>JARLTB010000068.1:3372500-3592500 GCA_030141615.1 Unio pictorum
TAAAAAAAAGAATAACCCTGAAAAACATAAACTGTTTCCGAATCATAAATGGGAAACAAAATATCCAAAGCATAACATACATGGGTGGACAAGGAAACACGTGGTTGTAGCTATTTCGGTCCGGAGTAGTCCTGTACGTCGTATGTTCGTAATAGTTGGAACTGGAAATGTGATGGCACGAATCAGACAGACAGAAAAGTTGAATTATATTGCTGTCCGTCCACTAGGAACATGTAGCACTATATAAGATTCCCTCACTGCGGCATAATTAATTACTCCTGGGGGGAAGGAATGCATGCCACATCCCTCAGGTTTTATGCACGCACCGAGTGTTATATAATGTAGTCGTCAGGTCTGGGTTGCTGTTCAGAAGCCATCGACCTGAATGTAAGACAATGGGTGAGTGGGAATAGACCCAACACACAGTATATCCTGTCAACCAATCATGTTAGTTAGTTGTGTGCAGTAGCACAAAATAATGGCTAGTGAAAATGGTTTCACATTCCGCCATGTTGAGCGATTCGAGTGGTGGCAAAGAAGGAAAAGAACTCAGCAAGCCCGCCCATGTATGTTGTAACCTTGAAAAGCCGGAAACTTACTTATTTGAAATCTAGTCCAGTTTTACTAATGGACGGATAAAGTACCAATAATGTGTGAGCCACCTGTGCAATTCAATCAAATCGACAAAGTCGTAGAATTTTTCAGCTTTCCTAACAATATCAATGTTTCTAGTACAAAGTGTACATATTGTAAATTCCTAACAGTCTAAATGCTAAAATATCTATGCGACATAAAAAAAGTGTAGTAATGGAATCCATACGTTTTTATCCACATTTTAAAGAGGCATCAACGTAACGGAAACAGATGAGCATCTTTGGAAACCTAATTTTATTCTGACAAAAGCTATATTCGTGTTATATGCCCAATGTCCTGAGCTTACCTGAGCCAACCTTACTGCATCCGCGGGAGGTGTCTCTTTTCTCGGTCTACATATTCAATGAGAGATGGGTAGCTTGATTATTATATACTCAGTTGAAGAGCAAATCCAGTGAAACAAGAACAAAACAAACTGCATAAAGGCAGTGCACCAGATTCGATAATGGGCTGTCCTCCGTTTTTTTAAAAATAAGCAGCGCACTGTACGTGCTATAAAAAGAAGCAAACGTGTTCATTGGCGGAAAACTGTACAGCGTGTTAATTTATATCTCTTCAGATTAAAGGAAGCACGTACAATTCGAATTTCAGTTATTTATATACGAACAGTATGTACAAAAGGTTTTGATATAAAATAAGCGGAATTTATATATAGATTTCTAATATCAGATTTATTGTTCTTTCAGATAGAAAGAGAGAGAAAAGAAAGAGTAAGTAGAAATATAACCTCTTTTAAGTTAATGAGCACGAATCAGGCATTTCTACATTTATTGTAAGATTTCTAAGACGCATATATGTATGGAAAAATATTTCTTTCATGTTACATTAACTTTTACAACTTAACACCGGAAGGTCTGTTTCTAAACCTTGTCAAGTTTATATTTTATTTATATATCGCACATTTATTGCCTTCGAATGAAAATGAAGTAGCATCTTTCATTCAGTAAATACATTTGAACGGACATTTTTACAGACTAATCACCGGAGATTGTTATCATCTTTTATCACGAGGAGATGCCCATATGAACTTCAGGGTTTGTCATAATAATGCTGCACTGTATATTTCATTTATGTAGCATACTTGACATTAAATTTTAAAAATGCCTAATTCGTTTTAAGAGTCAAATCACTCTTTCATTCCCAAATTAACGTAATATTAATACATATAAAACTACATTGATTTCGTCATTATATTCATTACAAGTGTACATACCTTCATGTAGATGGCGGGTCAGAATCAGGTCAAATTAGGTTAAGTCAATAATGATAATTAGCATTTAAGAGCCATTGTGAAAGTATCTCTTATAAGGACTCTTTGATAGGCTTGTTGTATTCACCACGGCGGTATTCAGCCTTTATGATTTGTTGGGGTGGTTTTGTTTCAGACTCGCAGGGTCTCTCTCGTCTGCTGTCTGTTTCCCGTACGTCTTGTGCACCTGAGATTCCCCGATTTTGTTTAATTCTTCTTCTTTGTCCCATTCAAGTAGAAAGGTTGTTCTTCTATCTGCCGCTCTAAAGTTACAGCCTGTAGCATTGCTGAGGCCAACTCCCATTATTGCATTCAGCGCCTGAGGGGGATTACTACGCTCGCTGGCATGTGCTGTTCGATGTTGTCACTTTCTCGGCTAGCCGCAGACTTTGGCACAAATTGATGATGATGAATTTGAAATTGAGTGCTGTGCTGCTACCAGAACAATGTAGCACTGTTTAATCTTTGCATGCGCTAAGCATTTTATTACTCCTTGGGATAGGAAATGTGCCACTTTCCCAAGGCACTAATGTGTTCATAGAACACTATTTAATTGAGCCGTCAGATCAGAGTTACTATTGAACGTTTATCGATCTGAATGGTGGGCCGTGATGAGTGAGATTTGACCGTGATGGGTGATATTTAACTCAGCATACACTCCCCGTTTGATCCTAGGCGATATCACTGCTGTTCATGGCGTACAATGCACGTGTGGATTGTGAAGGCTGAGGTTTCCGATGGTGGCGTAGGAAGAGAGGTGGCTCGTTCATTGTTGTACTTGGTAGGTCAGCTGTGCTTTCATACTCTAAGTTATCATGTTTAAAACATTTCCCTATCAATTTGATAGACTCTGTGCTGTTACGAATCTATAGAGTATACAGGCCCGTATTACAGCTAGAATTTAGTGTTTTGCGGTTATTGCTATGCTGGTGCTGATGGTCATGTGTATAAGACCACATATCTCTTAATGTTTGGTTATTATACTTATGTTATTGATTGCAGCAGTGTGCCCCGGTGTCTGATGGTTCTGGGTTTTGAAGACCTTATATCCATTCATGTTGGGCCCTGTTAATTGTTAGTTTTGATGTGCAGCCTTGTGCTGCGGGGCCTGACAGGCTTTGAGTTTGTGGACTACATTATAAAGTTAATGTTGGTGTCCTATTATCTAAACATTTAGTTTATTTTTAGCCTTGTGATGAGGGGTCAGATTGGCTGTGAGCTTTTAGACTACCTTATATCGTTTGTTTCTTGACCGTAGGGGTGGAGTACATTTTGTGATTTTCTGGTCTCAGACCAACTCTTTAAATTTATTTTTTGGAGTTCTAATTATCTGATGTGTTAATTAATGATTGTTGAAGTGCTGTTAACTAGGTTGTATGAGAGACAAGTTAGAGAAAGTTAGAGGTGTTTGCGTTTCGTGCATATTCCTACTCTGTTGATTTTCACATTTTATACGTTTTGTTAATGTTATTTCGTCGGTTCTAATCCTACCCTTATTTGACTTTGATGTCATTATAATCCCTTATTTCTTCAATATATACTTATTCTGTTATTCACCTTGAGTGTTACATTATTAACCGGTTTGAGTATAATCCCACAACGTCCCCCTAGTTTTGTTGCGTTAATGATTTGCTTCTTTAATTTTTGGTTTGGTTCCTTAGTGCACGAGACGAGGTTATTACAATCCCCAATGTAGTGTAAGTGGGTTCCTCTTTAGATAGTGGTTCCCGCCCCGTGCCTCTGTTTCCTACTTCAATGCTTTGATAGAGTTTTGAATTGTGAATAACTGCTCCAGGGATACCCTAGAGTTTTGGTCTTTCATTATTTATTGTTTCCTATTACACAATTCGTTTCAAGCATAAGTTTAAATCGTATCATGTAATCATGATGTTTTTTTAAGAATTATACGATGTTATTATATGCTAAGTGGGGATTTTTTCTCTTTTAGATTTCTCTCTTCTTTCTCTTTGACCCTATGACCGTTTCTCTTAGCCGATAGTTCATTCTGAACTATCCTGTGGGGTTACCTTAGTGTGTGACATAGAGCTTTTGCATCCATGATACTGTTTGTTTTTGACGTCCATAGTCATATATGACAATGACGGGGCGGGTCTACATTCAAACTGAAATCACCATAACAACCCACAAAATCGACCCGGTTGTGAATGCAAAATACACTCACACACGTGTGACGGTGTGTGACGTAAGTGATTTCAGTTTGAATTTCGATAGGCTTTAAAGCCCCAATACTATAGAGAGACGATATGTTATATAACCTAACTAATACATGAAAGCGAATAAAGAGGTGTGCTATTTATATTCGTTCGTGTACTTAATAATGATTATTGACAGCATTTAAAAAAAACCGAATACTTGAAACAAACATCAAAAAAAAAAAAAAAAGAATACAACTGTTTGTAAATACTGCGTATTTGATTCGTTTTCTTACAAAACAGATAATTGATTATCCTCATTGAGAATCATGGCAGTTAAAACCAATAATTGAGTAATTGGAAAAAAAAACATTTAGATCTATAATTCTTTCATAAGCCGACACATGCCCGCACGAGTTGTCTCCCTTTGGTGTTATATACATATAGTACAAAATAGAAATCAAGCATATGTAAATTTAATTCTATGTCCATTTTTTCTGGAAATCGCTGATCTATATATTCCTTCTCCTACTGTTCGTACCTAAGGTTCGCAAATATCAAAATATCTACCGGCTTCAGTCAAATATTGAAATATTCTTTCTTCGTTATTTTCTGTATTAAATGATTTTATACATTTTGCATTTTTCACGTGTTTCCCAGTCCCAGTTCGTTTAGTATTTTCACTTTGTGAAATAGCTTGTAGAGTCGATAAATAATTATCGGTTTTAATACCATTTATGTGATCAATAACAAAACCACGATTGATCAATCCATTAAATACCTCGTAGACGAATCCGTGATTAAGATGGCTTTTCCCTCCAACGCCAAACATAAGATATCCATGATTACTCACAGCACCAACTGATCTCTTCATCCTGCGGTGTCTGACAATACCGTCTCGAGACGCTTCGTAATTGCTGATCACGGGATGCGGTTGCAATTTTTGGTTCATTTATATACTATACTATTATTTGTCTAATTCATTATTTGGTTTAATTATTACATTACTTGGTAATCATTCAATGTAGTCTTGAGATGTTCTTATGATTTTATCCTTAACGCTGTGAAGGACAGAGTAAGAGTCATTGATGGAGTTTTTATTGGAATTTTTGATGGAGTCTTTGACACGTTTATCATAATAGCGCTTTAGCTCTATATATCGTTTACCACCATAATTGAGACACAATTGCGATTTACCACACACACCTACCCCGCATTGGAGATAAGGGAGCGGTCCAAAACTCAACACTTTGCAAATGATATCCACATAATTCATTTCTGCATGGTTTGTTACAAGCGGTTACTGATCCTATCATAAATCATTTGCAATGATTCCTTATATAATAAATTCTTTATTTAAATACTTGTTTTAATTATAATATGGAGGAGTTCGAGAGATTATCGGAAATTACGCCTTGGAAAAATGCTAAATTCAATCTCGATAAAGTCTCCACTGATGTACCAAAGGGTCTAATAAATGATAGAAGCATAATAGGTAAAATCCGTGATGGTTGTAATGAATTCAAGCGAGATGGAGCATCTCACTGTTGGTCGACATTTCGAATTGATGGTAGTGTTCATTCTACCATGAACGACGAAAGAGCAGCAGTGATAATCTCACACCTTGACAAGAAAAAGTATTTTTTTTAGAGCAAAATTCATCATCCGCTCAGAAACGGGGAATTGGATTATACGCGACAAATTGAACTCATCCTGAAAAATAAGAGAACTGTCACTGTGAATCAGGATTCCAAACCAGGAATTCTGACTGGAATTGGCAAACCGTATTACGAGAGATCCTATCCTCTAACAGCTGTTGTTTATGCGATCTATCCGATAAATGATAAACCGAGTATTGAAAAACTAAAACCAATGAAATATTCGTCGTTGAATTGTGTAGCAGAACGAACAATAGAACACTTCACAAATGCGTTGCGTGGAAACAAATTGACGGATCTACGACGTAAAAAAAAGAAATGAATGTGAATTAACAGTTAGGAAGAACGGAGCAACAATTCAAGATATAACCAAATGATAAACATCATTAAGATTCCCAATAAAAGTAACGATAACAGGAGAGGTATTACACGAATCGAAATATAAATCTAAAGGAGCTCCAATCAAAATTATTGACCATAATGAACACGCTTAGACACCTGCGATAACAATATATCCGCGGGATAGAACCATAACATATTACACGGGAAATCTATTTGATTTTATTTACGAGTTAAGTAAGAAAGATCCCGTGTCAGTGTGCTTACTTCACAGTTTTGATGACGAAGATGGTAAATTCGATCAATTTGTAAGACCCAATGGCGAATTCTACCGTACTAAAGCCCTCCACAACAAGATGGAAAAACTAGCTAGTGGTTTTTCAACGGATTACGACGAACAAATACTAACAAACTGTTTTACAATACCGTCAGTTGCAGCTCATTTCACGAGAAAGAGAAATCTATGGAAACCAACACACTCAGAATTTCTCCCAGATATCGAATCAAGCTGCATCGAGTAAAACCATGTTGGATTATGGAATACAAAATACGACCCCGAATTAATACTTTCAGTTGATATGGTTTTTGTTATCCTGAGAGTTTTCTCGGGTACGGAGAGTGCTCTGAGTATATTTCAAAAGATTTGGACATCCCACACATGAGATGACCCGTGTTGCTATTAATGGACCACTGCCTGATTTTGATCTCACCGGATTCGCTCGTGTGGTATCATTTGAATTGGCTAAAAGACTTCATCCGTGTTGTTATGTTTGGATTGGTAGTCACATCTTTGAAAAACATTGGATGCCAATAGTGTTATTACGGTATATGATTGATTAAAAAATGCTGATATCGCGGATTGTCAGTGAAGCAATTATATCATATCGTGCGCAGACTGAAATCTAGTTACCAAAACCCGTTAGTCTAGATAGTATAGTCGGCGTTAGCAAAAAACAATTCCCTGATCTCGACGAAGAATATATCTTGAAATGGTCCAAAGATATCTTTGAAGTTAGAAATACAGACGCAAAAGATTTCGGTAGAAGAATAATTGGTAAATTCACACAAGGTGGAAAATACGACCATAAACGATATTCTATGCGGTTGATTATAGATGATGCTGAATACGATTTTATAATCGCAGATGTAACATCTAGGTGTATATACGTCGATTGTAAAGACGCTTTCTTGTCCGATGGAACCAAATTGGGTACAATTGTTACGTACAGATTGAGAAAATCCTCAATACACGTACTTAAGGTCGTCTATGCTGGCTTATGCTTCTATTAATTTACTTTCGATGATAAATAGATTTCCTGAATCAGCAGTTAGAGTAGCCAGTGATTCATTTTATATCGACCTAAAATATAGCAAAGCAGTTGCTGATTTTACTAATTCAGACGAGAGTTGGGGATCATGGAGAATTGAAAAGGAAATTCTGCGTCATTATTCTAAATCAGCAGATTATAAAATTGAAAACAATTACTTGACAAATAATCAGATATCAGAACTATCTAATGCACCGTCGTGTTCCGATCCAATATGTAGACATAAAACCAGTTACTTAAACGGCTGTGGTGGGTCAGGAAAGTCGACTCATGCAATCGATTTCTTTCGAGGGAAATCAAACATGACTTTGTTAACACCGACTCACAGACTTGCAAGAGAGATGAAACAACGAGGAATTAATGCTTGCACTTATCACAGTTTCTTTCGATGGAAACGTGACTAATGGACTCCTGATCGAATGGGTGAAAAATTTATTCCTGACATCATTATTTGGGATGAGATATACACGGTGTCGTTAGATGTATTACAAAGGTTTCCTGATTGGCTATTGCTAGCGAATACAAAAGTGATAATATCTGGCGATCATGGTCAACCACCACTATTTGTCGGTTTATCTCCACATGATTGGCTAAAGAATTTTGTAGACTATTATGAAGAAATTAGTACTGATCATAGAGCACTTGATGAACAATTACGCGAGTTCAAGAAACTAATCGGATTACAACCTGATTGAATCCAATGTGATATAGCGCGTGAAATAATTTCGGAAACACCATTAAATGATTTTTTGGGAGCGTGGAGACCAAATGATTTGATAGTGGCAAGTAGTCAGAGACACACTTCAAATGAAGTTATTTAGTATGCATAAAGAAAAAATTGCAACACTTCCAGTGTCGTTGTGTTATAGACCCAAGGATACACGAAAACAGAATATCGAACTTGATATTCCTGGCCTGACAAAGTCAGGGACAGAAAAGCAAATTCTCGTATAAAATGATATTGTGCTTTTTGATATCAACGTCGTCAAAGATGCATTGCATGCTGATAAATCCCCATGGAAGCTAGGATACGCAGCGACGATACATCCTTCGCAGGGATTGACTATATCCGATACAATTGTTTGGATCATAAATAATCACATCGAGTGGTCGAATTTAGTTTATCTTGCGGTGTCCAGAGTACGCAGAAAAACCAACTTCGAAGAGTTGTTTTAGACTATAACGACACTACAATAAGTGATATTGTCAGCGATGATATAATCAGAAAAACCTATCTGGTTATAAACAACAGGATATAAAAAAAACAGAAAATTTTACATTGATGCCGAATTTATAATCACACTGAAACAAGAACAGAATAATTACTGCGCAAGATGCAATTGTATAATGCGTTGGTGTAGGTCGGATAAAGATCCTTGCCAATTTACCGTAGACAAAAAGAATAGCAGTATTGGTCATACCAGAGATAATGTGATGCTGACTTGCCTTGAGTGCAACAGACGCAGAGGTGCTACCTAAGACCACGCGGTGGTAATTGAGTATCCTCGGGTATCACTTGTAGTTGTTCACGAGTAAATCCGCGCTAAGGAGCAGTTGAATCCAATCTATAGATTACTGGTCTACAAGTCGATCGTGTCATACTCGCTATTTTATGCGTAGTGACATTCCAAATAGGATCAGTAGCCCATTTTTTGCCACCTTCGAGTTCTCCTGGTTCATATAAATATCTTACAGTGACATTGCAGAGTATTGGTTGTTTTGAAAAATCATTTTGTGGTTTTACGGGTATATACTTTTTTAAATCGCGTTATTAGGTTTCATATTAATTGTTCGAGGAATTTCATTATTCAGCGCAGTAATTACGCCCGGTAATCTCTTGACCCATTCACGCGATCGTTTATCCTGAATAAATTCCTGCGCGTATTGATATCCAAATAGCCGCTCAGCAAGCGTCCGATTAAATTGTTCAATCATTGCCTAATCGCGATGTAATGCAGTATGTGCTAGTCTGATGGTGACATTATGATGCACTGCACCTTGAAATTCCTTCCCAGGATCAACTTGTAATAGATTTTGCCAGTGCAGAGGACCTCGTCGATAAATTCTTTCAAACGCAGAAGCTGCTTCAGTTGATGTTTTTGTTTTTGATTCCTCTGCTTCTTTGTGTCGACTCGCAACATCAACTACGGTTAGCGCATACTTATAGATATCATCGTGCGGCAGAAATAATATATCAGCTTGATGAACCTCATTGGGGACGCTGACATCAAAATGCGAGTAGTTAACTTGTTTAGGTGGCGATAGATAAATTTGCCATATCGCCTGTTTGGATAACCAATCCACTGCAGTTGTAATTTTCACCTTTGCGGCGCTAGCGAGTTTACAGATTACTGCTTTACCCCTCAAGTATCCTCTTGGAGAATAATAAATAGATTGCATGATGTTATTAGTTACCAGCACCCAACATCAATTTACGTTTCATCGCCGATTTTATCAACCATGAAGCAAAATTGTCTTTGAAGGATTTATCAGTTATAAAATTCAACGCATGAATCAATTTTACATCTGCGATATGTCTGTTTTGCAGATTGCTGCTTATATAAGCAACATCATGATTATGACACGCCTTATCAATAGCGTTTATTGGGTTTTCAAAGGGGTCGGGATTGCTTTTGCTCATCGAGTCTGTTATCGAGTCTGGTCGCGGTTCCACAATAACTATACCCTGGAAGGTGCTTTTCTCCCGGATATTTTGCCCATGGCATTCCTGGGAGTTTTACTAATTTGGCTGTAATATCACCTCCTCTTTTTATAAAAAATCATCTGCAGATTTCATAGAAACAAATCTAAATTGTTTTGTACCACATTGTACACACTTACCAGCAAATGCTGATCTATTATTTTTAGTTGTAATTGTCGTCAATTCGTTTGTGCTAGTACGCTTCTTAAATTTCACACAATATAAATCCATAATTTATTTATAATAACATGAATGTAATTGATTTTCGGCGTCAAAAACACGAGAACCAGTTAAGCATCATGCAGCGCTACCAAATTATATTCGCATGATTATAATCGGACCATCTGGAAGTGGCAAGACACAACTGCTACTTAATTTGATAACGAGATGGATGAAATGGGATAAGTTGCATTTAGTAGCCCCGAGTGTAGACGATCAGCGATGTTACGAGGTGTTAAAGGATTTTAACGAGAAAGCAAAATCGGAAATCGATGAGGATATTATTGATTTTATAACCGATATAGAGGAGGCACCGAGTATTCATGATATTGATGGAAGAATTAACAATTTGGTCGTCTATGATGATGTCATGTTAGACAATCAAAAGAATCCCGCTAGGATATTTCCAGAGGCTGGCATAAAAGCACTGAATTGATGTATGTCACTCAACGATACACTCAAATATGAAAAGTGATCAGAGATAACAGCAATATTTTTGCTGTATTCAAAAGAGTTGATACACATACGCTACGAAATATTTGGCAAACTTGGTGTGGCGGTGATATGGATTATAATCTCTTTAGAAATTTCTTTAGTCACGCTCAGTCAATCCAACATGTATTTGTAACGATAACTTTGCATGATCCTAGATCAAGATATTGTATCGGACTTGATCAAATATTTGGTTGAAATCCTAAAAGGACTTTTATCGTAAAAAGGATTTTTAACCCCATAGGAGCAGGTAGGGTGCGACAACGACTTTGCGTCACCAAAGGAAACTTTTTTTTACGATTTCTAGGTAGCCTTTGTTTGCTAATAAGACGCTTTTTTATTTTTTTTTAGGAAGCATTGCTTTGCCAAATGGACGCTTCTAACAAGTTGCCCGATTCGCCCTCCTTGCTGCTAATGTAAAGGCTACTATCAACTACGATATAAATCCAAAAATATACCGAACGTAAACATAAATAACTACTTCGACAACATCAATCTTTCCACCATCTCAAACAGCGATAAAGAAATGTATGAACAGCCTATATCAAAAGACAAGATAGAAAGAGCTATAGAAACCCTAACCAAGAACAAAGCAACAGGACTAGACGGGTTAACCGCAGAATTTTACTAAATGTTTAAAACGGCGATTAGTCCAGTGCTTCAAGATCTTTTTTACAATGCGAGTTTTGACAACAAAGGAATGACGCAATCAATGAAAACGGGACTTATATTCCTGATCTAAAAAACAAAGATGAAATTTTGAGCCTAGAAAACTGGCGCCCAATCTCCCTCCTAAATATTGATCATAGAATTCATAGCACCAAATTAGCAAACAGGCTCAACAACGATCAGAGTGACATAATAATGAGGAACCAGTCATGTGGTGAGGAAGGGAGGGAACTATCAAACAACATACTATCAATAAAAACAATCTTAGAATATAAATTTTAGTGAAGCCTCGGGTTCAGACATCAATGATGAAAAAACAGAGATGTTACTAATCGGCAATTGGAACAAAATAACACCCAACTACCCACATAACAAAATATAGATCATATTAAAGTCCAAGGAATATACCTAGGGAAATACAATACAATGTTAAATATGAATAAGATAAATAAATAAAATAAGCAAGCTTAAAACAGTCTAGAATGTCAGAAACCTTACCATCCTACAGAGAAAACAAATAGCCAAAACATACCTTTTTAACTCAATATGGCACGAATTTAACATAATCGACTTTGAACTTTATTATATACACAAGATAAATCTGTAATCTATACCTTCATATGGAACAAGATATACAAAATCTCTCGCGTCATATTAAACAAGGAAAAATATAAATGAGGGTTGTACATCCTAAATCTTAAATTCAAACAAACAGCTAACTACCTTGACAAATTAAATAAATTTCAATATTTGTCAAAACACCTATGGCAAGGTATATACACCTATTGGTTCGGATTTTTTATTCTGTATAAAAAAGAGTTATACAATAACATTACAAAACTAATAGTACCACCAATAAATGCCTGCAGACATACCCAAGTTTTAAAAGAATACAGAACACAAAACAGAATATGGAATACTAAAAACTCAACTGAAATGTATGACTTAATAATACATCCCAAATTACCACCCAACAAAATAGTGATAAAGAAACCCGCACTTTAACTGGACCACGCTATGGACAAATCGAATGAAACTCAAAAACCCAAAAGAAATCGCCCAAATTTATGAATATTTTCATGACGCCTGGTGAACTGGCGAAATGGCTTTTAAAAGAAAAGTCATAAAAAAACAACGTGCACCTTGTGTAAAAAAAAATTTTGACAATAAAAGCTATTTGATATTAACATGCGAATAAATAGATGATAAAAGAAAAAACATTAAAAAAAAAGAAATAAGGAACAAGAAAACAATCGATATGGATAGCGGAGAGTCAATAATAAACAAGATTCTAAGAAACCTATATAATTGTCTCCTCCTTTTTGCCGTGTCAAATAAACACACTTGAAAACACTATAATAAAGAACCAGAAGCTTACAAAAAGACAATTGTGCACACACGATCAGGACCAGATATATAACAAACAGACATACCAAACAAAGAACCTGACTGAAATTAAACAAACAGGCTCACATACAGGTTCCCATGTCGGGAACGATAAGGAAGAAAGAGAGACACTTAAGATAGCCCGACGCCAAGGAAAGCTAAAAAGACATCCCTCCCCACCCCACCCCCACCCCCGGAAAAAAGACTTAAAGCAACACAGGAACTGGAGAAACGAATGGACTAGCTTAAAAAGCACCAGTATCAACTAAAAATGAAAAGTATTATAATATCATTGAGCCGAAAAGGCAAACCCCCCAAACACTAGTAATATACAAAAATAATTTTCATTAATATACAAACTGAATAGCCGACATGGCTAGCCTGAAAGAGACCAGTATCAAAATAAAATAAAAAAAATAAAAATTTGAAAAAAATTAAAGACAAATTTTTTTTTTTTACAAAAATACCAACAAAAACCAACTGGAAATCCAAACCGGTTAGCTAATTTAGCACCAGTCTGGTGCAGAAAATAATAAGATGCTACAATTTAATTGTCGTGAAAAGCCCCAAACCCACCAGCAAATATTTTAGCAAATTTCCACTTTTGACATGAACTGATAATAACAACAACAACATCAATATATAAGTATTAACTAAAAAAAATACAAAACCTCAAAAATATAGTTGAAAAGCACCAGTAACAACAGAAAGTAACAAACAACAAAACAAACCCCAAACATATAGTTTAAAACTATACAGAGGCTCATATAAGGCCAGCCAGAAAACATACAATACTACATTATATTCGACACTTGAATCCCTTTACCTAGAAAGAAACCACGTGACACAGCCGGAATGTTGATAGACACGAGACACACGTCTCGACGCAAGCAAATACCATACATTACTCATCCAAACAACGACAGCCCAAGCAAAGGAAAAGGTTCTGCAAAATATACTAAGGAGAGGACCAACTGACGGAAGCATACGACAATTTCCCACGACTAGAAAATCAATAATAACATACCACATTTATAAATAGAAAGTTCAGAACAACCATAACTCTAATTGTAGGACAGAAGTGGAAAATATTTAAAACTCCATTGATAAAACAAAGTCACAAGTCCTTTTCTGAGAAATATTTGAATGTACAGGGTTTTCAAATGAAGCCCTCTACATATTAAATTTTAAAGACAACCTATATTTCACAAAATTAATTCAAAGGCAACCTTCAACTATTATATTTTCTCCTCTCTTAGGAAAGAGCTATCCGATCCAGTGCGCTAAGGAGCAAACAAAATGATCGGCAAGAAGAAAGGGTTAAGGTCCCTACAAACACAAAACTTAATGCCCGAACTTCACCACCAACGCACAATCACCCCACAAAAACCCACCCTCCACGCCACGCAACCACTACACCACAATCATGCATAACAAAAACTCATCAAGTTAAAAAAACAGTCTATATCTTTTGGACATTTTTTTTTACAAAACTACACTAGGAAAATAATGAAACAACTATTACAAATATGATTTCATACAGTCCAATACAAAAACACAAAACAACACACAATATAGCATATACAAAATTGACAAATCTGACTCTGGTTCATCGCGAAAGTTCAAAAGGTAACACAGGAAATGAAATCAGCCCAGGAATTTAAAAAATTCTCAGGGAGGAGTGTACATTCCTTATTAAAAGATTAACTGAAAGGGAAACCATAACACACCGACGCACCAAGGTGCGGGAAATACCCAAAACCGGCACTGGTAGAGGGTAGGGAGTACCATTCAGAAAATGTTTTTGGGTAATAGAACTAAGAATATTGAGCAATAAAAACAAAGAATAACCCTGAAAAAAATAAATTGTTTCCTAATCATAAATGGGAAACAAAATATACAAAAACATAACATACATGGGTGGACAGGGAAACACTCCACCAAAACAAACATTTTCGGAAAAGAAGAGTGTTACTCAAGACTCGAACCAGCAAACATGCTGGGTAGAGTTGAGGGGTATCAACAAAAAGTGTCATTTATTTTTCAAAATATTGAATGTCACTAACATTATCTGTTGGATCTTGCAATTCAATTTCAAACTAAGGAAACTCGAATTATTACAATTGTTACAATTTCATCAACACAGTTTTAGACATACGGGCAAGTTGGGCTACACTCCCGTATCGTTTTCATCAAGACATAGCGGTGAGTAACTCCAGTATTGCATAGTCCCGTCGTTGTTAAAGTGTTGATACCTCAACAAGAAAAAGTTTATAATTGTGACATTAGTTTTTGCTCAGGCTATACTTAATTTTAATATCCAAATTCATTAAAATAAGTAATATTTAAAATGTTTAGTTCATATGTAAACAATAATATTGTCATCCAGGCGAAAATATGTTTCAAAATACAGTAGTCAAAACAGAAATTGTTGAGCATAATAACTATATAAATGGTAACTTTCTAACATGTATTTGGATACATATATATATATATATATATATATATATATATATATATATATATATATATATATATGAAATTGTCTATATGATTCACAGAACGTCATCGACTACTCCATTTCATTATAATTCTCGCAACAATATCTCGCAAACCCGCTTATAACTCGGTGTCTTGGTTGAATCTCAGTTTTCTAAACCACACCAGAAGATACTCAATATATTTTAGATCATGCGGATGAATCTGAAGAAAAATCGGGACTAAAATTTATTTTTTAAACATTGACGTATCGCTCTCTTAATTGTCGAAAGCGGTAGATATAATCTAGAAATTGTACCCAATACATGACATCATCAACTCCTAATATGATTTATTTATTGTTACATGTTCTTTCTAAATGATCTTCTTTGTACACCGTAAAAAATGATAATCAACGAAATTTTGATCAATGAAAATGTCACGTACACCTGCTGGAGGCATTACTTTAATGAATAAAAGTGTAACGGAAACATGGTTACGTGCAAGGGAGATAATCTAATAAGCTCAAACGTGTTTCCCAGATAGGTACTCACATATATGTACAGTATTTAGTCTTCACACGTTGGTCGATAAATATTTAGGCAGACCTGATATCAATATAGATTGGCTTCAACTAACTTTTCCCAGCCCATTGGATAGATCAATCATAGTGTCATGACTGCGTAGGTAATTAGGGTATGATGAACAACCTTGAAGTTGTAAATAGTCAATGTGTAATAATAGTCTTTGTGTACGTGTCAACGTTGATCGGCATGATACACAATTTATCATGTTAATATAGTGAAAAATAAATTGCATACTATGACCTCTGATTTTGAACCCATTAATCAATATATTGATTAAAACACACACACACACACACACACACACACACACACACATATATATATAAACACACAATGTATCATGTTAATTTATGAAAACAAAGATTGCATACTATGTCCTATGATTTTGAATCCATTAATCAATATATTGATTAACACACACACACACACACACACACACACACACACACACACACACACACACACACACTGTATCATGTTAATTTAGGAAAGAAACGATTGCATTAAAGGACCTCTGCTTTTAAATATATTTATTATTGACAACAATGGTGATATTATGAAATAGCCCGATATATTTTTTGCTAGGAATTCAAGTTGTGGTAAAACAGCGTTCTAAATGAACATTGACTAAATTTAAAGTACTCTGTTTTAAAAACAGGTATTCTGATTACTACGGAAAACAAGCGTCTCCATTTTAAGCCACACAACACAATATATGCGGGTAAATATAATAAAACCATATTGAAAATGTTTAGACCATCGCTTGTAACAGTTCTTCCAAATGACAATTCATTATCTTTGCTTTTTAATTTTTTTGAGGTGCATATGGTCGATATCCTGCTTACATTGAAGACCTTATACAAATGCTTTAAATTTTAGTAGAAAAACAGCGTTCAAGAATAATATTGACTAAATTTAAAGTAATCTGTGTAACAACAGATGTATTCAGAAAATCATGGAGCAGAAGCATCTACAATTTAAGCCACATAACACAATATTTGTGGGTAAGTATAAAAAAATATATTCAAAATGTGTATACCATATTGTGTAACAGTTATTTGAAATGACAATTCAATATCTTACTTTTTAGATTTTCGTGAGGTAGATATGGCCGATATTCTGCTTACATTCAAGACGTTATACATTTGTTTTATATTCTGGATACAATGGAACACAATGACTGGTTATACATACTGAGTACAATGTTGGAAACTACTCAGTAAATGCATCACGAAAATTAAAGTAATCTTGTTGTAGTTCTGAACAACAATCCCCATGATGTACAATAAACAATCTTGCCGCTTTTAGTTAAACTGCTCTAATCGTATATATATATATATATATATATATATATATATATATATATATATATATATATATATATATATATATATATATATATATATATATATATATATATATATATATATATATTTATATATATATATATATATGTATATAAATATATACACGCACACACATACACACACAAACACCTACATTTGTCAGCATACCCTGGTCGCCAAACAACACGATTCGTAATTTCTGTAATTTTTTTTTATTTAGGTATTATGGCTATTATGTTAAAACTTTCTTGTAGTCCTGGACCACTGTTCCCATAATATTCAATAAATAATACTTGCCAATTTAAGTTAAACTTTGTCCATTTCGCGCAGCCAATTTATAATAACTGTTTAGTTTTTATTATTTAAAAAGTATTAACCTCTGAGAAACAGGAAGTCGCGTGTTAGAGACTAGCATCATCCCCTTTATTAACATTTGATTTTTTGTATTGACACTTTTTTCATACACGCACACTCTAACTCTGAAGTTTATTTCTTTATTTTTTTAAAGTTTTGTGTGGAAATGTCATTTTACTACTCCCGCCAGCCAACACAAGTTAAAGTGGTTCAAACTCGTGTCATCGCATTATTTATTATTTCTTTATTTGTATGGGGTTTTTTTCTCAACTGGTCCATCACATTTTGTTATTTGCTTACTTTTAAAGTTTTATGTTTGTGTTGACACGTTCTTGTGTGACTTTATTATTATAAAACAAATTGGACTGAGTTCGAACTCGTCGCATCAAAGTATTCTTTAAATGTTTACTTATATGTTGAAACTTTCATTTTTACTCGTACACCCCATCTTTGCTAGTTTTTTTTTTGTTGAGACATTCTTTCAATCAATAGGTGTCTTGTTTTTTGAAAATCTCGCTGGATCTCTTTCTTTTAAAAATATACTTTTAGTTTCATGCTAAAAGTTTGCTTAAAAGTCGCGTCTTTGATTTAATCTCGCGTATCCCACTTTTAATATATTTACCTTGATACGTCGTTTCATGACTCCGGAATAATATTTCATCGGCATAGTATACGGGTTGTACCTCTCTGTCCAAAATGTGGTTTTAATTGCTCGTCTTTATCGATCACTTCCATATCTCCTTTGTCCCCGTGGCTTCGGATCTCGGACTCAGTCTTTGTGGGTATGTGAGAAAGCATGTTCGTAGTTTCCCGTGGGTCGGTTGTTCTTACCAGATTATTTTCCCGGCTGTCTTCCTCCGCTAGTTATAATGTATGCGGAATGGCCTTGAAACAAAGCAACAACAATAATTTCGTATATTTGCTTGGTCCTTCATGAGATTTTATCTAACTGGTTATTTGTATAATTGAAATGTGTAAATAGTTCCTGTCTCTTCTTTTTTCTCGTGATATTTTTAATTATTGTTATGTTAAAAGTGGCGTACAAGAATTTATTTTTTAGGAACAACATATGTTTGAGGTATCATTCATTAGGGCAACGTTATATATATTTTCTTACCCATCGACATAATAAGGTTACTAGTGGTTTTTGTTTGTTCCTTGAATATTAAAAATGTGTTTGGTTATAGGTGAAAATTTGCTTTTGAAAATTTTCAACATTGTTCTTTAATATTTTATTATATATAGAAAATCAGGAATGATGATTCTTTGTTATCGCTTATTTCAAAACAATCAATGTTTCATTTGCTATTTTGTCCAATACCACTATCTAGTTTTGTCTCGAGTGACATTTATAAATTTAGCAAATATTCGGATTGTGTTTGCATTAGTTCTTTTTATTCTGCTGTTGTGATTTAGCTACAACTGAACCTGATGTTTTACTAAAAGTCCATTATATGTATGCATATCATCAGTCTTTAAATGAAGTCTAATTAACTGATAAAATATATCTTGAATTTACTGCGTATTAAAAAATAATATTTTATGTTTAGGCATTGTTTTCGTGGGACAATAACAACGAATTCTGAACATTGATTTGTGTGTTTAATGTTATACACTTATAACGTTACGCTAATCACGTTCGATCCATTGTCAATTAGATATATGAGCCACTTATGCATACTCATTTCAAAACCGGAACTGTACTGTTCCACCAAGAACTCTGACGTCGTCGAGAGTCCATATTTGTAAAAAAAAACTTATAAGAATTCTAGAATAAATATTTTTATCGAAAATAATGTGCACTTGATATAACCTCTAAAAAGTGCAAACAAGTATTGGTCCTTTGGACGAATATCTAAATACAGCATAATATAATGTCTGCAGACTTACATCAGAAACACAATAAGTTTGAATGATGACAATGGTCGGAAAGAAGCTGAAAGCTTCCTGTTTCCTTATATACATCTAATGTAATTCGCAGTAGGGCCCATGTGAAAGCACACTATTGAGTTTGTTGAATAATGCAAACTGACCTGACTTTGCGCAAACAATGGAAAATCAGATAATTATTCTCGAAGCTTATATATTCCATCTGTCACCTAGAAATGTCGCCATTTGCGCCAAGGTAAGTCTTATTATTATGATCATTGTTAAAAACTATCAACAATTACGTACAATTATAGTGATATATCTGACGCAATTTGCATTCTTAACATAACCAGGTCAAGTATAGTTTCTAACAAAATATATATCATACAGTTTACAACCATGAATACAAATTACAAATGTAAACAAAATCTGAAGATATCGACTCACGTAACATTTTATAAATGTTTTCAAACTAATATGCTCTTCCACAAACCGTTTCACATGCATGCTGGGTATTTCTTTTCTTTGAACTAAACTGATAGCATATCAACATATTAAAATGTCATACTGAATCCATGGAAGTAGCATGCCGAATGAAATAGCTTTATCGTAGTCGGCAATGATCTTCCCATCTTTCATAATCTCATACGCGATATTGTAATATTAACAGTGTAATATTGGGACTTTACATAGCTAATTTAGCGGATAGCAAATGTTGAAGGCTCTTATGTATATTGTTTTAGTCTTTCTTGATAATAATTTTAAATTCTCATTCTCTGGCATCTTCTATTGTAATACAAAGTACCACATGTTATACTTATCCACGTCGATGAGTATCTCATGTAAGGTTATGCCCTACAAAAATGAAAATGACACATACAGCCGTCCTATAACTTATCCATATTTATTCCTTCTTTTTTGTAAATGACATATACAGACGTCTTAAAACTCATCATATTTTGTCCTTCCTTTTTGTAAATGACATACATCCGTCCTATAACTCATCCATACTTTTTCAGTCCTTTTTGTAAATGACACAAACAGCCATAACTAATCCATATTATTTGTTCCTTTTTGTTAATAGCATCCATACGTTTTTATCCACTTTTTAAAGTGGCATCAACGTAACGGAAATAGATGAGCATCTTTGGAAACCTAATTTTATTCTGACAAAAGCTATATTCGTGTTATATGCCCAATGTCCTGAGCAAACCTTAACGCATCCGCGGGAGGTGTCTCTTTTCTCGGTCTACATATTCATTGAGAGATGGGTAGCTTGATAATAATATACTCCGTTGAAGAGCAAATCCACTGAAAGAAGAACAAAACAAACTGCACAAAAGCAGTGCAGCAGATTAGATAATGGGCTGTCCTTCATTGTTTTTAATAAGCATCACACTGTACGTGCTATAAAAAGAAGCAATGTGTTAATTGGCTGAAAACTGTACAGCTTGTTAATTTATATCTCTTGATTATAAAGGAAGCACGTACAATTTGAAATCCAGCTATTTATATACGAACATTATGTACAAAAGTTTTTTTTTATATAAAAGAAGCAGAATTAATATTTACATGTCTAATATCAGATTTATTGTTCTTTCAGAACAAAAGAGTGAGAAAAGAAAGAGTAAGTAAAAGTATAATCTCTTTCAGTCAATGAGTATGAATTAGGCATTCCAAAATTTGTTATAAGATTTCTAAGACGCATATATGTATGGAAAATATTTCTTTAATGTTACTTTAACTTGTACAACTTACAACGGAAGGATTGTTTCTAAACCTTGTCAAGTTTATATTTTATTTATATATCGCACATTTATTGCCTTCGAATGAAAATGAAGTAGCATCTTTCATTTAGTAAATAAATACGAACGGACACTTTTACGGACTAATGACCGGAGATTGTTATCGCCTTTTATCATGCTCATATGAACTTTAGGGTCTGTCATAGTTATGCTGCACTGTATATTTGATTTATGTTGCATACTTGACATTTGTCCTCATTGTTAGATAGAGTTGTGAATATTGTTTCGGCCAACGTGATGCTTACAAGATTAATTGGTCTTAATTAGTCAGAATTCGCACCAAATATGAACTTAATACAAATAGTTAGTTTTTGTCAATTATATGATGTTGCCTATTATTTATCAGCTCGAAATTTGTTATCTGTGTTTAATGCTCAAATGAGAGAAGTCAAAACTATTTTTGCACCCAATTATTGCTGGAATGTTTCATTTATTGTAATGATCACGGTCACAAAGAGATGAACATAACAGCACTTAAGTAGCCCGTACAAAAAGTCTCATTTACTTTCTTGAGTTTTGGTATTCAAGGTTTTAAATACCCTCCTTTGATTTGATTTATTAAAACCGATACCATGTTTTATACACTCCGATAATTTGCTTATATAAAGTTACGTTAGCAGGAAGGAGAAAAAACCGTAAACGTTGTCATTGACATTAATATCTAGAGAAATGCATCCTGACTTGTGTACAAGGGTCATGCTGTAACATGATTTGGTTTCAACAGATTAACCAAATCTCGTTTTCTTCTGATACTCAATATTACACGAAGGGTTAACTTCTCGGTTACGCATGAAGTGCAAAATCTGAATTATATTATTGAGAAGAGTTTCATTATTGTACAGTGCACGTTTTTCAACAAGCAAGAAGCATGGCCTTTACTAATGTCATATATTGTTTGATTGGTTTCAAAACCTACCCCACTAGCACATTCACAAATCCGTGTTTACGTTGTTAGGTAGAACAATTAAATCAAATAATGACTAATACACTTATATGACACATGATATATTACTTGATTTTTACCTCTTTGTCGCTTTCCTTAACCTACTCATAATAATTTATCAGCACCGATTATTGTAGAACTTTGAAACATTGCGACAAACATCGTTTCTTCTCTTTGCCGAGAAAGTGCAGAATTGATGATTAGTGTGTCTGCCATTTCACTTGCTCTGGTAATAATAAACAAATTTTACCTGATACAGGAGATGGTCACACTTATAGATTGAGCATCTTTATGTATGTTTGTGTCTGAATGTATAATTTTGATTTAGTTTCTCAACAGTCACAAGTAGAGTTTTCAATGTCCAAAGGTGGCGTATACGAATCTTAGTGGATACACTGCATTGTGTCGATAGTAAATAAGGGGAACTTCGCTTCATATATATGATGATATTATCTTGGAGTAACTAGTATCCGCCATTTAATTTGCTCTGGTAAGCATAATCAAATTCTACCAGATACAGAAGCTGATGACACTTATAGAAAGTGCATCTATCTGCATTTGTCTGAATGTATATATAATTAAGTATAGTTTTTAATGTTCTGAGGCGGCGTATGCTAATCTTACTGGATACACGAAGGGTTAACTTCTATATTACGCATCAAGTGAAAAGTCTTATCTATTTATTATTATTTAGTTATTTATGTGACTAATATAATTATTATTATAAGCTGACACTGATATCGTCTATTGTATTATACATTTATGTGAATAACATAAATATTATTATAAGCTGACACTGGTATCGGCTACTGAATTATACCTGTATGTGAAGAAAAGTATTATTGGTATAAAGCAATGTACTCTCCGCTTTCCATCACGTCAACGTTTATGCTATAATAACCACATCATTACAAACCTTTGATATATTTTTATCTGGTTTTCATTCTCTACGTGTGTTCCGTAACTAGGCTCGCTTAAAATTGCTATCTTGAACTTAAAACAAAAAAAAACCCATAAACATAATACAAACTGTGATAAGTGCATATTTCATTACTGGCTTGTCTGCAGTTTTAATTTTCGATTAATAGGCAGCACACTGTTCACTTATACGAGACGATATAAGTGATGAAAGTGTAATTATCAGATTAATGACATACTGTATTTGAATATGCTCATGTTCATTGATCAGTTTTATTTAAATTAAATAATCGAAGCTAAGTTTAGTGGTTTTCATATCACATTTGTATAATAATTTCATTAAGACAGAGAACAAACAGAAGGAGAGATTATCAACAAGCGTATTGATCAGTCAAAATGTATACATTATGTACTGCATCAAGTGAATATTTTGTTCTCAAAGCGCGTCCATTTAGTGCTAGTAATTACACTTGAAACTCACTAAATCTACAACCATGATCTGTAATGTTATCGGTTTATCTATGAGGTTTTTTAAAGTATATTTAGTAAAAAAATATATGTAACACAATTTCAGGTCCGAATAAGAAATTTGTTGGTCGAAGTAAGTTCTTCAGTACACATATTTTTGGATATATCTTGATGCGCTTTAAGAGTCAAACCACTTTTTCATTCCCAAATTAACGTAACGTTAATACATAGAAAACTAAATTGATTTTGAGATTCAATTCATTACAAGTGTACAGACTTTCATTTTGATGGCGGGTCAGAATCAGGTCAAAGTCAAGGTTAAGTCAATAATGATTTGTTCTCGAGCCAAATGATAATTAGCATTTAAGAGCCATTGTGAAAGTATCCCTTATACGGACTCTTTGGTAGGCTTGTTATAGGTACCACGGCAGTATTCAGCCTTTATGATTTTTTACCCGTTCCGTGGTTCTCTTTCTGAGGCACAAGGTAAGTTGTAATCGTGCTTTAGTGTGACGTGTTACGTTACTTCTATCACCTGTTGAAAAGAGTTGTGGAGGGCATAGTTGTAAAAAGTCGTGAGTATCCTTATTCCGTAGTCCCACTGCCCACGTGATGGCAATGGTTTCTTAAGGTCTGAAATGCGATGAATTTTACTGCGTGTATAAGGTTGCCAGTCTTTTTGATGTCGAAGCCCATGATGCGGCATTTTATATCAGTCATTTTTATTTCATCTTCCTCGGTTTCACACTCTTGTTCTTCCTCTTCCTCGTTTTCTTCTCGTATTCTTCTTCCCAAGATGAAGAAGATACCTCCAAGTCTTCTTCCAAAATAACTACCATGCATGGGGATGGATAATCCTGCTTTTATGATTGTGGTGGTGGTGGTGATGACGGTGCGCTGTCTGGTGTCTTTTCTTTCTTAGTTCCCACAATTTAGCGAATAGTGCATGGAACCGGCTGACTTTTTCGATCATCTGGTCAGTGACAGTTGTTGTAAGTGCTTTTTCAAGTGCAGAGGCCCTGGTAAGGGCTTGAATAGTCGGCTGACTATTTCCAGTTGGGGGTGGGGTGTTTTTGGTTCAGACTCGCAGGGTCTGTCTCGTCTGCTGTATGTTTCCCCTACTTCTTTTGCACCCGAGATTCCCCGATTTTGTTTAATCCTTCTTCTTTGTCCCATACAAGTCGAAAAGTTGTTCTTCTATCTGCCGCTCTAAAGTTACAGCCTTTAGCATTGCTGAGGCCAACGCCCATTATTGCATTTAGCGCCTGAGGGGGATTATTACGCTCGCTGGAATGTATTATTCGATGTTGTCACTTGCTTGTTTAGCCGCAGACTTTGGCACAAATCGATGATGATGAATTTGCATTTGAGTGCTGTGCTGCTACCAGAACAATATAGCACTGTTTAATCTTTGCATGCGCTAAGCATTTTATTACTCCTTGCGATAGGAAATGTGCCACTTTCCCAAAGCATTTATGTGTTCATAGAACACTATTTAATTGAGCCGTCAGATCTGAGTTACTATTGAGCGTTTATCGATTTGAATGGTGGGCCGTGATGAGTGACATTTGACTCAGCACCCACTCACCCTTTGATCCTAGGCGATATCACTGCTGTTCATGGCGTGCAATGCACGTGTGGATTGTTTGCGATGATGGCGTAGGAGGAGAGATGACTCGTTCATTGTTGTGCTTTGTAGGTCAGCTGTGCTTTCATACTCTAAGATATGTTTAAAACATTTCCCTATCAGTTTGATAGACTCTGTGCTGTTAAGAATCTATAGAGTATACAGGCCCGTATTACAGCTAGAATTTAGTGTTTTGCGGTTATTGCTATGCTGGTGCTGATGGTCATGTGTATAAGACCACATATCTCTTAATGTTTGGTTATTATACTTATGTTATTGATTGCAGCAGTGTGCCCCGGTGTCTGATGGTTCTGGGTTTTGAAGACCTTATATCCATTCATGTTGGGCCCTGATTGTTAATTGTTAGTTTTGATGTGCAGCCTTGTGCTGCGGGGCCTGACAGGCTTTGAGCTTGTAGACTACCTTATAAAGCTTAAGTCGGTGTCCTATTATCTAAACATTTAGCTTATTTTCAGCCTTGTGATGAGGGGTCAGATTGTATTTGAGCTTTTAGATACCTGAAATCATTTGATTTGGGACCGTATGGGTGGATTACATTTTGTGATAGTTTGGTCTCAGACCAACTCTATAAATTTATTTTTTGGAGTTCAAATTATCAATGTGTTCATTAATGATTGTTGAAGTGCTGCCAAGTAGGTTGTCTGAGAGAAAAGATAGAGAAAGTTAGAGGTGTGAGCGTTTGGTGCATATTCCTATTCAGTTGATTTTTGATGTTTCACGTTTTGTTGATGTTATTTGGTTGGTTCTCTTCCTAACCTTATTTGACTTTGATGTCGTTATCATCCCTTATTTATTCAATATATACTTATTGTGTTCTTGAACTGGAGTGATACATTATTAACAGGTTTGAGTATAATTCCACAACGTCCCCTTAGTTTTGCTGCGTTAATGATTTGCTTCTTTAATTTTTGGTTTGGTTCCTTAGTGCACGAGACGACGTTATTACAAGCCCCAAGATAGTGTAAGTGGGTTCCTCTTGAGATAGTGATTCCCGGCCCTTGCCTCTGTTTCCTGCTTCAATCATTTGATAGAGTTTTGAATTTTGAATAACTACTCCAGGGATACCTTAGATTTTTGGTCTTTCATTATTTATTGTTTCCTATTAGACAATTCGTTTCAAGCATAAGTTTGTATTGTATCATATGACCATGATGTTTTTTTTCTTCAGAATGATACGACGTTTTTATATGCTGATTGGGGGTTGTTGTTTGTTGTTTGGATATTTTGTGGGTATGTATATAGGGCAGGTACGATTTATTGATCTGATCTGAATATTTCCCTTTGCTTTTTGGTTTTGTTTACAATCGTTGAAGATGTGGTGTAAATCTTCAGCAATGTTACAATTTTAGCACTTTATGTTATGTGGTAAGAGTCCTATATATTTTCCAAGCTGTTAGCCAGCTCGCTTTTATGCCTATAATTATCCTATCTATGATTGTTTGTTCATTGCTTGTGCCCGTAGGTGGTTTCATATTTATATTTACTTTCTTTTTGTTATTATATAATATTCTTCTTTTGTGATTTTAATTGCAGTCGGTTTGCCATTTAGTATTATTTAAGGTGTTAATTAGACTATATAGTTAATATTTACTATATTCTAATGGCATGTAACTTGGTTAATTGAGCTCTTCTTTATCTACGTCTTCTGCTAAATCATTTCCTATTATATTTATGTAGGATGGGATCCAAAATAATTCTATATTTAGTTTGCCTATACGTAGTTGTTTCATTTGGTGTATTAGTCATTGTTATTGGGTTCTTATACTGTATAAATGCTATTCAACTGGGTTAGGATGTTTTTAATATTTAGTTTAATGTTTGATGAATATTGGTTCCAACATCCTAATACGTGTGGTTAGTGAGGTAGTGACTACCTCCAGTTCTGTTACACTTCCAGTTTGTATTCCACTGTGTTTGTAGTCGAGATTGATTGTTTGTGTTTCTTTAGTTGTTGTAACTTTGTTTTTAGGTTTTGGGATTAATATTTGTTTTTTTTAATTGTGTTGTTACGTTTGATTATTTCAGATTTATTATTGTTATTTGATTCTATAGTTTTGATGGGTGTGTTCCCTTGAGTTTTAATTACTTCCTGTTTGGCCTGTGTATAGGTTATGTATTTGGTATTCATTAGTTTGATGATTTTGTTGTCCCTAATTCTGGCCGAACCGTCTGGTGATTGTGCTAGGTGGGGTTCCTTGCAGTTAGTGAATTTATGTGTTTGTCTGTTGCACTTCCCTTGTGTTTTCCCTCCGCATTGTTGTCATTTAGTATTATTGGTACACTTTGAAGTAAAGTGTCCCCGGTGTTGACTTGTTGTACAAAACCTTGGTTTGTTTATATATGGCTCTAATCTAAATCGGGTTCCTGTGGTTCCTAGTTTGATGAGAGTAGGTAAGGGAGTTGCCGTTTCCAATAGTGTGATAGTAGTTTCCCTTTTCTGGTAGTTCTTTAGGTTATATATTTGATCCATAGGGGAGCCTCCCTCTTTAAGTCTTTTTGGCTAGGGAAATCATGTCCAATTTGTTCAGTTTCACTATTAGTTTAAGTATGGCTTTGAATTTCATGGGTTGGAACGTTAGGGTGGTGGTGGCGGTTTTGTTAGGCATGGGTATAGTTCCCGGGTGTTCTGGTCGATTGTTGTTTCTTGTTTCAGGTTGTTTCTGAGTTTGTGTCTTTCGACTTTTACTGGTATATGTCCTATATATTCCCACTTGGGCAGGATTACCCTAAAAGGACCAGAATGTATACTCATGAGGGTCCCAGTTAAGATGGTTGTGGACAAGTTAAGGAACTGAATCGATTTGTTTTTAATATATAATGCGAGTTCTAGTATATGTAATTCATTAGGTGTTTTGTTTGTTTTATTTGGTTGATATTTTGAGGATTTGGTTGTATTTACAGTTTTTTGTTGTTGTTGTGGTGGTTGTGTGGGGTACTGTCTTAGTTTGATTAATCTGGTTTCCCCGAGTCTTGTTTATTGTGGCAGGTTCTACATCTTTTGATGATTTCGTTAAACTTCGTGTTGAATTACCTGGTTCTAAATTTAATTTTAATTCTTTATTTACCAGAGGGCTGTAAAATAAATTTAATTTTACAGGCAAAAACTGATTACGTTTTCCCGTTGCCTTTGTAATTGTTTCTAAATCGTGTGTTGAGTGACATCTTAGCCTAGATTTAGTCTCTTCCCTGTGTTGAGGGCTTTGGTTTGTTTCTATATGGACTACAATTTTGGGTGGTTGTGGGGTTTTATTTTGATTTCAATTCACTTGATCCATTTTAAGGTTTGATTTGCATAAGTTTAGTTTATTCTTTGCCCGCCTGGCATTCATGACTTGTTTGATGGAAATTGTTTGACTCATTTTTGGTTTGTGTTTTAATGAATTTAATGATACTTAACACTATAAATATATTTACTGGTTTTTATGAAAGGAAATAATTGCCGTTGTTATTTCACCTGATTGCAAATTGAACAGATGGTGTTTGAAACACCGTGTGTACGGATGGACCTATATTCTGTTTAGTTAAATTTCATGGTCAGCATTCGGGTTCTAGAAGATATCGGGACGCAACCCTAGATGTTTGTCATCTTATAGTATTTTACCGTGTTTATGAGTTTCTGCTGTACTTTGTTAATCAATTATGCGGTGTCAGTTTCTAGTGCGAGTCCATTTATATGGACGTCCATCATCTTTGGGCCCACTTCTCTTGCGAAACGTTGCGCCTTTTTTACTGTTGCTGTTATTCATTTCACTTCTATCATGGCACATCTAGATATGGTATATTCCTCTCCTTTGAGTATAGCATGTATCTATTTAGACCAGCGTTGTTGTAGAGCCTCTATTTTCCCTATGTCTAAGTGCATAACGTGCAGGGTCGCCAACGCTTCTACCTGTCGTGGTGCTCTTCCATATATCCCCAAATCTAGTAATTGGCATCCTTCAGGGTGGTGTGCCAATATGATATTGACATGTAGTTTCGTTCTGAAATATGCGTCTAGCTTCTATCTAATAGCTTTCGGTGGCATATTTACGTGTCCTGCGTTGGAATCATCATTCATGTCCAGAATCTGTTCCTTAGTCAGTTTGTCCGTAATATCTGTTTCTACGGGTGTCACACTACTATTAACATTTCCTAACCAATTCATTTTCCAGTTTTTGAAAGAAAAATGCCGGTAATGGTATGATACTGAGAAATGTTTTGAATTAATTTTAAATTTAGTTATGAATTCTACAACAAAGATTTATGCATATAGATTTTACTAGTGATTAAATTCAGAGAATTAGGTGAACTAGCTTTAGTGTAGGAAACCAACCGGTTTCTTTGATCTGCACGATCTAAAAAAAAACAATGAATGCAAGCTTTAAAATACTTTTGTGTGAGTAATGCTTACTTCATTTGTGTGAAACAAATCCTTCGGTACTTTTGGTTGCCCTTGTAAACACTTACTTTGCTTCTCAACAAGCAGCAGAGGGTGCGAACCCTACAACTTTTTCCGACAAAATTGATTGAGCCCTCAAAACGGAAAATAGAGCCTTTCTGCGAATCTCATATTTTAACCAAAAAATAAAAAATAAGTCTCCATTTAGCAAACGGAGTCTTTGCGATTTTTCAATCAATTTTGGTCGCAACGATGTTGTCATCGCCCCCTCTGCTGCTACAGGTTAACAAAAATAATAAATGATTTTAACCGAATATTTGATCGAGTCCGATACGATATCGTGTCCGAACACGAAAATCCTTTCAGGATCTCACAAACAGACTAATCGTTAACAACTCTTCTTGTAGATCAATCAAATTATTTGATTGGTCAGTGAGTCTAAAATTAATTCTCGTTAGCGAATTATTATGGCATCGCATATAGACAGGATTAACTGGGTTTTCAATAATTAGGAATCCTGGAGGAGCTGTTGGTGCAAACGAATAAAGAATATATCCTTGCTGAGCTTGATTTGATTGCTCTAGATTAATTTGATAGCTTCCTTCAATTGCATCACATACTAAATTGAGCGCAATCACCGCTGAAATATTCACATTGTGCGGGGCAATATGCCTACCGCCGCCATCTGGGTCATTATTATATTTGAGGATAATTGAATCTTGTACTTGTAATACCTTGATAACATTTCTAACAGATTCTTTTAGTTCCTCAGCGTTATATCTGGGAAACTTGTAATTATGTAGATCGGCTTCTGTGATATTGTAACCGGTTAGGAATCGTTGTTTACTGTCGCTGTTGTCATTAATTATTGTTTGAATAATTCGTTCGTTGATATATTCCATATCAGATACAAGCTGATTTAATATTTCAACGTGTTTTCGCAATTTTGTTTGCCGTAGTTATTCTAGTTGTGTTTGTTGTAATTGATTAATTTCATTAAAATAACCAGTGATGTCAGTTATTGTAAATGAAATAGTAACAGTTGACTCATCTGTTCTTTTAATTATAAAATCCCATTGCAACGTGTTTTTGTTGGTAAATATGAATCTATCGGCGATCTTTACTTTTCTTATATCAGATAAATCATCTCAATATACGGGATTGATTTCATGATATGATTGTACGCCCGTGGTTAAGTTGGCGGTTCCGGGTGGTTTTTCAGGCCATCCTAACACTGTTCTTAGCGAGCTGTTATAGATATCCACGGCATACTCAGGGGAGTTTATTTCGATCGACGACGAGAGCGTCGGTTAATGAACTTTTACAGCTATGCTTGATTCTTTTCCAGTGCTTGATTCTTTTCCGGTGATTGATTTTATTCTACGCTGAATTTCAGCATCGATTTTCTCAATTTGGTACGAGCCAGTTGGTAACGAAATAACGTCCCAGTCTGGAGTACCATCGGGTTTATTCTTATACGAGAACACCAGTGCGTTATTCGGTTGCTGACCGCCAAATGCAACCGATCTGATATTGGGCCAGCTATGATATACTCGTAATTTTGCCAGCGCGATCTCGAGCACTGGAATCGGAGAGGGAAAGTTCACACTAAATTGTGGGTTTGTTGATGTTATTGATATCATGCTTGTTCGTGTCGGAGTGGTGTTCTCCGCGATTCGTTGAAGCAGTTCGAGTGACATTATTATTAACTCTGTCTTCAATTTCCTATTTCAACATCGCGGAGTTATACAACTGGGTCATCGCGGAAAATTCAACATCGGATATGAACGAATTATCTATCGACAGCGAGATCAACTCGGATAATTTCGAGTATGCGTCAAATACCACTCTATACCGAGCTGTATAATCGCTGATTTTTTTCTGAGAAGACGATGATAATATTTTAGTTATCGCGGTGGTGACTGTCGCGATTGTTGTCGCCGCGGAGATAGCGATTGGAACTGCAATCGGAGCCATCATGGTCACCGTCGACAAAATAATCCCGGCGCTGGCCATCACACCGGACACCGAGTACACGGTGATGTCGATGATTGCTACGCTGCGTCGATATGTTTTCATTTTTTCACGATAACGCTCAGAAAGTGATTCAAAGTTCGCGGAAAACTCGTTCACGGTATCAAATCGATAATGATGCGATTGTGATACCTCTGGGACTATTATCGGTTCAATTGATTTCATCGATGTCATTGTTATTTTAAACCCGTCTAGTGTTTTCAATTGTCTGCTATCGTTAAGGGGCCAGGGGCTGGCTAGGTGGAAGGGGCATTGCTGGCTTATACAAGAGTTTTAGTCGGAAAATTATCTACAAGTTCTAAACACCAGGTTATTTTTGATCTAATGGTGGAGTTATCAACCGCGACGAAGTTAAAGCCTTGTCTGCTATTCGCGATAATTAACTTTGCGGTGCCACCAGAGTAAGTTTTACCGTCAGCGATCATATTAAATTGATGGATAGAGATCCACGTTAGCCTATTTATACCATTGATCGCCGCTTCGACCTCCTCCCAGAGATTGATGGTAATTCTAGTATAAGTGTCTCTTGTACAATCCATGATTCCACGTCTGGCCGTGTACACGATATTTCTAATGCCTGTGTGTGGATGCGGAATCTTTACTTTTTCTTTTAGTTTAGAAATATCCGTGTAAATGTTAGAAAATTTCTTCGTGATATCTTGGGGTTTACTGCCCTCAAAGAACTCATTAACAATTTCGTCGATGAGCTTTTGTTCGTCAATAGCGCTTTTAATTTCAGCGAGGGTCGGGCCTGTCAGAGATTTGATTTCAGATCCGGGTGTTTCCCCCAAGAATTTATTCACGACTTTATTAAGTATCATTTGTCTCAACCTAACCATACTAATATCTTTGAGAGTCAGCGTAGAAGTAACCGGGACACCAAAGAAATTATTAGTGACGTTGTTAATGTGAATATGTTTTCTAATAAACTCGCTAATTTCAGCGAGAGTCATACCTGCCACAAGCGGGATTCCAAAAAACTTACCAACAACGTCGTTGGTGGGTTTTTGTACCCTTTCAAAATTTTCTTTAAGTTTAAGAATATCATTGTAAATATCGAGATAATTTGCCCTGATTTGGGCAGCCGTCATTACCTTCCCATTCTCCGTGTTAATAATGAATGAAACCGGAGCCCTTCTGATTTCAAGCTGTTTGTCTTTAAAATACCGGTCGATGTCAGAAAATTTTGTCGTGATATACTGGGGGTTACTGCCCTCAAAGAACTTATTAACAATTTATCTGGTGGGCTTTTGTTCGTCAATAGCTTTTTTAATTTCAGCGAGGGTCGGGCCTGTCAGAGATGTGGTTTCAGATTCGCGTGTTTTTCCCAAAATATTATCCACGATGGTATTAAGTGTTGCTTGTCTCGCCATAAACATATTAATATCTTTGAAAGTAGTCATCGTAGATGTAGTCGGGGCACCGAATAAATTATTAGCGACGTAGGCATTGTGAGTATGCTTGCCAATAAACTCGCTAATTTCAGCGAGGGTTGGGCCTGTCAGAGATGTGGTTTCAGATTCGCGTGTTCTCCCCAAAAAATTATCCACGATGGTATTAAGTGTTGCTTGTCTCACCATAAACATATTAATATCGTTGAGAGTCATCGTAGATGTAGCCGGAACACCAAAGAAATTATTAGCGACGTAGGCATTGTGAGTATGTCTGATAATAAACTCGCTAATGTCAGCGAGAGTCGTGTCTGTCACAAGTGGGGTTCCAAAAAACTTACCAACAACGTCGTTCGTGGGTTTTTGTACCTTTTCAAAATTTTCTATTAGTTTAGAAATATCCGTGTAAATATCGAGATAATTTGCCTTGATTTCATTTTCATTCATCATCCTCCCCGCCTCCTTGTTAAAAAAGAATAAAGATAGAAAGTTTTTAATTTCAGCGAGAGTCATGCCAACCACAAGCGGGTTTCCAAGGAATTTTTTGTATAGTTCTTCGCAAAACATGATAATTTCGCATATGATCATCCAGATGACGGCCGTGGGTGGCAATCGCGTCGGTGATCGTAGACACATGTGCACCTGGTTTAAGTCGTCCGCCGCTGGAATACAGCGCAATAGAGTTTTCAGCGGCATCGCTCTGCCGTATCAAAATGTCATCCGCGGATATATTACTGGATTTCAATTTACCCTGGCGATCTTGAAATACAACTATTTCGTTCGGGTCGACACTTGCTAAATTCAACGTCTCAGCGATTTCATCTTCAATTATTTTTTTTACATCCTCGATAGAACCCACAGAAGTTTTCGCGGTGGGTTTCGACATTGACAGAGATCGTCCCCAAATAACAATCATTATTGTTAGCGCAACTTGGATTTTAAATTTATTGGTTCTTTAAAATTACCTTGTAATTTTTCACTCGTGTATTCATTTACAACCAGATGAGGTGGTTTCTGTGACGATGAAATATCCGCGAGGACATACAGCCGCATATCGGTGGATCATTTAATTGTTGTGTTGGCAGCGTGGAATAAAAAATCGGAATTGATTGATTCTTTGAATTTATACACCGCATAAACTCGCTTGACGGAGCTAGCCCATATGAATCAAAATAGACAATCCCACAAGGATCGATCGCGTATGCAACCCAGTGAGTTCCCGATCCGTTACTGTTATCAGATTGATGATACCGGTTTCAACGCGTTTAGGTTTTCTCAGCAACTGATCTCTCATGAAAATCCCTCTGAAGTTTTTTATCGCTAGTTTTTTTAGCAGCATTAATTAAATCAAAATTGGACATAGGAAGAATTGGGATTTCAACTAATAAACCGTTCCTGGTAGTCTTAGACCCTTTCCACTGTACCATGAATATGGAGTCCCTGGTAGTCTTAGACCCTTTCCCTTTTTTATACCCGCTCCCAGTTGCCTTTTTCAACGCCATCCCTGCCGCGGTACCAACGACTCCCAACGCCGCCGCTTTCGCCACCGCCGGGGCAGCCGCTGCAATCAATGCTGGTATTGCGGCTAACAATGGAAATATACCACCTGATTTTATCATGTTGGCGACTGCAGCCTTCGAAAATACAATTTGAACCCCTCGCTTATTCTTTAGCGCATCATTGAAATATTTTATTTGACGATCCATTAATGATATTTTATGTGTACCGCCGGACATCTGCGCTGGTTTCAACGTTATTTTGGTTCAACATTCTTTGGCGGATTTTGATTTTAATTTCTTGACCTGGCCACCAGTCAGCTTGACACTAACAACACTATATGGCATTTTATTGTAAACACATTTATGCTTTCAATTGATCTAATTGTGAATCGTTTACATATTTTCCACTGGAGCATCAACGATTCTCATTCGTCCACCGACACCTTCTAACAACATTGATTTGTCGCTGAGAATGACAGCAACTGCTCTATAATCAACACCACCAGGGGTTATACGAGCCCTAAAATGTATGTCAAACACGGATTGCCTTGTTAAATCAAGATGTTCCAGCGAAAAGTAATAAATCGGATACAATTTCTTAAAATCAAGTTGCGATATTTGCAAACCAGTATCAACGTTTTGATCACGACCCATATATGACAGCATCCGATGATATACACGTGCTATATAGTTATTGTTGTAATCAAGTTGTATATCCTCGGTTGGTTCTTGTTGTCCGTTTATTCTCAGCGAAACCTCCCTGACTCCTAATTGATCAAATATCATATGACTGCGTTCTTGGGAGCCTAATCGATTCCGATTCTGTAGCGCAATAAATATATGACGTGGAGCTGAAACGCCTTGTTTTGATGCCAAGTGCCATGTAAATGTACCATCAACATTATCCTGTTTGACATCAGTCGTTGTTGTTAGCCAACTTAGCAATGATTTGCCGCCCGTGTCCATAAATGAGAGTAGCCGCTCTTCTATGGCGATTGATGGGGTCATTACTGGCATCCACAATACTATTTTACTCAAAACAACTTTACCTTCAGCGGCACCAGTACACCAAATTGCATTGTTGTCGTCGCCTCTTCGCACTAACGCAATTGTGTGTTTAGCTCCATAGATGACTTTTCTGACATTTCTGCAGAATCCAAATATGTGAGTGGAATTGCACATGAAAAATATCGTTCTGGTCTTTGTAACATCGCTACTCGTGTTGCAAACCCTAGATTGAAATTATTGTTAACGCCTCTGAGAATATCAAACGCAGCTCCGGGTCTAGTTCGACGTTCTGGATTAGCTGCTTCTTGTTGATTAGCAACTGAAGTGTCTTGCGGTGTTAACACTTTAATGTATTGAAGGTGGTCAGCGTTATCAGAGGTATCCTTTGCAAACATCATAGACGGACCAGCCGATCTTGTATAATCATCGGAGTATCTTGCTAGTCCGATTATTGTTGTTGCAACATCAACCTCGCGTTCTATTGATTCAATTTCTTTTCCATCAATGAGATATCTTGCACTTTCAAATAACGCCATTATGCCATTATTAACAAAACCAACTCGGACATTTTGATCATCTGCATATGGGGTATCAGCTGCAACATTTGTTACGAGTTTTCCCTCGATTTCAATAAATGCTTCACACGGCAAAAAGTATTTACTGGTATCTTGAACTTGAAGTTCAACTCGCGATCGTAGGTCGGGTTGTATTGCATGATAGGAATAGTATTGATAATTGCGGACGGAATCGTCTTTGCCCACTGGGGCTTCCATATCAAGCGCGGGGTCAGCTGTTCGTTTAAACATTTTATAACATATTAGTGCTTTCAATTGCGAAACTCTTTGTAATTATCGTCGTTTTCGTTTTCGTTTAAAACCACTTCCTGCTCTCGCGTTCATGATAGCGTTATCTGTTACCGGCAAAGCCGTCAATGGCGACGGAGTCACCGAAGCAGCCAACGACGCTAGTTTTTCTTCCACTGCGCTATTTATTGCTTTGCTGATTTTTGCATGCATCAGTGTAGTTGATGGCAGCACTGGCGGTTTCACCACCGAGTTCGTCGCTGTTGGTTTCTTTCGCACCAATGATGCTATTTTATCTTTCGCAGCAGAAAATGCCCTTCCGACAAGATTTCCAACAGCGCTGATTCCCTTATCACGAATAATATCAATGGCTTTCATTGATAATTGTTTAGCTAGCGGCGCCACTTTTGGGGCCATTCTTGTAAATAACCTCGCAATGGTATTGCCGAAACCATCTCCGTACCACGTGCGGTAAACAGGCAATCGTGAGTTCACCACGTAGACGCTTACGGGTTTATCATGGTTGTAGTGTATAATCATCTTGTTATAAAACTAGTAGTTTTTCAATTAGTGATCAATCGCTAAAATCCATTGGATTTTCATCATAACCATGGGCGTCTCTGCGATTTCCAACTAATTCAGGAATGAGTTCTCGATATACATCAATGCCCATGATACCGCCGGCAAATAATCGTCTACAGATATCAGCTGCTTCATTAATTATTTCAACGGAGTTGTTTCCAGCTCGCTTTCCCCCGATAAGTACTTCCAGCCGTGATATATCCGAGAGAATATTACCAGGACATGTCACGGTTGCGTTGAAATCCAAAGGATTTTTAATTGAATATCCTTTTCCGCTTGTTTTTTTAGAACCGGCTTCTGCTCTTATGTCTATTTCCTCCGGCATTGGATCCTCCGTATAACGTTGTGGTCGTGGACCGCCTTTAACCGCAGCTAGAAAGTTATTATAACCAGGGTGCTGCAACGGTTTGATTTCAATCCCACCGCGTTTTGCTAAATATATTTTTGATACCCAAGTCATTCTGTCTCTTATAATATCTTTAAACCCGTCGTTTAATAATTTCTCTCTTTTACCCTTTGGAAAATTTTCTCTAGCAAAATCAGCTAATTCGGGATCCGCATGGCGTCCCCTAATTTCATTTAATGCCGCGACTGTAAATATACTTTCAGGTGAATAGTCTCTTCCTGCAGCTTCACCTTCTTGTTCTCCTTCGCGTTCTTCAATTTCGCGTTGAGTTTTTATATCACTGGATATCTGTTGTATCCCCGCGCGTGTTTGTCCGGTCTCTGTTGCTATCTTTTCAAGCGTATCAAGCAGCGGCGCCTTCGCTGCTCGTTCTCGCTTAGGAATATCTCCGTATATCGCTGCTTCAGTGAACTTTTTCACATCTTTGGTTGCACTTGTTATCGGACTAAACAGTTGTTCACTTGACACAGAAATGTCAGTCTGCGCTTGTTGTCGTTGTTGAAGTTTCTCGCGAAGTCTGTCTCGAACCGGTATAAACTTTTTAATTGCTGCTAGCCGCTCTCGGGCTAATCTAGTTGTAAGCGATTCACCTACCATATATTGTTTGTGAACTGAGTTTTCAAATGTGAATACAAGTGTAACAAGTGTTACAAAAAACGCTAAAAAAAAATAAATTTTATTAAAACATTTACTGAAAGCCTATTTTATAGTAACGCTTACGTGGTTAAGATACTGGTTTTTCCTCGTTTAATATTTTTCTAAGATCACGAACTTTAGAACTAATTTCAGCTCGTTTTTGATACTCTTGGCCGAACTTTTGACGTATTGCTTCAACGGTGCTAAATAGCGTTATAAATACATTAATGTCGTTACCGTACAAACAAGCATCGATGGACTTTTGAATTCCTTTCACGAGTCTGTATATCTTAGTTAAAACATAACGACCCTTACTAGACTGATACTCTATGTCTTCATATTCCGAGGTAATCTTGTCGCAGTCGAGACCTTCAGATAATACTACCCCTCTATTTGTTAAATTTGAGATTTCAGCAATTATAACATTTACATCTTTGATATCCATTATTTATATAACACATTTTATCTTTAATTATTAAAAAATATTTGGGGTCATTTTTGACCCGTTTTTTGTTTTATATATATAATTATATACAATATTGGATATACAATTATGTACTTAATTAATGGACGGTACAATGCCGTATATATCTCCACTCGAGTGTTGCGGCAGATTTTAGGCATACATATACCTAATTAATCGACGGTACAATGCCGTATATATCTCCACTCAAGTGTTGCGGCAGATTTTAGGCATACATATACTTAATTAAGTACAACACATACATGAAAACCCCAGTTGGAAACCCCTTTCGCGTCAAATAACGTGAAAGAGACCCAGAGGTTACATATACGACAACACGTCCAAAGCCCAAGGGGGCCCGAAACATAAATCTCCGGCGGGAGGCCTAAGGTGACAAACATCATCTTAGACCGCCCAGAAGATATGCTTGGGGGGACGTCACTTAATTAAGTTAATTAAGGACAGTACAATACCGTATAATCTCCACTCGAGTGTTGTGGCAGATTGTAGGCATACATATATATACTTAATTAATGGACGGTACAATGCCATATATCTCCACTCGAGTGTTGTGGCAGATTTACGGCACAATGCCATATATATCTCCACTCGAGTGTTGTGGCAGATTTTAGGCGTAACATATACTTAATTAACTTAATTAAGGATGGACTATATTCAATAAAACGATGATGGAATTTGTGATGTAATGATGTGGGATGGCACATATCTCCACTCGAGTGTTGTGGCAGATTGTAGGCGTACATATACTTAATTAACTTAATTAAGGATGGATTATATTCAATGAAACGATGATGGAATTTGTGATTGCAATGATTTGGGACGGCACAAGACAGCACAAACATGAAACGACATGGCGGATCTTCTACGGCCAATCCAACCAAACAAAAGCAACCCAATTAAATTAACCCGGTTGCATGATTGACAAAAGACAACCACACGCCCGGGTCAATGGCGTGGGTTAGTTTTGATTGGTTGGAATTGGCTTTCGAAAGCCCCAAGCTTATAATGAGTAATAACATATATAAGGTGACTAATACAACCGCGTTGATTCACGGGTGTGTTATTTTATTTCCTTGAATTACTTAATGCTGTTTCACAACATTTAAAACAGATAAATATTTGAATAAAACACTAAACAAAAGAATACAGTTGTAAGATAACTACGTGTAGTTACCGATTATAGGTAACAAAGAGGAATTTTTAATATATAACTGCAACTCTCACATAGTGATTTTAACCAAGCCCACTTACTTCAATGAATGGGAAACACCGTTCCGGCTGAGCGAACATAGGTAACGCGTTGAATTATAAAGAACGTTAATGTAGATAGTCTAAAGGTTTAAATAAAAACAAACAAAACTTAGATCTTCTGTAGATATTATAATGGACACTATTCTTGTTAACATGATGCACAGTTTTAGCCAAGCGACAACAGTATATACTTGACTATAGAGACATACAAAATACCAAATCGTATTGTCTGTCTAAAAAGTGTTAAGTTGTATTTATCAACTCTACCGAAACTCATGTATACTCCATTAGAGTCACGTGTGCACGCCGCGTCAAATACCTCTCTTTCTACAGGTGAGAAAGCAGACGACACAAATACCCCGACGGTCATAATACAAGGGAACTTAGTAGAGTGTTATGAGCGGCGGCGGACTTATACATAAAGGATTTATCTTCCTTGAATCGTTTCAGGTGTATATGAATTTTATTTTATGACCGTTGTTTTTTGACAGAGCTAATTTTGAATTCCTTCTGCTACTCTTTGTACTGAAGGCCTACAAATATCGAACTATCTACCGGCTTCATTTATTTACTGAAAGATTCTCTCTTCATTATTTTCTAAATCAAACGATTTGACCCCCCTAGGGCGTTTTGAGTGCCTACCAGCGTTGATTTTTAAAAGGATATCGCGCTGCGAAATGGCTTGTAAATTTGAAGAATGGTTATCAATCTTAATGCCATTTTTATGATCGATAACAAAACCATCTTTGATTGGTCCATGAAATACTTCATAGATTATTCTGTGATTAAGATATTTCTTCTTCCCGGCTGTAAACCTCAAGTATCCCATATTATTCAGAGATCCAACCGGTTTCTTTAGTCTGCAATTTCTAACAACACCATCACTGGAGACTTCATAATTAACAAGCACTGGATGGGGTCTGAAATCTTGGCTCATTTGTATAATAATACTACTTATCTAATTTATTATATGCTTTAATTATAAACCTCTCGATATAATCTTGATGGGTTTTGATGACTTTGTCATCGTTAGGGTCAATGACGGTATTTTTTATTCGTTTGTCATAATAGCGTTTTAGTTCTCTGTATCGTTTGCCGCCACAATTAAGACATAATTGTGATTTTCCCCTAACGCCCAACCCACATCCGAGGCATGGGAGAGGGCCAAGGGAACCGTTGCGAACGCTTTGTAAATGATACCCACAGAATTCGCCTCTCCATGATTTATTACACGGGGTTGTTGATCCAATCATAAGCCATTTGCAGTGATTCATTATATATAAATTTTCTATTTAAATACTTGTTTTAATTATATGAATGATAAATTCGAGAGATTATCAGCAATTAAGCCTTTCAAAAATGTTAAATTCAATCTCGATAGAACTCTCAAAGATGTGCCAAAACGGGCAATAACGGATAGAGCCCTGATAAATAAAATTCGTGACTGTGCTGTTGAATTCAAGCACGACGGTACATCTCATAGCTGGTCAACATTTCGAATTGATGGTGCTGTTGATGCCACCATGAACGACAGTAACGCGGCCATGATGTTATCACAACTTGGCAACAAAAAGTATTTTTTCAGAGTGAAATTCATTATCCGTGTAGAATCAGGTGGTTGGATTATACAAGACAAATTTGAACCGATTCTTAAAGACAAGAAAGCATTCGTTGTTAGCCGTGATTCTAAGCCGGGTCTGTTAACTGGAATTGACAAACCATACTATGAACGAGCATATCCTGAAACAGCAGTTGTGTATGGGATATACCCGTTAAATAAAAAACCCGGTATAGGAAAACTAGCGCCGATGATATACTCGTCAGTGGCTTTGCCATTCAATTGTGTAGCAGCACGAGTAACAGAACATTTTACAAATGCACTCCGCGGAAACAAATTGACCAATCTAAGACGCAAAAAAATAAACGACTAGGAATTAACAGTTAGGAAGAACGGGGCAACTATTAGCGATATAGCTAAATTAGAAACGTCGCTGAGATTTCCAATAACCGTTATGACGATAACCGGATAAGTTTTATACGAACTGAAATATAACAAAAAATGGAGCCCCAATTAAAATTATTGATCATAACGAACACGCATGGACATCCACGGTCACAATATTTCCACGAGACAGAACAATAAAGTATATACCTGACGAATTCTTGGGAGAAGATTTCTCCAGGGATGGTTTTCTCGTTGAAGAGAAACTATTCGATGCTATTGCGCATTTGAGTAAAAACGCCCCCGTGTCGGTGTGGTTACTTCGCAGCACTGAAAACGACACGGATACGTTTGATCAGTTTGTAAGAACAAACGATGAATTATACCGCACTGAAGCATTTCACAATAAAATGAAAAAACAGCTAGTGGGTTTTTAACATGTGGCGACGCTACCAGTGATGAAATTATCAACGACGAACAATTATTGACAAACTGTTTTACAATACCGTCGGTTGCAGCTCATTTTGCGAGAATCAAAAACGCATGGAAACCAACACGCGTAGAATTCTTGCCAGACATTGAGGATAGTTGTTTAGAATTCAATCATAGCGGTTTATGGAATAACAAATACGATAGCGATAATATCATTTCAGTTGATATGGTTGCTTGTTATCCAGCGTCTTTTCTTGGTTATGGAGAGTGTACTGAGTATTTTAAACGATTTGGACACCCCGTACATGAAATGACTCGTGTTGCAATTAATGGGCCGCTGCCTGATTTTGATTTAACTGGATTCGCTCGTGTAGTATCATTTGAATTCGCAGCAGGACTTCATCGCGCTTGTTATATTTGGATTGATAGACACATGTCTGAAAAGAAGTGGCTGCCAATAGCGCTATTACGATTCATGATTGATACAAAAATGTTAATTTCGCTGACGGTCAGTGAAGCAATTATATCATATCGGAAACAAACCAATGTCTGGTTACCAGAACCAGAAAGTCTTGATAGTATAATTGAGGAATCCAGAAAACATATTGATGCCGACGAAAAATATATCATTGAGTGGTCCAAACTGGTATTTAATCAACGAAACATCGAAGCAAAAGATCTCGGTAGAAGAATAATCGGAAAATGCACTCAGGGAGGGAAAAAATGTGACTACAAAAGATATTCTTCACGGTTGATTATAGATAGCACCGAATATGACTTTGTAATCGCGGATGCAGTATCTAAAAACATATATGTTGATCGTAAGGATGCTTTCTTGTCTGATGGAACAAAATTGGGTACGATTGTTACTTACAACGATGGACACAGTTCCCCGTATACACATTTGAGGTCCTCGATGCTGGGTTATGCTTGTATTAATTTATTTTCAATGATAAATAGATTTCCTGACACTGCGGTTAGAGTTGCCGTTGATTCATTTTACATTAACAGCAAGTACAGTTGCGCAGTTGCTGAATTCACTAATTCGGATGAAAGTTGGGGATCATGGAGAATTAAAAAAAAAATGCTGCGTGATTATTCTGAATCAGCAGACGTTGAAATTAAAAGTAATTACTTACACGGTGATAATTTATCAGAACGTTATAATGCACCGCCGATACCCGATTCAATTTGTAGATATAAAACAGTTTATTTAAACGGCTGTGACGGGTCAGGAAAAACGACTTGGGCGATTGAATTATATCTTGGGTAAAATATGATTGTGCTGACACCAACCCATAGATTAGCGCGAGAGATAAAACAACGAAATGTTGAAGCTTGCACTTATCACAGTTTTTTTCGATACAACGGCGACAAATGGACCCCTGAAAGAATGGGTGAAAAATTCATCCCTGCGATTATTATTTGGGATGAGATATGTACGGTTTCGTTAGATGTATTAAAAATGTTTCTTGATTGGTTGCTGCAAAAGAATACAGCGGTAATAATGTGTAGAGATCATGGCCAACCACCACCATTTATCGGCGCGGGTCCACATGATTGGTTAAAGGGGTTTGTTGACTATTATGAAGAAATCGGTACTGACTATAGGGCACTTGATGAACAATTACGCGAGGTCAAGAAATTTATTAGATTACAACCGGATAGAATTCAATGTGAAATAATCAGAGAAATAATTCCTGAAACTCCCATGGAGGAATTTTGGGAAGCATGGAGACCAAACGAGTTTGTAGTGGCAAGTAGAAAGATAGTCAGAGACACACTTCAGAGAAAGTTGTTTGAGCTTCACAAAGAAAAATATCCCCTGATAAAAGTTCCATTGTGTTATAGACCCGCTGACACACGGCGGCAAAACATCGAAGTCGAAATTCCAGGACAGCGCGAAAGACAAAAACTAGAGTTAAATGATATTGTCTTGGTTGATATCAGTGTTGTCGAAGACGCATTGCGTGCTAATAAATCGCCATGGACACTGGGTTACGTAACAACAATACATTCCTCGCAGGGATTAACCATCGCGGATACAATTGTTTGGATAGTCGATAATCGCATTGAGTGGTCAAATTTAGTCTATCTTGCAGTGTCTAGAGTACGACGAATAAATCAACTTCGAAGAATAGTTTTCGACGACGACACCACAATGGATGATATTGATGTTAGCATCATTAATAAAAAACTCTCAGGTTACAAACAACAAGACAAAAAAAAAAACAACGAGAATTTGATATTGATGCTGAATTAATAATTACGCTGAAGCAACAACAGAATAATCACTGCGCGAGTTGCAATTGTATAATGCGTTGGCGTTATTCGGATAAAGATCCTCGCCAATTTACCGTAGACAGAAAAAAAACAATCTCGGTCATGTCAGAAACAATGTGATGTTGACTTGTCTTGAGTGCAACAGATGCAACGGCGCTAGTGAAGACCATGCGGTGGCAATTGAGTATCGTCAGGAATAACTTGGAGTTGTTCGCGTGTAAAACCCCGCTGAGGGGCAGTTGAATCCAATTTATAGATTGGAGGTCTACCAGTTGATCGTGTTATAGTAGATATGCTATAAGTAGTGACACTCCAAATAGGATCAGTAGCCCTTTTTTTACCACCTTCGAGTTCTCCTGGTTCATATAAATATCTCACGGTGACATTGCTGAGAATTGGCTGAGAAACGCTATCCCGCTGTGGTTGTGGTATATACATTTTTTTTTATTGCGTTGTTAGGTTTCATATTCATTGCTCAGGTAATCTCGTTATTTAGCGCTGAAACTACCCCTGGTAACCTTTTGACCCATTCACGGGATCGCTTTTCTTGGATGAATTCTTTTGCGTATTGATATCCAAATAACCGCTCTGCATGAGTCCGATTACATCGTTCCACAATTGCCTGATCGCGATGTAGTGCAGTATCCCCCCGTCTGATGGTGACATTGTGATGTTTCATTGTAGATGCAACCACACCCTGAAATTCCTTGCCAGGATCAACTTGTAACAGATTTGGCCAGCGTAGTGGACCTCGTCGATAAATCTTTTCAAATGCAGAAGCAACTTCAGGCGATGATTTTGTTTTAGCGGTTCTGCTTGTTTGTATCGACTCGCAACGTCAACTACGGTTAGCGCGTATTTGTAACCGTTGTCATGTGGTAAAAACAATAAATCAGCTTGATGAACTTCATTGGGTCCGGTAACATCAAAATGCGAGAAATTGATTTGTTTAGGACGCGGTAGATAAATTTGCCATATAGCCTGTTTAGATAACCAATTAGCCGCAGTGACCTTTTTCACTTTTGCGGCGTTGACGAGTCGAGGTTGATTTTGATCATCAAGTCTGATATCTAATCGTGTTCCTGGGCCACAGTAGCTTTATCCTGGAAGGTGCTTTTCTCCTGGATACTTTGCCCACGGCGTTCCAGGGAGTTTTACTAACTTGGCTGCGATATCACCTTCTCGTTTTTTTTTAAAACATTTCCGGATTTCATAGAAACAAATCTAAATTTTTTATACCACATGTTGCACATCTACCAGTAAGAGCTGATCTGTTATTCCTAGTTGTAATCGTCGTCACATCATTTGTGCCAGTACGCGTTTTACACTTCACACAATATAGATCCATAATTTATGTATAGAGATATGAATATAATTGATTTTTCAGCGACTAAAGCAAGATAACCAGTTACGCATCATGCAGCGCTACCAAACTCTATCCGCGCAATTATAATCGGGCCATCTGGATCCGGCAAGACGCAATTGTTGCTCAATTTAATAATGAGATGGATGAAATTTAACAAGTTGTATTTAATTGCCCTTAGCGTAGATGATCAACGATGCTATGAAGTGTTAAAGGATTTTAACGAGAATGCATCAGAAATTAAAGGTGAGAACGTCGTTGATTTTATAACTGATATTGACGAGGCACCATCCATGGATGACCTTGATGGGAGCATTAACAATTTAGTCGTATACGACGATGTGATGTTAGACAATCAAAAAAACCCAGCTAGAATATTTTCCCGAGGCAGGCATAAAAACACCGACGTGATATATGTCACTCAACGCTACACTCAGATTCCAAAAGTGATCAGAGACAACTGTAATATTCTTGCTCTATTCAACGGCGTTGACACACATACGGTACGAAATATTTGGCAGACAGGGTGTTCCGATATGGACTTCAATCAATTTAGAAATTTCTTTAGCCGCGCTCAGTCTACCCCACACGGATTTATAACAATAAATTTACATGATCCTCGGACACGATATCGTATCGGACTTGGTCAAATATTCGGTTAAAATCATTTATTATTTTTGTTAACCTGTAGCAGCAGAGGGGGCGATGACAACATCGTTGCGACCAAAATTGATTGAAAAATCGCAAAGTCTCCGTTTGCTAAATGGAGACTTATTTTTTGTTTTTGTTAAAATATGAGATTCGCAGGAAGGCTCTATTTTCCGTTTTGAGGGCTCAATCAATTTTGTCGGAAAAAGTTGTGGGGTTCGCAACCTCTGCTGCTCAACAAATTGTATTAGTTTATTCCTTGCCTGCCTGGCGTTCATCACTTGTTTGATGGGATTTCTTTGACTCATTTTCGGTTTGTGTTTTAATGAATTTAATGATACTTAACATATGAAATTGGTTACTGGTTTTTATGAAATTAAACATCTGTCGGTGTTTTTTCGCCTGATTGCAAATCAAACAGAGGTGTTTGAAAAACAGCGTGTACAGATACAATCCAGGAATAATCTAGCGTGTGACCTAGATAATGTTTAGTATTATAATTGGCAAATTATTGATGGTAATATTATAAGTCAGTATTTATTAATTTCAGAAAGTATAGGAAGTACAGCACAGAGTTACTAAATACCCGTATATGCTTTTGGTTAATGGGTTCTGCGAGGAGGGCTTGTAATCGGAGCTGCTTGGCTGTAGTTGAAAATGGCTGCTTAAGTGCTGCATGTGCAAAGGCGGTATCCCACGTGGTTGTAGCTATTTTGGTCCGGAGTGGTTCTGCACGTCGTATGTTCGTAATAGATGGAACTGGTAATGTGATAGCATGAATCAGACAGACAGACAAGTTGAATTATATTGATGTCTGTCCACTAGGGACATGTAGCACTGTATAAGTTTCCCGTACGGCGGTATAATTAATTACCACTGTGGAAGAATGAATGCCACATCCCTCAGGTATTTATGCACTCACCGAGTGTTATTTAATGTATTTGTCAGGTCTGGGTTGCTGTCAAGAAATCGTAGACCTGAATGTAAGACAATGGGTGAGTGGGAATAGACCCAACACACACTATATCCTGTCAACCATTCATGTTAGTTAGTTGTGTGCAATATCACAAAATAATGGCGGGTGAAAATGGTTTCACATTCCGCCATGTTGAGCGGTTCAAGTGGTGGCAAGCAAGGAAAAGTACCCAGAAAGCCCTCCCATATATGTTGTAAACTTGAAACGCCGGAAACTTACTTATTTCAAATCTAGTCCATTTTACCAATGAACGGATAAAGTACCAATAATGTGTGAGCCACCCGTGCAATTCAATCAAATCGATACAGTCATAGAATTGTTCAGCTTTCCTAACATTTCCAATGTTTCTAGTGTAAAGTGTGCATATTTTAAATCCCTAACAGTCTAAATGCTAAAATGTCTATGCCCTATAAAAAAGTGTAGTCACTCTCACGTTAAAAAAGCTTGTTAATTTTGAATGGTGTTCAGTCAGGTTTTGTAAAAATAGCTTGCTCGAAAAGGGTTCTCGGAGAACCCTACATTCAGGCAATGAAAGCAAATGAAAGCCTTTTTTTTCATTGCTTCCCTTCAGGCTGATATTTCCGCGTGCTGCAACGTTCAGCAATTCTTCCAGAGTTACTCATGCTAACGCTTCTTCGTGCTGTTGTATTTGTTTCCATGTGGCTGTTTACTCTGTATCCCAGTATTCTGGTTAAGACACGTCCGACGTGTTATGTACTTCGTGTCAGCTACCATTTTTTTTTTCTGCAGTGTCCATGAAATAATTATTTTTTTTTAGATCTCCAGTGGCAGCCCAACAGTTATATCCCGTAGAACATCGTACTGGTATCCTATTTGTGCTCTATGGCTGCAGCATATGTTTTGTTCTGCAGTCCTAAATGGCACGTTATTTGGTGCCGTCCACACGCCTACTGTGCCCTTTACGAAGACCGGTCCTGCATTCTATGTGTTCACCGCCCGAATCGTGAATGAGGATGGCACAAATTTTGGGAACGAAATTTGGATTTTCAGTCATGTGTGGCTACTAGAGTCATGAAGCAATCTGCTACTTTCCAAAGGCATGTATGTGTTCGTAGAACACGATTTAATTGGGCCGTCAGATCGGAGTCGTTTTTGAGCAACTTTCGAAGTGAATGGAGGGCCGTGGTCAGCGGGTATTGAACAAGCACGCACTCATCCTTTGATCCTAGGCGATATTACTGCTGTATATGGCGTGCATAGAACGTATGCAGTGTGGAGGCTGAGATGTCGGATGTCGGAAATAGAGGAGTGGTGGCTCGTAAAGGGCTCCGCCTAGGTCGTTTAGTTGTGCTTCCATACTCCATGGTATTGGGTCTTAAACGTTTCTCTATGAATTTGATAGACTCTGTGCTGTTAAGAATCGATAGAGAATACAGCACCGTGTGACACATGGGATATAGTATTTTGCTGTTATTGACCAGCTGCCTTGATGGTTGTAGTTTATATACCACCTTATATTTCTTACATATTGGTTAACTAGTTTATAATTATGTTGTTAGTTGCAGCATTGTCCCGCTCTGTATGATGGTCTTGGGTTTTTGACCACCTTATATTCATAACTTTTTAACCCTCATTTTTAATCATTACTTTTAATTTGCAGCCTTGTGCTGCTGCGTCTGATATTATTGGGTGTTTTGACTACCTTATAGTTCTAAAGTTGGTGACTTATTTATCTAAGATTGTATCTTATTTGCAGCCTTGTGCTCCATGGCCTGATAGTCTTTGGACTTTCAGATTACCTTATATTGTCTAATTTGGGACCATATGGGTGGAATAAAATTTTGCAATGGTCTGGTCTCAGACCGTCTCATGTTACTTAAATTTTGGAGTCATAACATTCGATTTTGCTAATTGGTTATTGTTAAGCGCTGTCAACGAGGATGCATTATAGAAAAGTTAGAAAAAATTATAAGTGCGAGCGTTTGATTCATAGACCTATTCTATGGATTTCATGTTGCAACATCTTGCTGATGTTATTCTACTGATGGTATTCTGTTTGTTATCTTCTTACCCTTATTCGACTTGACGTTATTAATCCCTTGTTTCCTCAATACCTACTTCTTACCTTATTTGATGATTTTTTTTCTTTTATAAATCCCTAATTTTTCCATCTGGTAGTTTGTTGGTTTGGTTATTCCTGCAGTGCTTTGATTACTAAAATATTTTCTGAGTAATCATTGTGAGCCTCCTAGTTTGTTTCTAGGGTTACTTGCATCGCTAACTTTAGATTTGTTTTGCTCTGTGTTCAAGTCTAGGTAATGGACATACCCAAGTGGTGTATGTGGGCTCATTTTTAAGCTGCAATTCCTGCTCGTTCCTGGCCATGCTTCCATCCCTTAAAGAGGCTTTAATTTTGGATGATTACTCCATGTTTCTGGTAGTTATTTTAATGCTTTCTTACTAGATGATCATTAGCTTTCGTTTAAATTTTTGACTTTATGTTTTAATTGTTTGTTTCTTCAGTTTCTACTTTATACCCTTGTTTTTTTGTTGATGTTTCTTGATATAGCTCTTTTGTCCTTCAATAGCTAATTTTGTTGGTTATATTGTTTTTGGGGTGTTTAGATAACTTAACATTTTGAGTAATCATTCTGGGCCCCATAGTTCGATTCCAGGGTTACTTGCAAATTTAATTTTAGGTTTGGATGCTTAGTGTACAAATCTAGATAATCGACATACCCACCATAGTGCATGCTTATGTTAAGCACAGCCGTGAAGGAAAATATCCCTTACATTCACTTTATATATTATATACTATACACACAGAAAGGAAGGACAAAACAAACCATAAAATATACTATCATAATCCCTAATACTTACTAACTAAAGAATTGACATAATAACCAGTACAAGGTAATTTTAAAATAACTCAAAATGACACAACTTATTATTCTAACAGCTAAATCTACTGAATAGCTCGCTCCCAAAACATAGTTTATATATCTGTTTTTTACGTAAACAAGGAGTCACGTGATCTAGAAACTAACATAACAAATTTACGTTCAAAAACTCACGTACCCAGCGTATAACCCAACTAAACTAGAAAGATGTTTATACAAAACTCCATTTTGTCCTTGGAACCAACCAATCATTTTAAAAGATTGTTTACAACTCTGAAACTAGGTTAGAAATGAGGTAAACACATGGTATTATTCTGTAAAGTAAAGGTCACCCCCCTTCAATGAACAAATCTTAAAACTTAAAATACCAAATTTAAATCAAACAAACAAGTAAAAATAAAAATAAATATAAATGACTTATATCATATATACGTAACACTACACTGAGGGAAGTGGAATAATCAAACCCATATCTACTATCCATACAGAGGGAAGAAGAAATAAATAACCCAATATACACTATCCAAACAGAGAAAAGAAAAGAAAAACACGCAATACTATCCACACAGAGTGAAAGAAATAACCCATTAAAGACTATCAACACATACATTGTAGGAAATAATCCATTATATTATATCAACACAGAGATTTTTGAAAGTACCTAAGTTCGTACCTACAATGACCAACTCTACCAAACACCCACACACTCCAAAACCCATTTAAGCCATTATTATATGGCGTGGGCGTGGGATTGTAGAAAACATCAATGCACAAAATGATGGATGAACCAATTGACTATTTGCTACCCACCTTCATGCCTAATGTGTGTACGTGAACGAAACTACACCCGTTCCATTTCAATTCCAATAAAACAATAACCCAAAGGATTATAGAGGTGAAAGAGTACATATTTAAGCAGTGTCAGAAAAAAATATTAAAAAGGCAAGACCAAGAGGCACTTACGTTTTTTCTGATCTATTCTCTTTTAGAAGTTATTATGAAAAGTTCACATCAGACCCAACCCAGCGGTTAGAATTGTCAATTTTTCCATTTCCATCTCTTCACAGGCACATGTTCTTCCTCGTCATCAATTCAGTCTTCTTGTTAATCTCTCTGGTTTCTGTTTCTCTTTTATTTTTCTTAGGGCAATCGGAAGCCCAGTGTCCATTCTCCTGACATTAATAACAGGTATCTTGACTTTTGTCTCTCTTTCTTAGACGAAGCAGGTATTCTGGAGATAAATACCCATATACCTTGGAGATAGAGAAAACTTTATCACCACTCTCGTCAAATCAATGACCCGAATGAAAAGTTTAGTTGCCACTTTTGCCTGTGAAGTATACTTTCGTGTGACTTTTAGGGAGTCTTTGACCAGAAGGTCGATCTGTGCTGACTCTTCCATCTTCTTGATCGCTGGACAGATGAATGAATACGCTTAATACACTCTCCCGATACGCATCGACCTGGTGCCGGTAAAACCTAGTCAAAAAAAATTGTGCAATAAAATAAACGATTTAATTGAGAAAGCAAGAGGCAACGACCTGCTACATCGTCTCACAAGAGCTGAAGTGTTATCTCAAATCCGTGCCAGCGATTTCGAAGACGACATAAGTGTGCTTAAATCTTAAGCCACAAAGCCAAGAACCTTGATTCACGCCAGAAAAAGAAACATTCGTTCGGCCCAGAACAAATATAAATATTATCACATCTGAAAAACTCATAAACAAACTTCCAGACAATTGAGAATTGCGGCTTACACCTGCAACGTGAAAAGTAAAGCGTTCAAAAAGTGTGTAAACTAACATTAAGCGACAATGGCAATCCATGACACATTACTTTTCAAAATGTGTTGGTTGAGGTTTGTTCTAGCGATCTACTCGGTTAATTTAAATGGTTTAAGTCAATAGTTGCTATTTCTTTGCAATACAATTTTTGCACAAACGATACATGTACAAGCGATAGGGTAGACCCACACACATGCACAAATGTGTTTCTGGGTGACAGTATAACGGACTCTAGCCTGGAATGTTTTGAGAGATTGACAAACATATTTAACATTACATTGGAGAGAGGAAGAAACAATGGCAAAGAAACCAACATACGCAGGACACCATTTTCGGTTTTGTTGAAAGAGAAACTGGTGAACATAATAACTATATAACTGAGAACTTTCTAACATATATTTGGATACATATAGATGAAATTGTCTAAATGATTCACAGAACGTCATCGACTACACCATTTCACTATAATGCTCGCAACAATAACTCGCAAACCCGGTTATAACTAGGTGTCATGGTTGAACTTTAGTTTTTTAAACCGCACCAGAAGATACTCAATATATATTAGACCATGCGGTTGAATCTGAAGAAAAATCGGGACAAAAATTTATTTTTTAAACACAGACGTATTGCTCTCTTAATTGTCGAAAACGGTATATATATATATATATATATATATATATATATATATATATATATATATATATATATATATATATATATATATATATATATATAATCTGGAAAATGTAACAAATACATGATATTATCAACTCCTAATATGATTTATTTATTGTTACATGTTCTTTCCAAATGATCTTCTTTGTACACCGTAAAAAATGATAATCAGCGCAATTTTGATCAATGAAAATGTCACGAACACCTGCTGGAGGCATTACTTTAATGAATAAAAGTGTAACGGAAACATGGTTAAGTGCAAGGGAGATAATCTAATAAGCTCAAACGTGTTTCCCAGATGGGTACTCACCCATATGTACGGTATTTAGCAATCACACGTTGGTCGATAAATATTTAGGCAGACCTGATATCAATATAGATTGGCTTCAACTGACTTTTCCCAGCCCATTGGATAGATCAATCATAGTGTCATGACTGCGTAGGTAATTAGGGTATGATGAACAACCTTGAAGTTGTAAATAGTCAAAACATAATAATAGTCTTTGTGTACGTGTCAACGTTGATCGGCATGATACACAATTTATCATGTTAATATAGTGAAAAATAGATTGCATACTATGACCTCTGATTTTGAACCCATTAATCAATATATTGATTAACACACACACACACACACACACACACACACACACAAATAAACATACCAAGGTATCATGTTAATTTATGAAAACAAAGATTGCATACTATGTCCTATGATTTTGAATCCAATAATCAATATATTGATTAAAACACATACACACACACACACACACACAATGTATCATGTTAATTTAGGAAAAAACCGATTGCAGTCTAGGACCTCTGCTTTTAAATGTATTGATTATTGACAATTTGATATATTGAATGATGGTGATATTGTGAAATGGCCCGATACTAAATTCTTTCTAGGAATTCAAGTTGTGGTAAAACAGCGTTCTAGATGAATATTGAATAAATTTAAAGTACTCTGTTTTAAAAACAGGTATTCTGAGAATTACGGAAAACAAGCGTCTCCATTTTAAGCCACATAACACAATATATGTGGGTAAATATAATAAGACCATATTGAAAATGTGTATACCATAGTTTGTAACAGTTCTTCCAAATGACAATTCATTATCTTCGCTTTTTCAATTTGTTTGAGGTGCATATGGTCGATATCCTACTTACATTGAAGACCTTATACAAATGTTTTAAATGTTAATAGAAAAACAGCGTTTAAGATTAATATTGACTAAATTTAAAGTAATCTGTGTAACACCAGATGTATTCTGAAAACCATGGAGCAGAAACGTCTCCAATTTAAAGCCACATAACACAATATTTGTGGGTAAGTATAATAAAAACATATTAAAAATGTGTATACCATATTGTGTAATATTTTTTTTGAAATGAAAATTCAAAATCTTACTTTTTAGATTTTCGTGAGGTAGATATGGCCGTTATTCTGCTTACATACAAGACGTTATACATTTGTTTTAGATTCTGGATACAATGGAACACACTGACAGGTTATTCATACTGAGTACAATGTTGCAAACAACTCAGTAAATGCATCACAAAAATTAAAGCAATGTTGTTTTACTTCTGAACCATAATACCCATGATGTACACTTAACAATACTTGCCGCTTTTTGTTAAACTGCTCTAATCGTATATAGCCAAACAGCACGATTCGTAATTTCTGTAATTTTTTTTATTTAGGTATTATGGCTATTATGTTAAAACTTTCTTGTAGTCCTGGACCACTGTTCCCATAATATTCAATAAATAATACTTGCCAATTTAAGTTAAACTTTGTCTATTTCGCGCAGTCAATTTATAATAACTGTTTAATTTTTATTATTTTCCAACACGCACATACTAACTCTGAATTTTACTTCTTTTTTTTTAAAGTTTTGTGTGGAAATGTCATTTTACTACTCCCGCCAGCCAACACAAGTTAAAGTGGTTCAAACTCGTGTCATCGCATTATTTATTATTTCTTTATTTTTATGTTTTATTTTTTTTTCTCAACTGGTCCATCACATTTTGTTATTTGTTTCCTTTTACAGTTTTATGTTTGTGTTGACACTTTCTTGTGTGACTTTATTATTTATAAACAAATTGCTTTGAGTTCGAACTTGTCGCATCAAAATGTTCTTGAAATGTTTACTTTTATGTTGAAACTTTCATTTTTACTCGTGCATCCCATCTTTGCAAGACTTTATTTTTTGTTGAGACTTTCTTTCAATCAAAATGTGTCTTGTTTTTTGAAAATCTCGATGGTTCTAATTCTTTAAAAAATATACTTTTAGTTTCATGCTAAAACTTGGCTTTAATGTCGCGTCTTTGATTTAATCTCGCGTATCCCACTTTTAATATATTTATCTTGATACGTCTTTTCATGACTCCGGAATAATATTTCATCGGCAGAGTATACGGGTTGTACCTCTCTGTCCAAAATGTGGTTTTAATTGCTCGTCTTTACCGATCACTTCCATCTCTTCTCTGTCCCCGTGGCTTCGGATCTCTGATTCAGTCTTTGTGGGTATGTGAGAAAGCGTGTTCGTGGTTTCCCGTGGGTCGGTTGTTCTTACCAGCTTATTTTCCCGGCTTCCTTCCTCCGTTAGTTATAATGTATGCGGAATGGTCTTAAAACAAAGCAACAACAACAATTTCGTATATTTGCTTGGTCCTTCATGAGATTTTATCTAACTGGTTATTTGTATAATTGAAATGTGTAAATAGTTCCTGTCTCTTCATTTTTCTCGTGATATTTTTAATTATTGTTATGTTAAAAGTGACGTACAAGAATTTAGTTTTTAATAACAACATATGTTGAGGTATCATTCATAATGGCAACGTTATATATATATATATATATATATATATATATATATATATATATATATATATATATATATATATATATATATATATATATATATATATATATATATATATCTATATATATTCTTACCCATAGACATAATAAGGTTACTAGTGGTTTTTGTTTGTTCCTTAAATATTAAAGGCACACAACCTAAGATTTTCGACTTTTTTGTTCTTGCAAATGCATAATATTATGAAAAGTATAGTAGAAATAATGAGTAATTACAGGTAATTCAGTTTTAAAAAATGTACATCTGTAAGTTTAATCAATGAAACTGTAACGATTTTCTGTACGGATTGCTAATTAATTATGTAGAAACGGAATTTACCGATATTCTCCGAAGTCGCAGTGTCAAGTGACGCGCGTCAACAAATAATGGAAGTCGAGGTAAGCCTGTGATTCTCTTTTGATGTAAATATTGCCTTATTCTTCGTCTGTCCTTCTCCTTAGTTCATTTACAGTCACCCACAATATATGTATTGCTTATAGATTTCTCATTATATATGATAAATTACAAGCAGTAGGCAAAAAAGTCAATATGATGGAAAATCCTGACAATAAGGGGTTCCGAAGGGGCCATTCTTGAAAGTGTTTACTTCTCGTGTTTGTGTGATTCTGTTACGGTGTAAGATAAACCAACTAAAAATTTGATAATTTGTATCATTGTAATCAGAACCGCTATTAAAACGTCTCGCTAAAGTCGCTTCTTTGGCTCAGAATAAAGTTGATTTTCTTGGGCAGTTGCATTACCACATCACGTTCACGTATCCGATAGTCGATGTGATTTGTGCATTTGTTTGTATATTTACACGTTTGCTTCATTGCATAACACAAAAATTAATATTTTCCCACATAATATTTAATAGATTTATTTTATTTGGAATTTTTTTGACTGACAATTTTTTTTAAAAATTTCTGCAGGACTTCGACCTGGTTGTTTTAGATGAAGTCGTGCTCCTTGTTGCACAGAGGTATATTGAAGATGTCCTGGCAGCAGAAGATAATGATTATAACCAAGGGAAAAGGCATACTGCTAATTGGCAGTTTATATTATGGACTTAACAGATACCTAAGTACTGGCAACAGACATGTCATTCCAAGCTGTTGTGTATGGGGTATAATGGATAAATAATTTTGGCCAGTACCATGGCTTTACACAAGGAAGACTTGGATGATCTATCCAAATATATGATGTGTGAATAATATAATTTATGTTGATTTTCTGTTGTATAAAACATTTCTTTTGTAGTATGCAATTTTTATTTTGCATGAACAAGTTTTGTTAAACATTTTTTAGTTACCTACCCACTAAAGAATGATTATATGTATGGCTATGTTTTGAAAGCAACTGTGAGGAGACTATTTATTAAAAACATAGGATGAATTGAAGTTGACTAGCATTGTCTTGGGATGCAAACAATATAAAAAACAAAAGTACACTGGTGAACATGATTTTAATCGTGCATATACAGTAACACATTAAGTTAAATGATAAATAACGCATATTCATATTGAGTTGAGAAAGCAAAACTTGTTGCAGTGTTTCATGAATACAGATTGGCTTGCAAATATCAACAGAACTACATACACTAGGATACTATTCTATCCAGACACTGCTCAATAATTACAATATCATGTAATACAAAATGGCTCTGGAAACAGAGAAAGGTTTTTAAGACTAAAATACTAGTTCATCTAAAGCAACCTTGAATGCTTATATCACATATGTGCATCATCCGCCATCTTATTACAACGAAATCAAATATACTCGACACCATTTAAAAGCATCAAATTTCCAGTTTTTTAAAATGTGTTCATTTACCATAGAAATAATTATACCCTTTATATGAATACCCAGATGAATGTACACAACTGCATACACTGTAAAACTAACTATTATATATTATGAAATGTACAAAACTTATATAAGTACAAATGTGCACATACAGATAGAACTTTAATTCAAGAGTACATGTACAGTCAGGCATAAAAAACTGAAGGATATCATCTAAGAATAATTATGGCATATATAGAGGTTTTCCATGTTATTTAGGTTGGGTGGGGTGCTCCCAATATTATTTAAATTATTACAAAAGACCCCCTTGGCATGTTTTTGTGAGGAATTGAAGTAGTGATAGATGCAGTGCTCAGAGCCTCCAGTCTGTGGTGCCAACAGTTAAATTAATGATTACACAAATTTAATCTCATTAAATAACAGTCATCTCTCAAATGAAATTCAAACTAAAATCCTATCACTCGTCTTTAACTCAACCAAGTTATGGCCTATATTGTCATCTGACTTAGTGTAATAGATTTTCCTCTTGTCCTGTGTTCCTAATCGTCTGTATGATCTTTCTCTGGACTGGTAGTCCAATTCCATTCAGTCCATCACACTTCTGCCTCCATTCTTCATTTTTTTTTTGTCTCCCATAGACTTTTATATGAGAAACTAGTGTACCATTACTATAAAAGATTGATTACAGACATCCTATTCTAAAATACTAGACAGTTCTATAGAAATTACATTGATGTTTTAGTGTCCTGTGCTTGGTTTCTATGCTTTTGACACAAGTGATTACCATTTACTCAATGCCAAACTTTAGTACATCACCTAAACAAACTACTGCAGAGAAACAAATATTGAAATTAAGCCCACCCCCATGTATGTTTCCTATTGCATTTCTTTTAAAATTAGGGTAGCTAGGTACTCACACACACACACACACACACACACACACACATATATATATATATATATATATATATATATATATATATATATATATATATATATATATATATATATATATATATATATATATATATACTGAATAGTATATATAATGTACTAAGTACAACGCAAAACTGGTTCAGATATACATATCAAATTCAGGAATGCAGGGGTCATGTTATCAGGCGAGGAGACTTTGACCTCTTGATTTTTTAAACGTAAAATGACCGGTTGTACTTTATACCTTCCTTGATGTACCTATTAAGTTCTGGCAGTGTTGTAATCCAAGGCATCATGTATTTATGCAGTGTTGATACCAATTAGCCTATGCAGACAAACTCTTACACATTCACAGGGGTGTTTTAATTGCTAACTGACCTTTAACCCTGTTTGCAGCAATATATCACTTCCGAGTTCATGAAATTGGGCCTACTGTACAGTGATGAAAATATACCAAATTCTGTTTCAAAATTGTAACAGTGTGTGTGATTTGGATTTTTAAGATACCTTGAACAATTTTTCAGTCATATTGCTATGATGTTTGCAGTGTGGCAGTTTATAGTGATATCTAGCACTGATGCATCATGCCGCAGTCATGTAGCATGACATCCCACCCAGTTACATTATCCTGACAGTAGGACGACCAGTCCATACACTAAACTCTTAATGCTGAGCACCAAATGAGGCAGCTGTTAATACCATTTTTATGTCTTTGGTATGACCTTGCCAGGGATCAAGGCCTCCACAGCCTCTTGCATCTGAGGTGGATGCTCCTACCACTAGGCCACTGGAACGGTCAACACCGGTATGTAAATAGTAATTTGTTGTTAACAAATATCATCAGTAAAGATCATTTCTAATTGATTTCATTTTTATAAAAAAAACACAGAAGTTAACAGCATTTTTTTCTTAATAAAATTAGTTTGAAACTGTATGTGAACCGGTAATGGCAGACATCGCTGCACCTGTGATAAACCACTTCATTACATTGTATTCTTAAAAAATTGGGCGAATAAATTCAGGAAAATATGTAATTTAATTAAAACAAAGTCTAAATATTTTGTGTTAGAAAATTTTGCCTAAATATTTAATAATGAAATAAGAAATATGGGACAATACTATGTTGTGGAATTCGAAACAATGTTGTTAAGCTCAATGCTGTTTTCTGATTTAATTCATTTTCATGAAAATACATACATACATACATACATACATACATACATACATACATACATACATACATACATACATACATACATACATGGATTGAAGTCATTTGCTCCTATGTACATTTTTTCTTCTTCAAAGTATGCTAGAAATCTTTCTGACTGCAATTTTACACAAAACATGTAGAAAATAAAATTATTAAAAGCTACTTTATTATGCAATAATACCGACTTGCAATTACACTTTTTTAATCTTGTTACTCCTATAAGATTAAATGAATTACAATGAATAGTTTCTGCTGTTCATTTTGTAATACATCATATGGCCAAAATAACACTGCATTTACCTCAATCTAAACCTAGATACAAGACAAGTATAAATGCAATGGGTATGAAAAGTTTGAAAAGGTCTTACATCTTGTGGTTCAAATGCATGTTTTTTTTAAAAACTTTAAGAACATAATCAACAGTGGTCTGAAGATAAACTGACTCTTGGAAATCAAACAGATGCTGGACTTTGGCTCATAGTAGACACTTCAAGAAAGACACTCAAAGTCTATATGGGTCCATGGTAGGGATCATTTGTTATCATAAAATCACTAGAATAGTCTCTCAATAACAATTTGATATCAATAGGTGTTATCTGACTAAAAGGCCTAAATCGTTTTAACTTAAAATGAGATTTCTGCTTTGTAACAATCTCTTCTGTAGGTGGTGGTGGTATTGGAGCAAGTACATCAGATATTCACCTATGATCATTTATGACCAAAACAACTGGCTGGTTCATTCCAACTCTATCATCTAACCTCATTTTCAATATTTTTATAATTATTTCCAGCATATACAGGTACTGTTGATCAGCTTTCTTTGGGTTTGCAGACCATCTTTCACTTTTTTGTTGAATGACCTTTGGTATCTGACAAGAAAATGCAAACATTTCACTGACAATGTCATTTTATATATTTTTAATTCTCAAAAGTCCAAATAAAAACTGCATATAATTACATGTAACAAATCATTTTGCTACAGATGAAAATGTAATTATAGTAAACCTGTATCTAACCCATATATCATAAAAATGTTTAGATTATTTACAGAATTTTCTAATTACATTAGGCTAATTCTAACCAAAATTGGTTTATGAAATTTATTTTAAAAAATTTCTTCTGTAAAAGATTAAATTGTACCAGAAACAGATGGTTTATCAACTTTCAGGTAAAGCATTAATATTTTAACGAAAATTAATTATTATGTTAACAAGCAAGACTAAAGTTTATTAGCTTATTTTTCCATCTGTGTTTACAATCACATCTCTGTCAATATGATTGTTATGATCAAGAGTTGCCAACGGATTCCTAGCTCTGAAAGCTGATGGCTTATATAAATGTTCTTTGGAGGCATACAATACAATCAAACTTCTGGAAATTCTCCAATTCTGCTGTACTTCTGAAACAATGTAAAATAACTAAATAAATAAATTGATTCAGATGCAAAGAACTATTTCAAAATTATAAATCCCAATTAATCTGTTTTAATGAAAATGCAAATGTACAGTAGCATTATACAGGCAGAGAATAATCAACTCATTTCACCCCTACAAATATTTTTCCTTGTCACCTGAAATGAGGGTAGGGAATGCATTTGTGGGCTAATTTTGAATACATTGAAATACATCTGCTTCCAATAATTTTTTGCTTAGATATATGCCAAGGTGTGCTAGAAACATCATTCGGCATCTGTATAAGGGTAAACGTTGGAGTTTTTTCTTCTTCTGACCCATCATTTTCCTCCTGGCCACTTTTTACTTCAAATCTCCAATTTATCCTACTTCTGCAAATGTTTATCTGTCTGTGTATAGCTCAGACCGATATGAATTAGACTGCAAGCAAGAAAGTAAAAATTCTGGAAACAAAATCTGATTCCAGCAATGGGCATGTGCACACAAATCTGGTAAAGCTTGACCCCTCCCTCCCTGTACACATGCATACTTTATTTTTTTACACACACCCCATCTGCGTACATGCAATTGCCCTCCCCATTCTGTAGAACAGTCTATATTTAATCCACACAGAAAAGACCAAGGATTAATAATATTATGTATTTAATATAACAGATATTCCACCAATGTTGAATGTCTGGCTGCATCAAATAAATAAGCTGTGTAACTTTAAAAAGTTTGTCGATTGTCCACTAAAACTCAAACACCAACTGAACCCAGTCAAGCAGGTTACATATTAGACAAATTACTATCGAGGTATATGTGTACATATATAATCAGCAGACCTCCCACCCCCATACACAAACATATGCATTTAGGTAAACCCCCCCCCTTGCCCTCTCCATGTGTACTAAACTGACAAATCATAACTATGGCCTTAGTGTGGTTTGTATTTATAATACAATGTATTCATATTCTTACAATGATAACCAGTATATCTTCCTTTTTTCAATTACGCATCAATACTATATTTAAAGATATATTGTAATTACACATTTTTAACTTGTATGTTCATACACTGCAAAGAAAGCTTTTGTGGGAGCAACTTTCTGGTTTATACACAAATACAATCCACAAATACCAATACAATACAATACATGAATATATATGGTTATTTTTTAGTATACTTATCACGAATATTCTCCTTTTTTGTATGTATCACAATTATTTTTGTTAGTATACTTTCTCAAATGGGTTGATAAAACTTTTAGACTTTTCCATCATAACACTTTCTTTCTCCTTAAGTTGTTCAACTTCAGACAAGACTGAATCCCTTAAAATAAAATTTTGAAATGTGTAAATACTAATGTTGAACTTGGAAATCTTTAGTTTTGTATCAAAAGAAAGCATTATCATTTATCTTGGTTATTATAATGAGAATGATAATGCTTCAAGAAATAATAATAATAATAATAATAATAATAATAATAATAATTTATTTAAAGGGGTGACTCATTTAGTCAAAGACTATTCTCACTTGAGACTAACTAAAATACAAACAGCATGATGAGGAACATATCGATAACAAAAATGACACGTGCCAACAATTTACAACAAAAATATTATTCTAAATAAAACAAATCATATTTTAACAAAATGTACAATCTTTTCCAACTGCAAAATATTAAACTAGTATAGAATGATATATTTCCAGGTGCATCTACCAAAATATTTGTAAACAAGTAAATATACATAAAATTTAATAAAATGTAGTAATACTTACATAAATGTCATATCTGATTCTGATGTGGTTATATCAGAGACAGCAGGAATTTGTATCCTATGAATTGTTGGCCCAGGTGTAGAAGTTGTGGCCATGTCTTCTTTGACAATCCTCTGTTTCTGATGTTTTCCTTGCACTGGCATTAAATTCATAACTAATATAGCAAGGGAAAATAAATATTTCATTAGACACAAAAATTATATATATTTTACAAATAATAGTGAATGAATGAATGTTAAATTAAAGTGAACCGGCCACGGTGGGTCATTATTCACTGTTTTATCTTTCAAAAGAAAGTAATTTAATTTTTCCCATGGGGTAAGGAATGATGCCACATCCCCACGGGAGTTTATGCACACATAGTGTGCTATTTAATTTGGTCATGCATAAAATATACTTAACTGTATTGCATTAATTGTATTTACAGCCATCACTATTTACATTATACATAATTTGTATTTTAAAAAAAAAAAAACAGTAAATAGTCTTATTGTTGCGTGCGAAAATGAAGATGATCATTAATACCCCCTATGGTAGCCTAAAAAAAAGCTACTGTATGTCATGTACATGTGGATTTCAGCGATATTGTTGCAGGGCTGTGGCATTTTATTTCAAGCTAAATGGAATAATGCCAGTTTATATAACATATGTTATTTTAAGAGTTTTGATAAAGAGTTAACAATACAGAAATAAAACAGCGGTATAAAAAACTTGACTGTACATTGCAAAATTGAGACTCACCAGTATCCAGCAAAAATTTGGCGACCTCTGGATTATTTTCCAGGCTCAAAGTGTACTTCTTTTTTATTCCATCGTTCATGTTGGTCACAAATACATATGCGTGTGCTGCCATAATTTGCCCAAACAACTTTGTTTTCCCTCCTCCTTTCAGAATCTAAGTGTTGCTTTCGATCTAGTTGCGGACACGCCATTATTTTTGTAAACACGTGTTTGCGCATGGCTAAAATTATTAATCTTCGGGAGAGGTCAGCACAGAGGTTACATGAATATAGGCGTGGCGAATAGCGAATTTTTGTCTGCAGACAATAATTAAAAATCGCGTATTTTATCACAAAATTACCAATACTAGCCTGATTTCGGCCTCAGTAACAGACTGAATCGTAATTTTTCAACTAAATAAGTAATCACGAACTGAAAAAAGAACAAAATAATTTTATTCGTTTTTACTTAGGTTGTATGCCTTTAAAAATGTGTTTGGTTATATGTGAAAATTTGCTTTTCAAAATTTTCAACATTGTTCTTTAATATTTTTTTATATATAGAAAATCAGGAATGATGATTCTTTGTTATCTCTTATTTCAAAACAATCAATGTTTCATTTGCTATTTTATCCAATACCACTATCTAGTTTTGTCTCGAGTGACATTTATAAATTTAGCAGATATTCGGATTGTGTTTGCATTAGTTCTTTTTATTCTGCTGTTGTGATTTAGATACATACAACTGAACCTGATGTTTTACTTTAAGTCCATTATATGTATGCATATCATCAGTCTTTAAATGAAGTCTAATTAACTGATACCATAGATCTTGAATTTACTGCTTATTTAAAAAGAATATTTTATGTTTAGGCATTGTTTTGGTGGGACAAAAACAACGAATTCTGAACATTGATTTGTATGTTTAATGTTATACACTTATAACGTTACGCTAATCACGTTCGATCCATTGTCAGTTAGATATATGAGCCACTTATGCATACTTATTTCAAAACCAGAACTGTACTGTTCCACCAAGAACTCTGACGTCGTCGAGAGTCCATATTTTTAAAAAAAAACTTATAAGAATTCTAGAATAAATATTTTTATCCAAAAAAATGTGCACTTGATATAAACACAAAAAAGTGCAAATAAGTACTGGTCCTTTGGACGAATATGTAAATACAGCAGAATATAATGTCTGCAGACTAACATCAGAAATACAATAAGTTTGAATGATGACAATAAGTCGGAATGAAGCTGAAAGCTTCCTGTTTCCTTATATACATCTAATTTAATTCGCAGTAGGGACCATGTGAAAGCACACACTATTGAGCTTGTTGAATAATGCTAACTGACCTGACCTTGCGTAAAAAAAGGAAAATTATGAGGCGCCGTAGCGGACAAAAGCTGGTCCAATCAGAACTTTGCCGTTGAAATTTCGATGTCGTATGTCGAGATATCCAATTTCACGTGTTGAATCATAAATCGTTGTCCTTTAAAGTTCCATTGTGTGGGTCGAGATTTTATTTTTGTCCTTAAAGTTCCATTTCGTAGGCCGAGATTTTAGATTGTATCTGTTGAATCAAACAGTAGTGGTTGAAAGTTATATTTTATATGTTGAGATTTCAAATTGTGGTGTTTGAAATACATAGCGGTAGTTGAATGATCCATTTCATATGTTGAGTTTTTAGATTGTACCTGTCGAGAAATCCAATTTCACGTTTTACAATTTATATTTTGAATTACATAGCGGTGGTTGGAATGTGAATATCATATGTCGAGAATCCTTAATTCTCACGTTGTATGCAGCTGTTTGCGACGAAAGATCCATTTCATTAAGAGTGTTAAGATGTATCGTTTGTGTATTCAGTCTATGCATTTACAGCTTGAAACTTTTCATTCGTGGTTCGAGAATTACCAAGGACGTCTTTGCTAGAAGTCGCTCTGGCTATGACAACCTCGCTATTTTAACTTAGGAACATTCCGGATTTAGACGAGCGAAAATACCATGCAATATATACTTTTATTAGTGATTTTACTGATCTTTATTCAAGAAACTTTAACTAGTGAGCTACAGGACTACATTTTAAGTATATATAATGATCTACAAGTGATACAAAATTGTGCTGAGGATGATCTTAATATCCTCGAGTTCTTGGAACGGAGGTTTGAGGACCATGCAAAGTTGATAGCAACCATCGTTGGAATAATGCACGAGAGCAATACTCAGGTTATTATTATTATTATTATTATTACAAATCTCATTGGGAGTTGGCTGAATGGATGCAATACCCTCAGCTAATGCCATGTAAAGGGTATGACTGATAAAGTTCGGACTTGGCCCTCTGTGTAAAATTAAATAGGCCAACATTTGCCCTGCTTTGTAGTATGTACATTTAGTTAAACCTGGAAAATAATAAAATAAGAATTATAGTAATGATGTAAATTTTTTAAGTTTGGATGAACATCATTTTGACATTAAAATATTTTTATACTAGAATTAGTCTGGGAGGAGTGGTTACATTTAAGGTTATCTGCGTTTGTGAATTAACCTGGATGCTTTAATATAATTTAGAAAGATTGGTAATATATCATGTTATATCAACTGCATTTGCACCAGGTTTGAAAGGCTAAATGTAAGGATGTTTTTTATGATCTTGTTTACATATGTGCCAAGTGTTTTGTTTTCAAAGCAGAAATTACATAATTTTGATAAATGAGAAACTGCTCAGTTGGTGCTGGACCATAACCCATATATACTCATGTCACGGTTAGGTCTACCTACAGAGACCAAGATATGCTTTTGCATCATGTGCCTTAAGACCTAAATCAATACAGTCAGTTTGGAGTACTCAGCTGAACAAGCAAATCAGACCCTGGTTAATGTGTCAAATGTACATTGAAGAAAAAAAATACAGTCCTGTATAGAAACTATATCTGAGCATAAAATAATGTAATTGTGTCTCACTCATTGTGCATTATTGTTTGTTGAAACATTTCCTTGATTCACATTATGATACAAGCATATGCTCTTATAATAAGTAACAAAAATGAGTGAAAAGCAACAAGCATTGTAAAATTCAACAAATTTCCCTGAAATAAAAAACGAAAAATGGAAAAAAAGAATTTATGTTATTGTGAAATAAATCCCTAAATAATCATTGAATTACGCACACAAGTCCTGATAATGTAAAGTTTCGATTAACTTTAAATCCAAATGAAGTCCAATGCTTAAATGTTCATGTGTCTGTGATGACCTCTGTAATGCTGATGTGCCAACATGGTATAATTCCAGATTTGAATTCAGAATAAACCCCTTCCCCCCATACTAAACCCCCAAAGAAGGGTTTCTACTCAATTCGAAAACTAAAACTTATTCCAAAATCACACAATAACTAGATAAGTCTAGATAGTGTCGTCCATACAAAATACTTTCCATCATACAAAGAAAAATACCAAAACACACACACATATGGAATATATAAGTTTAAAATACTTATACCTTAATAGATACACTGTTGATTATTGCCAAAAAAGACCAGTCCGAGCTACATCCCCCCCCCCGAACAACCATACATGCATCAACACATCTCCCCATTCCAACGTCATAGAGTAATACCTTGTTCCCCTCCAAAAAAAACCACAGTTACACACCGGTGAAATAAATCAGACAAATGAACAATAGCAACAGCGACGCCAGACCCCCACTATCAAAAAAAAAAAACGTCCATTATAAAAAATCAAAACAAAAATTACAAAAAAAAACAACAAAAGAGAAATCAATAACCCCCTGCATGCTACCCCCCTATGAGATAAAACATACATAAATACAAAGCAGTACAACATGATACAAGAATAATTAACAGTGAAATTAGCCTCTCACCCTCATATAATTTTTTTTTGAGGGGGGGGGGGGGGGCACCAGACAGATGCCCGCCCCCAATAAAAAAAAATTTAAAAAGGTTTATATGTATGTGTGTTCCCCCCGATGTTTTTATGTTGTTTTTTATTTATACTTTATTTCTAAAGGTATATCTAGTTTCCCCATCGGGGTTATAAGATAATTTGACAAGGGGTATTTTGTTTACCTAGTGTATCCTAAGTATTCCTTACTAGTTGGGATTTGATCTACCCAATCTAGTAGGTTACTTTTAGTTTTGATGAACATGGCTAGTGGTCTCTCATTCTTGTGTATGCTATATGTGTGATGTTATTTTGTGTGGTTGCTATCAGAGTATAATTGTATACTCGTGTATGTGTTAAGGATCGACATATTTCCAATTTTACCAGTTGTCTTATCTTACTATTGTCTTTTCCAACATGGAAGATAACTTTTAATATGTTTTTTAACATTTAGTTAAGTTTAAAAATTTTGAATTTTGTGTAAATTGAGGTGCGTTATTTACATAATTTTATATGTGTCTCAATTTACTTACTCCATTATTTGAATGGGTCCGTTTTCCTTGAAGCGAGAGCTGCACAAATTTATTTGACTGTACAGCTCCCGTCTCAATTTGTCCGGTCCTTGTTTATTTATTCGTTAAATCATAAGAGAAAGTCCAAAATTGTTTTAGTTTCCCTTAAATGGGAGTCGAGACTATTGCGGGAGATAGTCTCGACAGAAAAAGTATGGATTTAGTATCCAGTCCATTCCTGTCGGCTGCTAGATTCGATATCACGTCACTCAAATTAGGGTTCAAGCTTAACCGCCTTGTCATTTTATTAGCGTAAATGCACGAATTGTATTGTCATAAAAAATATAAAGAATTAAGTCCCGCAGCACATTACTCCTGTTGGTGAAAATGAGAATAAGATCAATCCTCTCGTCAGAGATGTAATAATATTTACGCGTATCATGAAAAACGAAACACAACGACCAACAGCCTCCTTGGTTAAAAATAATACGCGCCGTTTTACAAGAGCAACCCCTAGCGAGGAAATTCATAGTAATTCTCGACCTGTGAGTGGTAACTTTCAAACTGTAAATGACAAAAGTTAATGCCCGATAACATTTCACTATATAAAAATAGCAATTCTGACTAGTACAAAGAAAGGTCCAATCACCGCTATCTCGACCCACACAATGGAACTTTAAAGGACAACGATTTATGATTCAACACGTGAAAATGGATTTCTCGACATACGACATCAAAATTTCAACGTCAACGTTCTGATTGAAACAGACAGCTATGTAATTCAACAGGTACAATCTAAAAACTCAACATATGAAATGGATCATTCAACTACCGCTATGTATTTCAAACACAACAATTTGAAATCTCAACATATAAAATATAACTTTCAACCACTACTGTTTGATTCAACAGATACAATCTAAAATCTCGACCCACACATTGGAACTTTAAAGGACAACGATTTATGATTCAACACGTGAAATTGGATATCTCGACATACGACATCGAAATTTCAACGGCAAAGTTCTGATTTGACCAGCTTTTGTCCGCTACGGCGCCTCATAGAAAATCAGATAATTATTCTCGAAGCTTATATATACCATCTGCCACCTAGAGATGTCGCCATTTGCGCCATGGTAAGTCTTATTATTATGATCATTGTTAAAAACTATCAACAATTACGTACAATTATATTGATATATCTGACGCAATTTGCATTCTTAACAGAACCAGGTCAAGTATAGTTTCTAACAAAATATATTATATACAGTTTTGAACCATGAATACAAATTACAAACGTTAACAAAATCTGAAGATATCGACTCACATAACATTTTATAAATGTTTTCAAACTATTATACTCTTCCACAAACCGTTTTACATTCATGTTGAGTATTTCTTTTCTTAGAACTAAACTGATAGCATATCAACATATTAAAATGTCATACTGAATCCCATGAAAGTAGCGTGCCGAATGAAATAGCTTTATCGTAATCGGCAATGATCTTCCCATCTTTCATAATCTCATATGCGATATTCTATGAACAGTGTATTACTGGGACTTTACATAGTTTATTTAGCGGATAGCAAATGTTGAAGGCTCTTATGTATACTGCTTTAGTCTTTCTTGATAATAATTTTAAATTCTCTTTCTCTGGCATCTTCTATTGTAATACAAAGTACCACATGTTATACTTATCCACGTCGATGAGTATCTCATGTAAAGTTATGCCCTACAAAAATGAAAACAACACATACAGCCGTCCTATAACTTATCCATATTTATTCCTTCCTTTTTGTAAATGACATATACAGAAGTCTCATAAGTCATCATATTTTGTCCTTCCTTTATGTAAATGACACATACAGCCGTCCTATAATTCATCCATATTTGTTCAGTCCTTTTTGTAAATAACACTTACAGCCGTCCTATAACTCATCCATACTTTTTCATTCCTGTTTGTAAATGACACATACAGCCATAACTCATCCATATTATTTGTTCCTTTTTGTTAATGGCATCCATACGTTTTTATCCACGTTTTAAAGTGGCATCAACGTAACGAAAATAGATGAGCATCTTTGGAAATCTAATTTTATTCTGACAAAAGCTATATTCGTGTTATATGCCAAATGTCCTGAGCAAACCTTAACGCATCCGCGGGAGGTGTCTCTTTTCTCGGTCTACATATTCATTGAGAAATGGGTAGCTTGATAATTATATACTCAGTTGAAGATCAAATCCAGTGAAACAAGTACAAAACAAACTGCACAAAGGCAGTGCAGCAGATTCGATAATGGGTTGTCCTCCGTTTCTTTTAATAAGCAGCGCACGGTACGTGCTATAAAAAGAAGCAAACGTGTTAATTGGCTGAAAACTGTACAGCTTGTTAGTTTATATCTCTTCAAGATAAAGGAAGCACGTACAATTTGAAATTCAGTTATTTTAATACGAACAATATGTACAAAAGTTTTGATATAAAAGAATCGGAATTTATATATACATGTCTAATATCAGATGTATTGTTCTTTCAGAAAGAAAGAGCTAGAAAAGAAAGAGTAAGTAGAATTATAATCTCTTTTAGTTGATGAGTACGAATCAGGCATTTCTAAAATTTATTATAAGATTTCTAAGACGCATATATGTATGGAAAAATATTTCTTTAATGTTACATTAACTTTTACAACTTACAAAGGAAGGATGGTTACTAAATCTTGTTAAGTTTTTATTTTATTTATATATCGCACATTTATTGCCTTCGAATGAAAATGAAGTAGCATCTTTCATTTAGTAAATACATACGAACGTACACTTTTACGGACTAATGACCGGAGATTGTTATCGCCTTTTATCACGAGGTGATGCTCATATGAACTTCAGGGTTTGTCATAGTTATGCTCCACTGTATATTTGATTTATGTTGCATACTTGACATTTGTCCTTATTGTTAGATAGAGTTGTGAATATTGTTTCGGCCAACCTGATGCTTACAAGATTGATTGGTTTTAATTAGTCGGAATTCGCACCGAATATGAACTTAATATAAATATTTAGTTTTTGTCAATTAGATGATGTTGCCTATTATCAGATCGACTAGAACGTAATTTGTTATCTGTGTTGAATGCTTAAATGAGAGAAGTCAAAATTATATTTGCACCCAATTATTGCTGGAATGTTTCATTTGTTATAATGATCACGGTCACAAAGATTTGAAGTTAACGTCACTTAAGTAGCCCGTAAAAAAGTCTCATTTACTTTCTTGAGTTTTGGTATTCAAGGTTTTAAATACCCTCCTTTGACATGATTTATTAAAAATAATACCATGTGTTATACACTCCGATAATTTGCTTATTTAAAGTTAAGTTAGCAGAAAGGAAAAAACAGACATGTACACGTTGTCATTGACATTAATATCTAGAGAAATGCATCCTGACTTGTGTACAAGGGTCATGAAGTAACATGGTTTCAACACAGCAACCAACTCTCGTTTTCTTCTGATACTCAATATTACACGAAGTCTTAACTTCTGGGTTACGCATGAAGTGCAAAATCTTAATTATATTATTGAGAAGAGTTTCATCATTGTATAGTGCACGTTTCTCTACAAGCAGGAAACATGGCCTTTACTAATGTCATATATTGTTTGATTGGTTTTCAAACCTACCCCACTAGCACATTCACAAATCCGTGTTTACTTCGTTGGGTAGAACAATTAAATCAAATAATGACTAATACTCTGATATGACATATTACATATTACTTAATTTATACCTCTTTGTCACTTTCCTGAACCTACTCATAATAATTTATCAGCACCGATTATTGTAGAAGTTGGAAACATTGCGACAAACATCGTTTCTTCTCTTTGCCGAGAAAGTGCAGAATTGATGATTAGAATGTCTGCCATTTCATTTGCTCTGGTAATCATAAACAAATGTTACCTGATACAGGAGATGGTCACACTTATAGAAAGAGCATCTTTATGTTTGCTTGTGTCTGAATGTATAATTTTGATTTAGTTTCTCAACAGTCACAAGTACAGTTTTCAATGTTCAAAGGTGGCGTATGCGAATCATAGTGGATATAATGCATTGTGTCGATCGTTAATAAGGGGAACTTCGCTTCATATATATGATGATTTTTATTTCTTGGAATAACTAGTATCCGCCATTTAATTTGCTCTGGTAAGCATAATCAAATTCTACCAGATACAGAAGCTGATGACACTTATAGAAAGTGCATCTATCTGCTTTTGTCTGAATGTATATATAATTAAGTATAGTTTGTAATGTTCTGAGGCAGCGTATGCTAATCGTATTGGATACACAAAGGGTTAACTTCTATATTACGCATCAAGTGGAAAGTCTTAGCTATATTATTCAGAAGACTGAGAACATGGAACCTAAGCAGTTACACCTCGAAGACAAGAAAAGGACAGCCATTTACAAATCTAATTATCATTTCGAAATCGACAAGCTTTTCCTGTAAAGTATGCTCTTTATTTGCTTATTAGTCACCCAATAATGCCTTAGCCAATTGACAAAGTTAAAAATCAAATAATGTGATAGTAAGAGAAATTTACACAAAATTTACAAATTAAAATTTTAAAATGATCCTTTTTCAAACGAAGTGTGATTTAATTAGGTATGGATATAGACCCCATCCCCACCCCACCCCACCTAAATATATATATATATATATATATATATATATATATATATTGAAAAGCATGAACTCCTTATTAACTAGTTCATATGGTATCCTTTAATCCGGCGATACTGCATTCAGTAAATACGTATAAACTGACACTTGTATCGACTATTGAATTATACGTTTATGTGAAGAACTGGATTGTTATTATCAGCTGACACTGGTACTGACTATTGAATTATACATGTATGTGAAGCACAGGATTGTTATTATCAGCTGATACTGGAATCGGCTGTTGAATTATACATTTATGTGAATAACATAATTATTATTATTAGCTGAAACTGGTATCGGCTATTGAATTATACATGTATGTGAAGACCAGTATTTATATAGCATTGTAGTTTCCGCTTTCCATCACGTCAACTATTATACAACAATAACCACATCATTACAAACCTTTGATATATTTTTATATGGTTTTCCTTCTCTACGTGTGTTCCATAACTAGGCTCGCTTGAAATTGTTATCTAGAACGAAAAGAAAAAAGGAAAATAACATAATCATTATACAAACTGTGATAAGTTCATATTTCATTACTGGTTTGTCTGCAATTGTATTTTTCGATTAATAGGCAACACAATGTTCACTTATACGAGACGATATAAGTGATGCATGTTTAATTATCATGTATTTGAATATGCTCATGTTCATTGATCAGTTTTAATTAAATTAAATAATCGAAGCTAGGTTTATTGGTTTTCATATGACATTTGTATAATAAGTTCATGAAGACAGAGAACAAACAGAAAGAGAGACTATCAACAAGCGTATTGATCAGTCAAAATGTATACATTCTGTACTGTATCAAGTTAATATTTTATTCTCGAAGCCCGTCCATTTATTGCTAGTAATTACACTTCAAACACTGCTACCAGCACTGTTTAATCTATGTATGTGCTAATCATTTTATTACTCCTTGGGATAGGAAATGTGCCACTTTCCCAAGGCATTTATGTGTTCATAGAACACTATTTAATAGAGCCGTCAGATCGGAGTTACTTTTGAGCGTTTATCGATCTGAAGGGGGGGGGGGTGCGTGATAAGTGAGATTTGACTCAGCACACACTCACCCTTTGATCCTAGGCGATATCACTGCTCTTCATGGCGTGCAATGCACGTGTGGATTGTGGAGGCTGAGGTTTCCGATGGTGGCGTAGGTGGAAAGGTGGCTCGTTCATTGTTGTGCTTTGTAGGTCAGCTGTGCTTTCATACTCTATGGTATCATGTTTAAAACATTTCCTTATCAATTTGATAGACTCTGTGCTGTTAACAATCTATAGAGTATACAGGCCCGTATTACAGCTAGAATTTAGTGTTTTGCGGTTATTGCTATGCTGGTACTGATGGTCATTGGTGTAAGACCACATCTCTCTTAATGTTTGGTTGTTATAATTATGTTATTGATTGCAGCAGTGTACCCTTGTGTCTGATGGTTTAGGATTTTGATGACCTTATATCCATTCATGTTGGGCCCTGTTAATTGTTAGTTTTGATGTGCAGCCTTGTGCTGCGGGGCCTGACAGGCTTTGAGTTTGTGGACATTGGCTGTGAGCTTTCAGACTACTTTATATCGTTTGTTTCTTGACCGTAGGGGTGGAGTACATTTTGTGATTTTCTGGTCTCAGACCAACTCTTTAAATTTATTTTTTGGAGTTCTAATTATCTAATGTGTTCAATAATAATTGTTGAAGTGCTGTTAACTAGGTTGTATGAGAGAAAAGTTAGAGAAAGTTAGAGGTGTGAGCGTTTGGTGCATATTCCTACTCTGTTGATTCTCACAATTTATACGTTTTGTTGATGTTATTTGGTCGGTTCTAATCCTACCCTTATTTGACTTTTATGTCGTTATAATCTCTTATTTCTTCAATATATACTTATTATGTTATTGACCTGGAGTGTTACATTATTAACTGGTTTGAGTATAATCCCACAACGTCCCCCTAGTTTTGTTGCGTTAAGGACTTGCTTCTTTAATTTTTGGTTTAGTTCCTTAGTGCACGAGACGAGGTTATTACAATCCCCAATGTAGTGTAAGTGGGTTTCTCTTTAGATAGTGATTCCCGCGTTTTGAAGTTTGAATAACTACTCCAGGGATACCCTAGACTAATATTCTTTCATTATTTATTGTTTCCTATTAGACAATTTGTTTCAAGCATAAGTTTGTATTGTATCATATAACCATGACGTTTTTTAAGAATAATGCGATGTCTTTATATGCTAATTGGGGGTTGTTGTTTGTTATTTGATATTTTCTGGGTATGTATATGGGGCAGGTACGATTTGTTGATCTGATCTGAATATTTCCCTTTGCTTATTAGTTATGTTTACTATCGTTGAAGATGTGGTGTAAATCTTCAGCAATGTTACAATTTTAGCACTTTATGTTATGTGGTAAGAGTCCTATTTAGTTTCCAAACTGTTAGCCAGCTCGCTTTTATGCCTATAATTATCCTATCTATGATTGTTTGTTCATTGCTTGTGCACCTAGGTGGTTTCCTATTTATATTTACTTCCTTCATGCTATTATATAATATTCTCCTTATGTGATTTTAATTGCAATAGGTTTGCCATTTAGTATTATTTAAGATGATAATTAGACTATATAGTTAATATTTACTATATTCCAATGGAATGTTACTTGGCTAATTGAGCTTTTCTTTAGCTACTTCTTCTGCTAAATCATTTCCTAGTATATTTATGTGGGATGGGATCCCCATTAATTCTATATTTAGTTTGCCTATACTTAGTTGTTTCATTAAAGGATCTGACATTTTCTCTTGATTTTGAGGTATTATGTTGGATTGAGGTTATGACACTAAGCGAGTCACTTATTATCACTTTCTTCTTTGGTTTGCTTTCCTCAATCCATTTTATTTTAAGATGGCCCACAATTTAGCTGTATGTAAGGAACAGTAGTTAGGTAGACGCTGCGCTATTTGTATATCTAGCTCAGGTATTACCATTACTGCAGCTGTTTTGAACGGATTTGTTAATTTAGATCCATTTGTGTATATTGTCAAATACGTTTGTTTTGTTGTTAATTTCTTCTAAAGCGTTTTAAGATAGTTGTATTTGTTATCTTTGTTTCCATGGCTTGAAATGGATCTATTAAATATTGGGCTGATCTTATTCCAAGGCTCAGTGTCATATTGAGACTTTGTTTTTTGATTGGAATATTTCTATCGGAAGTTGCTGTTTTAGTTCCTGAACTAGTGTCCCCATATGGGTGGAGTTTTCCAGAGTCTCATAAAGGGTCTATTACATTTATTTATTGCCAGGTAAGTGGGTTGAGTTTTTGGATGGGTTCATAGTAAAGCATCATACTCTAATATAAGTCCCTGCCTTCTTAGATGTAACGGCAGTTCTCCAATTAACATTTACAGCTCTAGCTAGGGAGGTTGATGACAGTGCGGTAGTACCAATCAGTTTGGTTTTCTCTGTATTTTATCTAATTTGTTTGATGGCAGTGCGCCAGTACTAATCAGTATGGCTTTTGTCTGTATTTTATCTAATGTACTTGATGGCAGTGCGCCAGTTCCAATCAGTAGAGCTTTTCTTTGTAGTTTATCTAATTGTTTGTATGGCATTGCGCCATTAGCAATCAGTAGGGCTTTTCTCTGTATTTTATCTATTTTACGTTTGGGTACTCTATTGTCTATTTGGCAGCCATAGTCTACTTTAGATCATATTAAAGCCCTGCATACGGTTAGGATAGTTCCATGACTTGTTCCACACTTTGTACCTTTTAGGTTTCTTTGTAAGTTTATGGCCCGGTTACATCTTTGAACTTGTTCATCTATGTGGTGTGCCCATGTTAGATGTTCATCGTAATACATTCCCATAAATCGGGCTATGGTTAAATTAAGGTATTGTTTTTAATTTCTGCTTTATAGGGCAAATAGTACTGCTACCGTTTCGTGGTGCGATAGTTTGAATCCCTATTTATTTGCCCATTTTACTATCTTGTAATTCGGTTATACTTTTGTGGCTGGATGGGTTTCCTGTTCTCCATAGTCCACCAGAGACAACGATTAAATGTATCTTCCTTCATGGATACATAATGTTATTTTCCAGGGCGTCTCAAACTCGAACGATCCACATGGCCGCGTGACGATATTTATGATGGCCAAAGGGTTTGCAACAACGTTTCTATATATCATAACACTTTTGTCGCACGAGACCTGCGTGCCGCGTGTTTGATACTCTTGATTTAGACTGTTGCAATTCGCTTATACTAATATTAGGAATAGGAAAAACAATCTAGCTGATGATATCCGTTATTACCAGTATTCTACATTTGAATACTTGTATGATTTTATAGCGAAAAGTCAATTATGCATCACCATTCAAATATTTTGTGTCGTGTTCTATATGGTCAAGATACCACGTCGTTATTGGTTTGTTCCAATCTGACAAATTAAGACATTGGGGTATTTAAAAAGGAGCAACGATTCTACCTCTAACAAAGTTGCTGTTTTTAGTAACAACATATTTGTTTATCTGTGTAGTTAGTATAAAGGGTTCATACTTTTACCGATGCTTAATTAATTTCGAATTGGAACAGTGTATTTAATGAGATAATATTAATGTCTTTTTCAAGCCATTTGATTGAATATATCACTCATATTGTCATGAATGCTTAAGGCATTAGCGTATCGATGAACAAGCATTACGTTGTAAATAGTCAATATGTAATAAAAGTCTTTGTGTACGTGTCAGTGTTAATAGACATTATACACAATTTATCCTTCTAATATAGGAAGCAAAGATTAAAGTCTAGGACCTCTGATTTTGAATACATTTATCAACTGGTAGATTGGTAGATTACCCAATATATATATATATATATATATATATATATATATATATAGATATATATATATATATATATATATATATATATATATATATATATATATATATATATATATATAATGTCGTAGGATTCTACGCCAATTTATCAGCACACGATAGGCTATACATGGCGGCCAGTTTTAATGTTGGATAAAAAATCCGGCAAAACCCCCAGGAAAGAAAGAGTAGCTACTTGCATGCTTTCTCACATACCCACATTGGCCGAATGTATGATTCGAACCCACGCAGACAGAGGTAAGATGGCAGTGATCCGTAACGGAGAGAGAGTTAGACCACTCGGCCAGAATATATATATTTATATATATAAACACATATATATATATATATATATATATATATATATATATATATATATATATATATATATATATATATATATATAATAGTTGCTATATTGACACATAACTATTTGGTATACTGAAAAATGGAGATATTTGGAATAATATATTCACTATAGTCAGTCTGGAAGTTCACGTTGTGGAAAAACAGGGTTCATGATTAATATTGGCTAAACTCCATGTACTGTGTGTATAAATGGAGGTGCTGTGAAACCCATGGGTCAGACTCATCTCCAATGTAAGCCACATAACAAAATTTGTGTGGGTAAATATGGTAAAACTATCCTGAAGCTGTGTATAACATAGTTTGTAACAGTTATTGGAAATTACAAAAAATAGTTTTTTGCTTCATTTCCTTGAGGTGCATATGGCGAATATCATGCTTACATTCAAGACTTTATACAAATGCTTTAAAGTCTGGAGACAATGGAACATAATGACGGGTTATACATACTTAGAACAATGTTCTAAGTGGTTCATTAAAAGCAACCCGGAAATTTAACCAAAATGTTGTTATATTCCTGAACCATTATCCCCATAATGTTCACTAAACGATACTTGCGGATTCTGGTTAAACTGCTGCATTCTTATATAACAACACCTTTTGTCTGTGTATCCTGCTCGAAAATTAAGTTTTCAATTTTTTAGTCATTAGGTTAAAACTTTATTTTACTCACATTTAACTTTTCTTATTTTTTTACTTTCTGATTTTACACAACTTGCTTTGGTTCGCTTTTTAATTTCTGCTTTCAAACAATCTTTTTTTATTAATAGTGTGTCAAACGAGAGGTCGCGTGCTTGAGACCAGTAACATCCCATTTTTTAACATTTATTGTATTGTTATATTGACACATTTTTTTCCAACACGGGCATCCTAAATGTTTAATTTTTTTAGTAATATTCGAAACGCTGTTTTATTAATTACGCCATCAAAACAAAAAATGGCTCTAATCTCGCGGCATCCCATTATTTATTATTTTGTTTTATGTTTGAGCTTCCGTTTAAACTGGCATGTCCGAAATTCTTTTTTTTGTATTACTTTTACATTTGTATGTTTGTGTTGTAACGTTCTTTTATGACTTGAGTCTTTATAAATAAATTGTCGCAAATTTGAAATCGCCGCATTCGAATATTATTGTATTGCTTTTACTTTTATGTTGAAACTTTCATATTTATTCTTACAACCCATCTTTGCTAGATTTCAGAAGCTGACACCAGCAAACGTCTTATAACTCTTTAATTCAACCATATATTTTCATTCATTTATACAATTACATCCAGACCATTTGATCTATTTTTTAAAATGGCATCAACGACAATACAAAACCTTTATTTATATAAACTAATTCAGTACTAAATACATATGTTTGACTTGTAAAACAAGATGACAATTAATGTCTTTGAATAAGTAATCAGATGAGCGTATTTGGAAACTTAATTATATTCTGAGGAGAAAAAACATATTCGTGTTCTCTGGCCAATGTCCTCCATCAACCAATGGTAGGTTCTCTTTTATCGGTCCACATATCCATTGAGAGATGGGTTACTCCATAATTATCTAAAAATAACAAAACAAAGTGCACAGAGACAGTGCATATTTGATGATAGGCTTTAAACCGTTTGATTTGTTTTGTAAGCAGCAGCGCACTGTATATTTTACCAAAGAAGTAACCGTATTAATTTGTTGAAACGTTTTACACCGTCTTAATTTATAATAATAATAATAATAATAATAATAATAATAATAATAATAATAATAATAATAATAATACTAATAATGGGGACTTTGTATAGCGCCTAATCTTTAGAAGCTCTAAGCGCTTTACACCATCTATAATGATATGACAACACTAAAGAAAAAAAAATGGCAAAATCAATGAAATTGGAAAACGTTAAAACTTGCTGAAAATATTTAAGATACAAAACATTATTTGGTCTCTACGTTTGTTCCTGCAGTAAAGAAAGATGAGTTTTAAGAGCACCCTTGAAAGGGACCACTGTGTTTTTTTGTCTAATTTCAATGGGTAATTCATTTCACAATGTGTATACTATTGTCAGAAGAAGAGCGTGATTACCCTGCTGGTGTATGCACATGGATGAGGCCGGATAAGTATGTTGGACTTGAGTTTGTCAGTGAAATTTATATATCTTCAGGATAAAGGAAGTAGAGTAGATATCAAATTTAGCGATTCATTTGAGATCGAATAAATAGAATTTCTATATATGTGTCTAATTGTTGTTTCAGGAAGAAAATGAGATAAAAGAAAGAGTAAGTAAAATAATAACCATCTTTAATAAATAAGTACAATTCATGCCTTTCATAAAAGTATTTTATGACTTCTCTAAGACGCATATATTTATGAGTAAAACAAATATTCGCCAAACTTTACTTTTTCGTTTACAACTTACAACGTAATGATTGCTTTAATACCCTTGTCAAGTTTTTTTTTATATATCGCAGATTTATTGCTTTCGTATGAAAAAGAAGTAACATTTTTCAATCAGTAAATACGTACGAAAGGATACTTGTTTAATATCAGATGTATTGTTCTTTCAGGAAGAAAGAGAGAAAAAAGTGAAAAAAAAGTTAAATAACATTAGATCCACTTTTAGTAAATAAGTGAAAATAATTCATTTCATAAAGTAATTATAAGGCTTCTAAGACGCATACATTTATGAAAAATAATTATTCTCCATACCTTACGTTATGTTTTACAACAAACAATGGAAGGAGTATGTTCAAACCCTTGTCAAATTTATATTCTTTTCTATATCGCACATTTATTGCTATCGTATGAAAAAGAAGGAGTATCTTTCATTCCATAAGTACATACGAACAGACATTTGCATGGAATAATCAACTGTATGGGTTATTATTCAATATGTGGTTAAGGTAATATGTCATTGCCCACTAAGCTCCCCGCACCTTGAAATTTCTACTGATATCCCCCTAACATTATATGTGTTGGATAGGCTGTCATTAGTTTTATTTAATCCCAATATATAGTTTAGCTAACTTTGTATACTACATCTTATAATTTAGAATCAAAACGATTGATACCAAAATCAAGGATTAGCTCATGCATCAACAGCCTATCATGAACAAGTTTAAAAAAACAGCAGGCAAAAATAAAATTTGTAACCATACTTACTCTATTATTGTCAAACTGTATTTATTAGGTTGCATAGATAATAAGCATTATTTTTAACAGTCCAAATGAACAACAAAGTCAAATATACATTCTATCCCACACCCAATTCCACAAAACACATCTTCATCTTAATATCTAAACGTGAGCTTAATTTGCCCCAGATGATCTCTTGGAGGAGGTCAGAATGTTTTGATCACCTCCACGTTTCCGTCCATAGAAATAGTTCGTTGTCACTACACCGTCCATGCTAATTTGATGGCTACGTTACAAATCACGTTGAAGGGATTCTGTATTGTCGTCGAGGTTTCTTTGCCTATAAAACCGGCACTGCTGAAGTCGTTGCTGTTTTTATTTCCGCGGTTTAAGTCAATATCGATACACATACCGAGCAGATACAACTAGCCGTGTTGAAATTCATAATGGTTAGAAAAGATCATAATGCAACAATGTATCATGTGACTAACTCCACGAGTTTACTATTAGGTTAGCATCGAGGATGACTTTGTATGAGATGAGCTAACCTGTATGGTGTTACGAGTTTGGGTTCTAATAAACAGTAACACATACAAAGTTAAAACAACAAGCTTTGTAAAATTTAACCAATAATTCCTTTCCCTTCATAACGATGTACGAATAAAAGAACTTACGGTTTTAAAAATCAAATCTTAAAATAGTCCAAGAAGAATCGACAAATTAAATTATGAAAGTCCTAGTAATTAAATGCTGATTTATCATTGCCCACTAAGCTCCCTGTACCTTCAATTTTTTTTACTGATATTCCCCCAACGTTATACGTATTGGATAGACTGTAATTACTTTTGTTTCGTCCCAATATATAGTTTTGCTACCTTTGTGTCCTTCATATTATAATTTAGAACCAAACGATTCATAACAAAAAATTAAGGATTAGCTCATGCATCAACAGCCTATCTCAAACAAGCTTTAAAAAAAACAGCAGGCAAAAATCAAATTTGTGACCATACTTACTCTATTATTGTCAAATTGTATATATTATGTTGCATAGGTGATAACCATTATATATAACAGTCCAAATGAACAACATAGTCAAATATACATTCTACCCCACACCCCATTCCACAAAACACATCTTAATATCTAAACGTGAGCTTCATTTGCCCCAGATGATCTCTTGGAGGAGGTCAGAATGTGTTGATCACCTCCACTTTTCCGTTCGTTAGAATAGTTCGTTGTCACTACACGGTCCATGCTAATTTGATGGCTACGTTACAAATCACGTTGAGGGGATTCTGTATTGTCGTCAATGTTTTGACCATGCCCCATGCCCCCGACGATTCTTTGCCTATAAAACCTGAGATCGTTGATATTTTTATTTCTACGGTTTAATTCAATATCGATACACATACCGAGCAGGTACAACTAGCCGTGTTGAAATTCATAGGGGTTAGTGTTACGGCTATTGGATTTAATATTTTTTTTAATTATTAAATCCAAATTTGTCATTTAGGGTTTAATATTCATTAAATGGGAAATTTTTCTGCAAAATTCAGATTGACCTGGACTCTAGTTGTAAACAGGCTGACCTTGGCTTGGTTACCTCTTTATCTGACCTTGCTTTAGATTGATAAACAGGTCTTAAATACTATTGGTTAATTTCAAGGATAACTTTTATTTTTAGATATTGGGGATGGTTTTCCTTCTGTATCATTCTTTTAATAGGTGACTTTAGTGAAGGCAGATTCTTTCTGTGACCTTCCATGAATTTCTATTTATTTCTAGAAAATCACGCGGTCACTTGTTTACTTAAGAAAACAAGTATAAGAACTGTTGTTTGGGATAGAACAAATCAGTAGAATTTTGGGCTTAAATATATTAGTTGTGTATTTTCTGTTTGAGTTTAATTTTAAGTTTGAATTTTAATCATCTTGTTCTGGACTTTGTGTCAATTCATTGAAGAAAGAGGAATTATTATCTATTTGGAGGAGAAAACATGTGCTCATAATTCATTTGGATAATTAAAAACAAGAACTGCATCACGTGACATTGTCAGCCATTTTGGATTACATCGTCAAGATTTAAACCTGGAACTATTAGAACATTTATTTATCAGGACTTTTGCAATTCCATTAGTGGATTATGTTTGTGAATTCTATATTGGATTAATGTTGGATTTGATTCTCTAAAACTGTAAGTTTATTTATTTTATGAAAATAATTGTACTTAATAAATTCATTGTTAAAGTTATAGAAGCTTGTTAGTTTTCACTCTTTCTGTGTTGCTTCTTATTCGAGCCTAAGCACGCAAAATAGAATTGGGGGCTCGTCCGGGATTGAGATTGAGATTTGAGATAAATTTGAATTTAAATTTGAATTTCCCCTAGTTTTTTGAAAATTTTAAATCTTTAGTGAGACTGACACGCTTGTATCAAAATGACATCTAAGGTAGAAATATTTCTTTCTAATCCTACCCAGGAGCAATTAGATCTTTTCAAAAAGGACGAGTTGGTTCAACTTGCCAGAAAATACGATCTTTCCGAAGTGAAGGCTTCTTTAACGAAACAAGATATCAAAAAGATTTTGGTCCAGCATTTGGTAGAACAGGATCTTTTGGAACAAAGTACTTTGATTCCAGTCAGTAAGTCTGCATCAGACTCTGACATTAAACTAAAGGAATTAGAATTAAAATTCCAGATGGAATTAGAGTTAAGGAAGCTGGAGGTTCAGGAAAGGGAGAAAGAGAAACAAATTGAATTACAAAAAGAGCAAATGCTGATTGAAAAAGAGAGAGAGAGAGGAGAAAGACAGACAATTACAATCTGAAAAAGAGGAGAGAGAGAGAGAGAGAGAGACAAGAGAGGGAGAACGAAAGACAATTACAATTTGAAAAAGAGGAGTGAGAGGGACAAGAAAGGGAGAAAGAAAGACAATTACAATCGGAATTAGAGCTTAAGAAACTGGACTTTCAGGAAAGGGAGAAAGAAAGACAATTACAATTTGAAAAAGAGGAGAAAGAGAGACAATTACAATCTGAAAAAGAGGAGAGAGAGAGAGACAAGAGAGGGAGAAAGAAATACAATTACAATTTGAAAAAGAGGAGTGAGAGAGACAAGAAAGGGAGAAAGAAAGACAATTACAATCGGAATTAGAGTTTAAGAAACTGGACTTTCAGGAAAGGGAGAAAGAAAGACAATTACAATTTGAAAAAGAGGAGAAAAAAAGACAATTACAATATGAAATTAGAATGAAAGAAATGGAGCTGGCAAGTGAGAATCACCATCATACTTCAAGTCAAAATTTTGATTTAGCAAGGAATATTAGATTAGTGCCCCCTTTCAAAGAAAAAGAAGCAGACAAATATTTTATTCTTTTAAAAAGGTGCAGAAAATTTAAAGTGGCCAAGAGGGAATTGGACTCAGTTACAACAATGTGTACTCATTGGTAGGGCTAGCGAGATTTACACTTCACTGTCTGTTCATCAAAGTAGTGACTATGATGTAGTTAAAGAATGCATTTTAAGAGGTTATGAGTTAGTTCCTGAAGCTTATAGGCAAAAATTTAGAAATTACAGAAAAGAAGCTGGACAAACTCATGTCGAATTTGCTAGACAAAAAGAGCAGTTGTTTGATAGATGTTGTTTAGCCAAGAAAATCGAGCAAGATTATCAAAATCGCAAGCAAATTATATTAATTGAAGAGTTCAAAAACTGTGTTCATAGTGATGTTAAAACTTATCTTGAGGAGCATCAGATTGAAACCTTGGAAAATGCTGCTCGAGCTGCTGACGAATATTCTTTGATACATAAAGTTCCTTTTGTTAACAAGACTTCTACTCAACAATTTAATGGCAGAAAAGTATTTCCGCCTAATTCAAGCCCTTCTAAAACTCAAACTAACACAAGTTTCAAAGATCGGACTTCAGAGAAGTTTGATTCTAGATCCTTGTCTCTTCCGACGTGTAACTTTTTCAAGAAAAAAGGACACGTTATTTCTGATTGCTACAAATTAAAAAATAGGCAACAGAGTCAAGACAGACCTGTTCCAAATGCTCTTATTTCCAAGAGGTCAAGGTCACAGTCATGTATTGAAAGCAATACATTTGTTGGGTCTAATAAATCCTAGTCTGATTTCGATATGGAGAATTATGAACCATTCATATCGAAGGGTTCTATATCACTCTTGGGTGATTCAGCCAATACCACCCCTATTAAAATTTTAAGGGACACAGGAGCTTCTCAGAGTCTTTTATTATCAGGTACTTTGCCTTTTTCTGAGAAGTCTTCTTCTAATGAAAGTGTTCTTATTCAGGGAGTAGAGTGTGGCGTTGTTAATGTTCCTCTCCATTGTGTAAATTTGTCATCAGACTTAGTATCAGGACCTGTGACAATCGGAACGGTCTCGGTTTTACCTGCTGAGGGAATAGATTTATTGCTAGGCAACGACTTAGCTGGGGACAAGGTTGTGGTTAATCCACTTGTAACTGACAAGCCTAATTTGGATCAGAGAGTTGATCCAATTCAACAAGAAATCCCTGATATATGTCAAGCTTGTACAGTTACTAGAGCTATGGTAAAGAAAGCTCTTGAGAATAAAGTTAAAAAAGGCAGTATTCCCTTCGTTGACACATGCATGGGTCAAGTTTATGTTATTGAGGGCAGTATTCCCTAATCTGATATCTGCGTGGGTCAGGCTTATGTTGAAAAAGCCAGTATTCCTTTAGCTGACATGAGTAAAGGTCAGGTTTTCAATGAGGTCACATTTACTTCTTGTTTAGATCAATCCGAAAGTATTGATCATAGTGATCCTCTTTTAACAACTCATTCTCTTTATTCTAATCAGGGTGATGATCTTGAGAATGATGTTACAGAAGACAGCATTTCTTCAACTGACGCTTGTATAGATCAGCTTTTTGATGAGGTCACTTTTACTCTTGGTTTAGATCAATCAGAAGGTATTAATCATAGTGATCCTCTTTTAACAACTCATTCTCTTAATCAGGGTGATAAACGACAGCAGTTACTTGTCGTTGAACAGGAAAAATATCTTGAGATCTCCTGTTTGTTTCAATGGGTCATAAATGAGACTGAAGTCACTGAAGTTCCTGTCTGTTATGTCATTAAAAATGGAATTCTTATCAGAAAATGGAGACCTCTCGAGGTACCTGTTGGTGATGAGTGGTCAGTGAACTATCAATTAGTAGTTCCAGAACCTTACAGACAGGAAATACTTAATCTGGCCCATGAAACTCCTTTGGCTGGTCATTTAGGGATTAAGAAAATGTATCACAAGATCTTGACTCACTTCTATTGGCCAAAAATCAAAAGTGATGTTGCCAAATACTGTAGATCTTGTCATACTTGTCAAATGGTAGGAAAAACCAATCAGAAGATACCTAAGGCTCATCTGCAACCTATTCCTGCCTTTGATGAATCATTTGGTAGAATTATGGCAGATTGTGTAGATCCCTTACCTAAGACCAAGTCAAATAACCAATACCTGTTGACCATTATGTGTGCGTGAACAAGGTTTCCAGAAGCTATTCCGTTGAGGAATATAAAATTTAAAACTGCAGTAAAACCTTTGATAAAGTTTTTTACTCAATATGGCCTTCCCAAATCTATTCAGTTTGATAAAGGTTCAAACTTCATGTCTGGGATTTTCCAGCAAGTTATGAATGAGTGCCCAATTGAGCAATTTAAGTTAAAAATGAAACTATGGTTTGAAAAAACTACAAGGGAGAGAACTTTTGAGTCTGCTAATGGAGTTGTGTTACTCTTGTTCATTCTTCTTACTTTTCTTCCGATTAGATATTATGGCCCGTACAAAGTTAAGAAGAAAATGAATTAGTTAAATTATAGTATTAGTGCTCCTGGGATCTAAATAAATTATAGGAGTACTAGTATATTGAAAGAGATAGCCATGTTAAATATATAATTAATTTAGTTGTACCTGTCCCACTCGGTGAAAGAATATCATCAGATTTTACTGACATTGGAGCGACAAATTGTTGGAATTCAGAAAATTGTGAAAAATCTAGACCAGAAAATTTCACATTTGCAAGTGCAAGGAAGAAATGAACTGAAAGTTATTATTATTATATGAGCACTTATGTCCAGATATTCTTACAAGGACAAAGAAAATTTTCATGACGTTGAAATTGAAAATTCCATGCAGGATGAGTCCACTCAAACATGAATACTTGAGAAAAAAAAATTTAATATTTGCTGGAAAATGATTTTATCAATTCCAGTAAAAGTGATTGCAGTTCACCGTGCATACTTGTTTCAAAACCAGATACAACTTTCCGTATGTGTATAGGAAGGTGAACAGTGTGACAAAAACAGATTCATTCCCATTACTAAGAATTGACAATTGTATTGATAAATTTGGGAATGCCAGGTATGTCACCAAATTGGACCTTCTGAAAGGATTTTGGAAGATTCGACTACGGAAAGAGCAAAAGAAATGTTAATATTGTGACTCCAAATGGACTTGACCAATATGAAGAAAGTCCAATTCAACGTCTCATAAAAATGATCATCTCTGGTCTAGAAAATTGTGACGTCATCATCTACGACACCTGGAGAGAACATCTAGCAACAATTAGAAAATTCTTTGACAGACTCACTAATGCGTGTCTGACTGTTAATTTATTTAAAAGTGAGTTCTGCCTTGCTAGAGTGTTTTGTTTTTTTCTTAGAACATTTAGTGGGACATGGCAAAGTTAAAAGGTTGAGGCTATTTCTTGATAATATAATTGTAGACGCTCTTTCCCGTGTATAATAATTTATTATACTGTGTAATTTATGCTAGTTTTTTTAATTTCAGATGTAAATTGGTTTGTGATTAAAAGAAAGTTTTATCATATAAACCTTTCTTTTTATTTTATGGGGGAAGGTGTTACGGCTATTGGAATTAATTTATTTATTTTTAATTATTATATCAAAATTTGTCATTTAGGGTTTAATATTCATTAAATGGGAAATTTTTCTGCAAAATTCAGATTGACCTGGACTCTAGTTGTAAACAGGCTGACCTTGGCTTGGTTACCTCTTTATCTGACCTTGCTTTAGATTGATAAACAGATCTTAAATACTATTGGTTAATTTCAAGGATAACTTTTATTTTTAGATATTGGGGATGGTTTTTCTTCTGGATCATTCTTTTAATAGGTGACTTTAGTGAAGGCAGATTCTTTCTGTGACCTTCCATGAATTTCTATTTATTTCTAGAAAATCACGCGGTCACTTGTTTACTTAAGAAAACAAGTATAAGAACTGCTGTTTGGGATAGAACAAATCAGTAGAATTTTGGGCTTAAAGATATTAGTTGTGTATTTTCTGTTTGAGTTTAATTTTAATCATCTTGTTCTGGACTTTGTGTCAATTCATTGAAGAAAGAGGATTTTTTATCTATTTGGAGGAGAAAACGTTTGCTCATAATTCATTTGGATAATTAAAAACAAGCACTGCATCACGTGACATTGTCAGCCATTTTGGATTACAGCGTCAAGATTCGAACCTGGAACTATTAGAACATTTATTTATCAGGACTCTTGCAATTCCATTAGTGGATTATTTTTGTGAATTCTATATTGGATTAATGTTGGATTTGATTCTCTAAAACTGTAAGTTTATTTATTTTATGAAAATATATGTACTTAATAAATTCATTGTTCAAGTTATACAAGCTTGTTAGTTTTCAATCTTTCTGTGTTGCTGCTTATTCGAGCCTAATCACGTAACATTAGAAAAGATCATAATGCAACAATGTATCATGTGACTAACTCCACGAGTTTAGCATCGAGGATGACTTTGTATGAGATGAGCTAACCTATATGGTGTTACGAGTTAAGGTTCTAATAAACTGTAACACATCAAAAGTTAAAACAATAAGCTTTGTAAAATTTAACTAATAATTCCTTTCCCTTCATAACGATGTACGAATAAAGAGAAGAACTTACGGTTTTAAAAATCAAATCTTAGAATAGTCAAAGAAGAATCGACAAATTAAATTATGAAAGTCCTAGTAATTAAATGTTCTAATAGATTCAAGTTTGAGTTTCGATGAAAACTCCAAGATGGCAGGGGATCACGTATGTTGTTTCCTGTACTATGACGTTTCTACAGTTCCGTGTAGAAACACATGAAGCACTCTGGTGTTGTAAATCTGAATAACGGTTTGATAGACTGTTTTTGGTCAAATATGAGCACTCAAATATTTCCAAAGAAACGACTTAATCTTTTAAATAGCAAACAATGCAAAGACAACATAAAATATAACTCGAAAACTAGCTACTCCAAAGAGCTGGACATTTGAACCCGAAACTGAAACATTCTTATTACAGCATCTATATTAAGAAATAGCTACTGCGTAAAACAGATGCCTGTATGATGGTCAGGTGATCATGTTTTTGAACCTCCTTTGACTTTTTCTAAAGCACATGCTCACAGTATGTCCTTGTGTCTGACAAATGATATTTCACTTTAATAAAGAAATTATAAAAAAAAGTGTTTACCAGTTCTGAATGAAGTCAGAAACTAGGTCACTTTTAGAAAGTTTCAGCTATTATTAGCTATTCATGTTACTTACGTCTTAAATAAAATCTCTGAACTGTATACTGGAAGACTTTACAGGAGCATGAAATATATTTAATCAAATATAAATCTGAACAACATGCAATTCAGTTATAAATACATAATAATTTAATCAGATATACGTAACACTTCCCCACCATAAAGAAAAAGAAAGATTTATATGATAAAGATTGTAAACCTATATTAATTATACATGCGGTATAAAATAGCATAATAAGCGCTCTAATGAATTATGAACAAAGTTCAAAATGCTGTAATGCCAATATTAAAATCAAACAGCGCTTATCGATTGTTGAATGATTTATTTGATGCGTGTTTACTCTTTTTAGAAAAGTAAAACATTGGAAGATCCATACCATTTTCCTCTTCTTGAATTAAAACTGCTCCAACCTGAACATCATTTGCATCAACATACAATTTAAAAGATTGGCTGTTATTTGGAGCGGTAAGATCTGACGCTCTTTTAAGTATGGATTTTAAGTTGGATTTTAAGTTTTCAAAATCAAAGACATTCATCGGTATTACTATTGACATCGAGTAGTAGAAGGTATAGTGTTTATTTCAAAATCGCTCACACAAATAATGTTAAGTATTGGTGTTATAGTTTGGATTGATCTAAACATGTACAGATCTGTTCTGTCATCTCGTCATACAAATATCGCTTGCTAACCAAATATTAATTAAATGTACTTCTTGTGTACTTTTTCTGCTTTCATATATCGTACAATTATTAAGGTTTTCAGAAAAGAAGAAAACATTAACTTAGTTGTAAACTGGCGATCTGACACTGAATACATAAATGAATAAAACACTGTTGTGTTTTAGGTGTCAACTTTTATCACGATGTCTTTGTAGGATGGTATTTATTGGACTCAAGTATATTTCTAGAAAATATTTCCAATCAGCATCTATTAAAATAGATAAACTGTTTTCTTGGAATCAATTGTTACCTTGATGGTTATGCATTGAAGATTTGCATAAATAAGTTGTAATTGTTACAGGAAATGAGCCAAATCAAAATCTATCGACAAATGAAAATATTGTTCTAAGGCATCAACGTTTGTATCATACAGACTCAGATTATACTATACAATACCTCTACTTGATTGATGACCACTCGCATTGTTCATCATTCCTAATTTTCGGAGAAACTACTTTGATTACCCCGGGCTATTTAAAACGAGGTTATTTTAGCAAATGACAAACACATAATCATCTTTTTCATGCCCCCGTGCGATTGATAGAAGTGGTAATTGAGCAAAAGCGACCTTCAGTCGCCCGTGAATGTACAGTATAAATTTTTAAGTTATGGTATAGAAATTAAACATTATAAACTTATGTTTGTTTATTGGTATTTGTGGGCCTACGCATATCAGTAGTACATATACAATTACGCTTTGTGGAACGTTATGTGTATTTATTAAAGCAGAAAGTAAAAGAGAAACTATCCAAAACGGATAGGTACACATGACGCAACCTGTCTAGTATAATAGGTTTAACGTCAGCTCTCGTGGAATGCTCAGCGAAAGTAGCGGCATACGTTTTAATTGTATTTTGTACATTTGTTTGTTTTCCCTTTTTGAGACTCTGACAAGCGACGTTTATTTCACCGTCTTTGATATCACGTTTGTCGTTTGTTTTTTTTTCAGGAAAAAAAGCAGATACAAGCATATGTAAGTATTAATAGATCTTCCCCCAGTCATTAAAGTGTAAATTATGTAGTGAATATTTGTTATGATCATTAAAATATGTATTCGACGAATTGTAGCCATTCTATTATATTGAATATAAAGTTACAGTTTAGCTATCATGTCTCTTTTACTTATTTAGGATGAAATGTGAATAACATTATTCCGATCACATTCGGTTATCAAAATGCATTCGATTCACGAATAATGCAAGTGTATTATGTTTGATTCAACTATACATTACTAATCTCATAATGCAGCTTTAGTGTTTCTATAGTGAAAATAAAACGCAAATTATTGTAATGCAGAAATGAAGACAAAAATCATGCGCTGACATTCTTTTATACTTTCCTCTCTTTTTTTGCTTTGAAAAATCGATTGGCGTGTAGTCATTGTTGTCAGGTCATTGAGACCTATACCTTTCATGTTTTGATGGTACAAATTCTAGACATTAAATCCCAAAATCTGCAAATTGGGTTTGAATTATTTTCAGCTTCCTCGTAGTTGTAAAGTTTATTAACCAATGGTTACCTTATTGCATTATGTTTATGTTCTGTTTGTATAAATACATCTTAACATACATATTGACAGAGTGAGCCAAGTCATATGGGTAAGACACTTTTACGGGTAATATACAGTAACCGTCTTTTCCTACGTCAGAAGACACTATGAGTTGGTATATTTTAAATTATCCGTCCATCTCTCGGTTCATTTTTTTATCTTAGTGCACTACAAGAGCCATAACGATATTTGTATTTACTTCTCAGTAGATGGACATATCAGTATGGGGTATTTAAGATATCGAATATGGCCATATTAAATAAAAAATGTATTATCACCACTCCTCCTGCATGCAATATATGATTATACACCCAGAATTACGCACAGCAACTTAAAGGGGGGAGGGGGCGGGGGTACGTGTAAACTCAAAAATAGATTTACATTAACTGTTACGTACCACTTGCATGAATCTTAGAACAATTGTTTTATGAGTAATGCAAAATTGTTTATACATCGTTACAATTCAATAAATCAATATCTCATTATGAGTTACCTAGTAGACAGATAATCAATTGTTGCTTTTGAGAAGCATAACAATCGTAGTGTAACGTAGTCTAACGACACTAGTCACAGCAAACAAATTATAGTCTATAACAGTATAGAACAGTTGTCAGCTACTCGGACTATTTTACATTTCTGAGACATTGTAAAGAAAATGCGAGAAGTATTTTGATCTGTTCGAATATCACGTTTATCTTTTTCATTTTTACGGGGACGAATGGACATTATCATTCTCAAAGAAACATGATCTGAAAAAAAAACATGTATTTGTACAAAATCAATATTAAGGAAGGAATTTGATATGGATATAATATCTAATCAACTACATGAATTCCATATTTTAAAACCACCTACGAGAAGTATATTTCACCGTTTTTATTCTCATCTTATTATGTTATTTCAGCGCCAGGTGCATCCTAGGGTAAGTACTGATTTGAACACGTTTTGCATTATAAAATGATAGTACTCGAAGTTAATTGTTACTGATGGGATAATTGCAAAGTATAGTGTTAATTGTTACTGATGGGATGATTGGAGTATTCAGTTCATTTAGTATTTAATTCATTTTGATTTCGAGAGAAAGATATTAGTGACACTATTTCAGAACACATTCGGATATACATCTTATTGTTTTTTATTTAACTTTTAACGAAGTTTTCTCTGACACAGTAACGCATGAATTTTATAATCACTAGAGTACCGATCAGGCTGTTCTCTCAATTGCCAGGAAATTCATAAACTACCATTGCAATTGACATTTCTGTTATCTCAGACATGTAAAATGTTCAAGGTTCTGACTATTTCAGATACGTTTGTTTTATTTTTCCACTCCGTTGTATTTGGTATACATCACTGATTATGTACACACACTGTTTCTATTCTTAAGAAGGAAACATGGCGTTATTTCCTTTTCTGTCCATAATAGCACCAAAAGTAATATATAAAGATACCTCATAATTCCATTTGATATTCCAACTAGATACAATAGCCATAAAATAAAGTCTAGTAGTCTAGTGATATTGTTTTAATTAATATAAAACTTAGAATATGTGCGATTTATCAAGAAAATCTAACTTATTATGTTGAGAAATATGTATGTATGTATGCATGTATGTATGTATGTATGTATGTATGTATGTATGTATGTATGTATGTATGTGGTTATGCATGTATTTATATATATATATATATATATATATATATATATATATATATATATATATATATATATATATATATATATATATATATATTCTCGAAATCACTACCAAATACATTGTTGAGTGTAATGTTAGGTTTGAATTTGCTAACAAACATGATTCTGCAGAGATTGATACGCATAGTTTCTTACACGTCGTACATTGTATCCTGCCAGAACGAGATTTTACCCTGTTGCTTGATATGACTTGACTAAGGAGCAAAAGTGGTTAACATATGTTATTCGTTTAAATCAAAGGCAGTTTGTCTAGCCTCTTCTGAATGAATGCGAATTAAGCACAAACGTTAACCTTCTGCAATGTGGCTATTTGTCCATGTGAGCTCGAGCTCACGTATCCCTTACGTGTGACAACGTGTATAAAGTGGTGACGCAAAATTGAGCAACATGCATATGATCCACGACGTTACAATTGTTAACAAACGTTCCTATTTAGTACCGATGTATCATTATACGGCAATGTTATACTATAGAGAATATCGCTGACTGTATCATTAAGTTATTCATAAAACGATGTTTAGTTAGAGATAGGTGTGGCACATCTGTCCTGAAATGGTATTAATCCGAATTGATTGGTTTTCCTGACGGTGTCGTGATAGAGTATACTATATTATGTGAAAATGATTCTCATTTGTATTCCAAATGCACTATTATATATCAGTAAACATATACATATAATTTATCACAGTAACGACTAACAAATCAGAAGTGAAAGCACCATGAAAGCCGTTATGGTGGATGGAACTTTCTGGACACAAAGGTTTTATTTTTCTAGTAGCATGCAGTACTGTCCAATGAAAGTAAGGTCATCATGTATAATTTTGATATTGATTTGGAAAGAGGTTCAGGTTTGATTACAGCATAACACATATGTTTTAATTATAGGTTTGATGAATTAATCGATACTAATTGTATGATTTATTTCCTTTCAGACTTGGGTAAGTGCCAACATTCATGATAACATACATCGTCACGTAACGTAAATAAATGTACCGATACAATTAGAGAATTCTACTTACATTGAAACAAACAGGAAGATTGTGTTGAGTAGTATGAGATAGATTTGCCGAGACACATTTTGTCGCTTTAATCGCATACAGTGAATATGTATGCTTTTTTAAGTAAAGTAGTACCATTTGCTCTTGACCAGAGCATTTGACCTGTATTCATCATTTCATGCACCACTCTGTGACAATCCTTTTCTCTTCCAACTTCAAATGAGTGAATTCACAAATGAATGTCCCCACATATATAACACCGTATAGTGCATATTTACGTTGCCAACATCATTTACTGTATATGATTGGTAAAAAAGCCTTGTATTGACTCAAACTTAAATTGTGTATACTTAAATGTAACAGATGGTAACTGTAGTACACAAACACAATTTTAGTTTATATTCTTACCATTAGAAACGGGAGAGAGAGAGAGAGAGAGAGAGAGAGAGAGAGAGAGAGAGAGAGAGAGAGAGAGAGAGAGAGAGAGAGAGAGAGAGAGAGAGAGAGAGAGCGAGAGGGAGAGAGAGAGAATCAATTTAGTTTTCAGTCAGGAAAAGCTCCGTTTTTGGGGCAACATACGTCTGGATAATCGCTTCTAAAACGAACATACTACATACAATACGTTGCTGCTGCTGTCAGACCATTGTCCACATATTAATAATTTTTTCTTTAGCGAATAGGTCAATGAAAATGCTTTGTCCATGTATAGATATATGAACGTCCTGAGATTGCAGAAGGCTGTATATGACATGTGTTCCAATTACCCAAGTTTTACGATAACTGCGAGTGAGAGAAGCAACGGTATCAGAGAGAGAGAGAGAGAGAGAGAGAGAGAGAGAGAGAGAGAGAGAGAGAGAGAGAGAGAGAGAGGGAGAACAAGAACGACATACGATATCATATTCTCGCAGGATCTCAGTCGGCAGTGACAAACCTAACTGTTGTTGCCTACATAGTATGCAAATATAATAACAAGAAATATTAGTCAAATATGATGTATGTACCAGCCACAGCTAACCACAAAACCAGAACAATTCTTGAATAATTGACATATGAATATAATAATTAAGATATTAAATAATACAGTACGCATTACACGAACACACACACGTGATAGTTCACATTTCGTTAAACATGTCAGGGATTGAACGAAGAAATACTTATATCTTACGAAATAGTGAGGAAGAGAGTTTGTTTAGCACCACATATTTATTTGTCTACTGTAAATGTTTTTAATACTGATTATTTTTACACATAATATCAATATTTATGTCCATTACAAGTATGATGCTTTTGACATAGAGTATTGGAATTTAAGCAGGTTACAGTAGATATGTTTTTGACAATGAGTTAGTACACTTAATGCCAAAATGTAATATTATATGTCACGACGCTTTTCACACTGAGAAATATTCGATAGAATTTACAATTTCAGTACGTTACAGTATAACATTAAGGAGCTAGTACGTTACTCAACGAATATTATTTTCTTCGGCATATAATGAAGATTCAGTTGCCATATAACATTATTTTGTATGATCGCAGATCAAAACTATTATTTAACATCCAGTCTAATTGATAATGTGTGCTATCTTATGTTATGTGTATTCTTACACGTTTTACTTATTGCAAAATGTTGTCATGTTAAACTGGGTCTGATGTGACTAGATAATTCTTACCCATGTATATTTCCAGCAGAGTTATCTCTTAAATGCAATATAGTGCCAGTTTTGTCCTAATCCAAGATTGCTATATGTGACCGCGTGTGACAAGGATGCTGTAGTATGATATAAAGTATATTTATTTCACAAAACATTAACTCTGAAAAGGTGATTGGCAACTGCGATACCTGAAATCCAGTTACATATTCCACTATCGACAAACGATACCGGTGAATGCCCTTGGAAATCTCAAGTTCAACCAAGGTGTTTAACAGCAACGCAGTCCCTAACCGTCCTGCAAACTCAAATAATGAATGTGATCGACGTTGTCTGTAGGTTCAATTTTTCATTATGTATTATACTATTTGCCTGCTAGGCATGCTGTGAAACCAAGAACAACGAATTTCCAAACGACACACCACATTCATGTTTCCTGCAAGCGTGTTACATTCAATTTTTTTCAAGTTTCATTTTGAACGTATTTCCTAGTTGATTTTATCAATAAGTTTCTTATATTAAAATTTGACCTCACTTACCTTCCTGATCCGGTTCTACTTTACAATATTTTATCTAGTTCAAAATTAGAGCATGGAACTAATAGAGGTGTTATACAGAAGCCATACCAATTGTCAGGTATATTGCAATGTAAAACTTCTCAAAATAAATTATCCTGTTTACTGGTTGTATAGTTTTGCCTTTTTTATATCAAAAATGTATTGTCTTCAACAATGTATCTTAGGATTCTTCATGATAACAAATGCGGAAATGTTTTATCATTGTAACTCTAAAACTAACTCGTACAATTTACACACATACTATAGTCCGAATAAACAGGGAAGCGAGCACATTGTACGTACTTTCAAATGCTTAACATAGCACATACTTTTTCTGGGTAAATAATTAAGAGCCCCCGATTACAGTGTCTTTAGTTTTATAAACTAACACGAAACATGATATTCTTATCTTCAAAGATTTTATTGCCAAGTGTTTACTACTGTCTAATATCATCCCTAGGTTGTACTGTTTTTTCGGTCTCTGATAAAAGAGGCTTTAACATATAGATCATGACAATGCATAAATGACATGTTATGTTTCCTTTCAGTTCACGGTAAGTGTTTACATTCACGACAAACATGCCGATTGACCTACCGTAAGTAAATGTAACAAATCAATTATTGTGGTCTACTCAGATCGAAATACAATGGCAAAGTTTCATCTTGGGCATCTGACTACGTCTGCCTGGAATATATTACTACAGTATGGGTGAATTGTATACTACTCAAGCATTTTACCTGACCTAAGTTGATAAAACGTTCAATATGTTTTAATTGGAACATTTCGGACATCATTAGTAGCTCAGTCGTTGCATCTTATTTTTTCAAATGACGAAGTATCGCTAGATTACAATCCATGGTACGCAGAACTCTGTTTAATTAAGCACGGCGTCACATTCATAAATATCAGTGCCTTCCTCGAAAAGAGACAACTCTTGTTTGAAACCTAAACCACTAAAAAACAATTGTTAATAATGAATGCCCAACATTCAACTGTTCGCTAATACAACAACCATTCAAAATATATTAATATTATTTAAAACCGAAATACAGTACTTATTGTATACTAATGCATACAAAACTGATTAGTGATGATTGTAAAAACACTTTACCGCGTATTTGGATAGATAACAAAACCATTAAAAGAATGATTCAAAGATTTATGTTACATTTAATGCCAGTAGCATCTTATCTTTCTCTTGACATTTGATTTATCATCTATATATACATATATTTTCATCACATGTTGCCACACATTTTGACAAGAGTTCCCATACTGCTCAATATTTCTCTTTTCAATCTATTGTCATAGCTGACTCTGAAATGGAAAGTCTGCTAAAGAAAACAAATTGGTTTCACCGTCTTAATACGATATATCCCAATGACTAAATTCTAAAACACTATACGACATTCTTTAATCCCTTTTTTAAATGTACATATATATATATATATATATATATATATATATATATATATATATATATATATATATATATATATATATATATATATATATATATACTATAAAAGGGAATTTTTAGTTGTTTTCAATGTATATCTTTCATAATATTTCGCATGGACGTAATGAACATGATTGTGATATCACCAATCTGTCATGTTTCCAGAAAGCAATTTCGAATGATATATACTAATGTTCAGGGTAATATCTATGCTGCCTGATATACAATTTTAAATATATGAAGAAGGTAATAATGGATGAAACATACTATAGACTAATGTTAAACAAATGTGAAAAGGATGGTGCCAATAATAATGATGATGATGATGATTATAATAATACAAATTAGAACGCTACTGCTAATAATTAACATTTGTAAAAAAATGACTCTTCTAGTAGTCGTCTTAGTATCAGTAGTACTGGTGTTATATAATTTCTTAAACGAATAGATGAGTAGTCAAAGTGGTCAATAAACAGGTCATATGTTGTATCGAATAACCTAGCACCATGATATGGCTGTCATTCCGTCAAGTTATACGCGTGGAACACCTAATAAAGCAGTTAAAACGTAGACTCTGAACGTATAATTATATTATTTCGAAATGTTATCTTCCATATTCCATAGATGTGACGTGTTCATAGTAATATAAAACACCTGTAGAAGACAATGTGATGTAACGATTGGAATACATACAATAATTATGCCGTCATTAAGATAGACAATTAAGAAATTTACAAATACTAATGGTAGCAAGCTTTAGTTGTTAAAGGGGACAGAATAACATGATTTTTTATAGTTGCAAGATTGAAGAAATTTTGTTTTCTCTTAATAAGAAGCCGAATACTAGTTATAAGGTATTTAATTACAAACAACTGTACTATACTATACACATTCAATATATATTCCGTGTTTATTTCTCATGAAAATAAATTATCGATTTGGGTGGAGGAAGGAATTACAAGATACACACCATATACATATTGCAATCGTAACGAAATCTCAGAGGCATTAGAGAAATTATTATACAATTATCGAATTGAGTTAGACGTGGCTGAAACTCATGTCTAATTTAAAAAGTAAATCACTACTATTATATGCAAAACTCGTTGAATAAGATCAATGCTTTACTTGTACCTAAAAAGATCTAAATTTATCAACATCATCAGTACTGATTCGTTTGGTTTCTACCAATTTAATCATACTTCAGATAATAGTATCGGTGTGTGACACGTATATCATATGATCTCACGCTCAATCCAGAAATTAATAACTTCACATGAACAATAATCGTCAATGAGGAAATCGACCCGAGCGTTTTGAAATCAGATATCTTTGAAATGAATGATTTGATTCATTTAATGTTTGGTTCCATATTCCACCTGGCAACTTGGTGTGATATTAGCCGGTAAGATTTTGTCGAAAACGAGTATTAAATTTGTAAAGTACTATTCTCGCATTTGCTCGTACACACGTATATCGTTTAAAAAAAACCTATAGATTGCGGATAACCTTTTTATATTGATTTAATACAACCGTTTGTGTTTTTATTATGTTCACATTATATCCTCTTCATAGAATGATTGGATTATTTGCAGCTTAGATTTAATCGAAAGAGCATTGGTTAATATTATCAAGTATAATCAAATGAAAGCTGCATATTCATAAACTAGAGACTTGTTGAGGTAGAACCTTAAGGCTAGACTCTACCGAATATAATCCAAACAACTTACCAGAAAGTATCCGATCCAATCCCTAAAGACAAACATTAATAAGAAGACAAAGAACTACGAGGTAAATAAAGAGTAAAAGAGTATAAATAGTGTAGATGACATTAGTATCACTGTGTCTCTACGTCATTTTCATCATTTTGTAAATTATAATTTGGAAAACCTTCGTGTAAAGAGAAGACGTTCGTGCTATTTCAGTACGGCTTGCATGAACAAACATGATTCAATATTAGAAATATTAGTAACTGAGCTTTTGGAGTGCTTTTGTGCCAGCAATACATATGCCTTGACACGCATCACATTTCTGGTGCTCATATTTGTTATTATGTCACTTCCCTTACCCGGACTGAAATAACACGGGAAGACATGGTTAAAAGAGTTGACGAAATACGTGGACTGGATATATCCGGAGATATACAAAATCGGCACAGTATTATTCTATAATTAACTCACAAAATGTGTACAATCTTTAAAACTCAGGAATAGTACATAAACAAATCAAGCAGTATCAGATAGAAGTAAAAGAAATATTCAGTTTCACTACTCAATTTACACCCCTAATAAACTCCTCTAGGAAAAATATTTGCCTTTCAGCGCCAATTCTATGACGAAATAACACCTAATAAAAATATTCGTTATCATTCTTTAGATACAATTTAATCGTTAAGTTTAGGTGGGATATGTACACGCATTGCACGAATGCACTGCAGTTAATGATGGTTTTATGTCGATCATGATTGTAAACTATACTAATTATGTTAAGATGATGAGTGACATAAATACAAACTTCAATTAAAGGAAGAAAACTCACACCATATTTAATATATAATATTAATCTCACAAACTTCGTTAGGCTTTAAATCCTCATGGCAGTCGTTATAAATAATATGGAAATATGTATATTACAAAACAATAGAAAATATGGTTTTATGTATGGAGAGAGAGAGAGAGAGAGAGAGAGACAGAGAAGAGAGAGAGAGAGAGAGAGAGAGAGAGAGAGAGAGAGAGAGAGATACTGGTGAGGAGGTCATCATAATGGCCTTCTTTATGCCTGATGGAGTTAGGCACCTCATCATTTGTGATGTGGTCCATGTATGAGATGTCAAGGATGGTTCTGTAGCATCTCATTTCATGTGCCTAGATTCTTCGTGGTAATTCGGCAGTCAGGGTCCAGGCCTCACATGAATAAAGACAAATTGAGATGACTAGTGCTGTCAATAGTCTGATTTTAGTTTTCAGACAGATATTGTTTGATCTCTAGATTGGTCTTAGCTTTGACGTAGCTGCCGTTGTTTGTGCTGCTCGTGACAAAATTACTGCTCTTGATCCTTCTTCCGTGATTATGGAACCATAATATTTGAATTTGCCCACTGTTTCCAGATCCTGTCCTCTGACTTTAATCTTGGATGCGATTTTTTTGCCACTATTTGTCATCAGATTTGTCTTCTCGGCACTTATATCCATGTCAAATCTGGAAGATGTGTCATCCAGGTTCTTCACTAAGGTGGCAAACTCGTCTCGACTGCCTGCCAGCCCATCAATGTCGTCTGCAAAGCGGAGGTTGTTGATATTACGTCCTCCAAAGCTGACTGTCCCACAGTGGTTTCCAGGGTTTCGCTCATGATGCGCTCTAAGTAGATGTTAAAACGTATGGGTGACAGGACACAGCGATGCCGTACTCCAACTGTAGTCTTGAACTAATCTCCATCAGAACCTTGAGGAATTACTGCACTGGTAGCCTTGGCGTACGGCTGCTTGATGGTGTTGGCCAACATTTGACCTACGTTTTACTTATTCATTGTGGCCCACAATGCCTCATGCTACACTCTGTTTAAAGCATTTTTGAAATCTGTGAACACATGATAGATGTCTTTTTGATGTCGTGAGTACTTTTCACACAGAACCATCAGATTCAATATTTCTTCTGTTGTTCTTCTTCCACTCCGGTTCCCTGCCTGCTCTTCATCGATTATTTATTCTGCTTGTGGGTTAAGTCTGTTCAAGATGATCTTCTGCATCACCTTACTCGCATGGCTGATCAAACTGATAATTTTATAATTTGGGCACAGCTAGCGATTGCCTTTTCTGCAGAGTGTTATAATCAGCGACTGAGTGCACTGTGTTTGCAATTCGCCTCTATGCCAGATATTGTTGCAAATGTTTGTTAGTTGCTCTATCACTTACTCCCCACATTCTTGATACGTTCAGCTAGGATGTTGTCTACTCCAGCTGCCTTCCAATTCTTCAGTGCCCCTATTGCTGACTCCAACTCTTCTTTCAGAATGGGGACATCATCATCATTGGTGGAGTTTAGATCTTCAAGCACCTCTGGGTCTCCTGTGGACGGATGGTTATATAGTTTTTTTACAATACTCAATGGATCTTTCTGCAATGCCATTTTTGTCTTGAATGTTACCGGATGGTGAGGTCTTTCACAATTTGGAATGCCTTTTTGCTGTTATTATTTATCATACTGCTCTCTAGTTCTGTGCACTTTTTTGCAATCCAATCTCCTTTTACTTTCTTCAAGTGTTTGCTGATATTCTTGTTTATATCTCGACATTCCACTTTCCCTTTTGTTTGTCTGGTGTTTTTCAGGTCTCTTCGGGCATCACACAGATTCAGAATCTCTTCTGTAAACCAGTGTTTCTTCTTTGGACGATGGAGGTAAATGATGTCCTTGGCAACTGTTGTCATGGCTGTGTTGAAAGTGTCTGTCATGACTTTAGCATCAACATCCATCACAAGAAGTGAGCAAATTTTTATTCAATCGTGGCTTCGAATGACTTGCAGATGTTAGGGTCCTTCAGTTATTCAAGGTTGAATTTGAGCCTGATTTTCTTTGGCTTGTTAATTTTCTTCAACCTCACTCGGAAGTTCATAATGATGAGGTCGTGATCACTCCAAACATCAGCACCTGGGAATGTTCTTGTTTTTGCTCTATTGGTGCCAGAGCGGTATCGGTTTTGAACCCGTATGTAGTCGATCTGGTTATCATGGGTTCCATTTGGTGAGTGCCATGTCCAGCATCGTGATGCTTTTTGTTGGCCCAGGGTGTTGGTTAGTACCATGTTATTGTAGCTTGCGAACTCGAGCAGCCGTCTCCCTTTTTCATTGGTAAGATCGTTACAAGAAGGTCCAAAATGATGCTCGCAATATTCTATAGCATGTTGCAAACTTTGGCATTCCAGTCTCCTTGGATAATCAGTATGTCGTTTTTACTTACCATGTTTAAGATACCCTGGAATTTGCTGTAGAACTCCTCTATTTCTGGATCATCATGATCAGTAGTTGGAGGATAGATTTGGATAAAGGTGATGTTAAAAGGGGATGCTCTCAGACGAACGGAGACGATTCTACTAGATATGGGGCGACATTCGAGCATTGATCCCTTGATGGCTTTGTTTACAAGGAAGCCTATTCCATTTATGGACTTTTCCAATTCTCCACTATGGTATAATATATGCTCATCTTACGTTTGGTGTTCCATCTTACTTTACACTGTAGTGTTCCATCTCATGTGTCAACTTTTGGATTCTTCCAGTTGCGCCAGAGTTCTAATGTTCCAAGTGGCGATGGCAACATTGTTTCTAGCTCTGGTATTATGCAAAGTACCAGTAGCACACTTGTACCCTGCGTCCTGGTGGACAACGCCATGCGCGGTCCTTGTTGACCCGAGCGAAGAACGATATGATATGATAACTTCAGATTTGTCCAGCATTATCAGTGCGTCTTGGGTTAATGTCGTCTGGCAGGGCCCATCCCTCTCCATACCAATGAGTCGCCAGAAGGGGATGTAGTACATCGTCCAACTGCCTTATCGTCTCCACTCCGGATTGTCTTTTAGGGTTTACTTCCTTAGAGTTTTGGCTATCCAAAGCCAACCTGCAAGGCAGCAGGAGACTCGTGATTGGGCGGGTTCGTCCATTTCACGAGCAGACAGAGCATCTGCCTTTGCCAATTATTGCATAGCTATTCATATTAAAGTTAATACTCGGATTGGTGATGGTAAGGCCACTAAAGCATATAATGCGCCGTACTGGCCGACTTAAGGTTTCGACGTTTTCTTTTACAAACGTAAACGATGCACAAGAGTCTCTGCTTCCATCGTACTCAATTATTATTCTTTGTTTTTAACTAAGACAAGATGTCCAAATGAAATTATTTGTCCTAGTGATGTTCCTTGCAGAAACTGACCACATTTTTGTTTTATTCTATAACATAATGTAACAGTCAAAAGCCAATTTATTATGCGTTTTCTCCATTTACCATCGTACATTCAGTTATACAAACTATTTGTCGTACTGGTGTTTCTTGCAGATATTGACTACATTTTTGTTTTATTCTAGAACATAATGTAATAGGTGGAATGTCAGTTTAGTATGCGTTTTCTCCATTTACCATCGTGCATTCTACTTTACATGCTTTTAATCATCTGCGTTTATGTATAGTCATGCACAGCGCCTATCTGTATCAACCTTTTTCATCAAACAGGTTTGAAGGTGAAATTAGTCTTGCACCGCATATTGCGATCAGCAAGAAAAGTATGTTCGGCCTTGAAAATGAACATGTTTGTAATTATTTAAAGTTGGCCGTTTGCTGTTACGGCGAAAGGACTCGTCAGTAACGATCTAATTTTACCCACATACATTAATACATTTCCACCATTGCTGTTTGCTGATGCCATTGGAGGAATATTTGCTTTTACTTTGTTAATATGTTCTGAAATTTAAACATCGTTTTATTTCAACATTATTTCAGTGACATATTTACACAGTTTTCATTTGCTGTGGCCAAATTAGGACTGTAACTTTTATTATCTTAGTTTACTCTGGTGAAAGCTCAAGTTCATCCAATATTCTAGTAATAATGACTCCGCATATTATGCCTGTGTTAATGATTGCAACCGATAGTGTTCAATAATTCAGCAACTGATAACCCAGTGTCGACGAAGAATAAACAATGTTTCCTGTTAAGGTTCAAACCCGTTCGAGTCGAATATCGTGTCGACGCCTTACAGCGAATTCGACCTAATAATATCCAGGTCTGTTGAGCTGCCCACTGTGACGCACGTTCATCGAGGATGAAGGGACATCGGAAGCGTTGCATTAATATTGTCATCTCTAGCAAATAAATTTCGCCAATAGATTCGCTTCCGTAGCTGTCAAGTGCTAAAAAAAATATTTCTCCAGCTCAGCCACAATTTAAGGAAAACAATTTCCTTTCTCGAGTACATGATCAAACAAATTTCTTTTTGAGACGCTATTACGACCGTATCTAAATCAGTCACTTTTGTAACACAAGAGCCACAGATGCCATCACAATTCGAATCAGAAAAATTAATCAAAATATTTCGACGGTTGTTTGCAATTTAGTCACCGTTGTCGTCAACGACTTGAAGGATACAAAAGAGGCGGTATTTTTCTCGCCCACTGGGCAGATTCTCGTATAATCGCGTCTGAAACAAAATAATATTTACTGTTAGGTTTGTCTACAGTTGTAAAATACACTCTTTTAATGACATTCGTTTAATACCATGATCTTGTGAGATAAAATTACAGCAATCAATCTGAAATTGGTCACTGGTGAATGGTTACGCACGCTCTTTTTGAACTATGGTTTGCATTGTCAGCACTACATTTCTGTTGGGACTAACCTACACAAAGAATTGGATTGTCCGCAGGTATATTATTATATTCGGTCAAACCAGGAGATGTCACCATACAAATAATTGTATTATGCATGATTTAATTGATATGTTAAACAACGTTTATGTCAATCATTATCAGTATCAGTTTAACACAGCATCTATAGAATATCGAACTTGTTACATAATACGGTTACAAAGCAAAGTTGATTATGTTCCTAGCAATAGATGTTTCTCATATGCACCTAAAAGGATAATTATTCACGATGATTTTGAAGTTAGAATAGCCTTATCAAATGCATTAGAGGTTATCGATTGTTATAAAATACATCACGTGCACAAAATCACCACACTTAATCAAATGTAGTAAACTACGATCTGCGGTTTTTCGAGCGTAGCATTAAAGCTGAAGATTTTTGGGTTATTTTTAATCAGCAGCTGGGGTATATGGAACTTTGAACGTGTAGTGCAATGATTGAATATAAGGCTATATCATGCATTGTTATAGTTAAATTGTTTCAATCGGGGCACTCAGACATCTCCAATCTGTTGTTATTTGACTTATGTATTGCAGCTTTACTATAGTAGAGTGATGCAAAGTAAAACTTAGTATTATTATTTAGTCAATGACAACTAATTTATTATTGCCTCTAGATGACTGCTTAAACAATGACGTTATATTGCATTTAAAATTTAAATATAAGTATGTATTCCTGATTATAAGTTATTAAATATGTTAGAGAATATAACTATATATGGAATTACAACAGTTAACTAAACACTGGATTATGTCATTGAGGTATGTCACATGTAATATTTTTTATACGATGTTCCCCCAATAAGAGTATTTATAAACTGCGAATTTGTATAAATGAGATACGTAATGCAAGCATGATTATATTTCCAGTCATAAACAGTCATCATCAACTTTTGCACCAAAGTATGACCAAATGATATTCACGTAAGGTATCCTTAAACTTAATTTATAATATTCAATTCTAGTTTACGATATGCTAATGTATTTTTTCATCAACTATGACCCTATACCAATGACACGATACGCTGATCATTTTTGTACAGACATGTATGTAATCTTACCAGTTGTACCTTGTATCAAAACTCGATAAGAAAATAGGGAGCGTGGAAACTATGTAATCTAATCTATATTTATGTTTAGGTGTCTATACATTTCTCTCTGAGGACGTAATGTCACAACACCTATTAGTAAATACTGTTATCGTTAATTTAAGGATAATTCTGGAACAACTATTTCTTGGAGTGCATATAATGCAATGATAATGTCGATAAGGATGGTAGTTTACAGACTTACTGTGTTTAAAGTTCTACTTAGTCAACATCACGCACATTGTATATCGAAATGGCATAAATTCAGGTCCAGTTGATGGATTTGTGGTGTTCAACAGGGGTCTGTTCTTGGACTTGTTGCTTCATTCTATGCATTAAGTGTCATATACCATCATCAAGTGTCTTACCAGTTGTATGCATATTAGGCCCAAACATACAAATTCAGCCAACTAACTGAAGTTGATGCTACTATCCAAGGAATAGAGAGGCGCTTTGTAGATGAAAAATAATAGTTAACATGAAACAAGCTGTAGAATAATGGTGATACAATCGAGGCCATTCGCACCACAACACAAAGTCTTTATAATTAAGATCCTTTACAGCAAACAATAAATATCAGCAACATCAATATTAAATTCACACAGTCAGTACGTAATCTATGTATTAATCTGGACAGTGTGCTTGTGATTGGGATTTTTAACGTAGCTTTAAAAACATTCTGTCATATCGCTACAACGTGTGCAGTGTGGCAATTTTTAGTGATGTATAGCACTGGGACATCATGCATCAGACGTACCATGATCTCTCACCCAGCCACGTTATTATGGCACAAGGCAGACCTGTTCTAACACTAAGATTTTTATGCTGGGCACCAAGCGAGGCAGCCGTTAGTACTATTTTTGTATTTTGGTATGACTCGGCGAGGGATCGAACCCAAAACCACCAGCTTCCGAGGCGGGCCCTCTATCCACTATGCCACCGGAGCGGCCTAATCTGGACAGTATTCTCGCATTGAACCAACATGTCATGAACATATGCAAGGCTGCATACTTGAACCAAGACGCATCTGGTCCTTTTTGGAAATATCTTTCCGATGATGCACATAAAACACTTGTGCAATCATTAGTACTTTGAACAATGGACTGATGTATCTCAGTTAGGCCTGTTTCGTCTCAATATATACTCCCAAAAATTCAAAACACAACTGTTCAGATCATCCTTAGAGTATCACGATCAGAGTACACATTCCCGCTGCACTGTTCCCTACACTAGTTATCCATTCGATCCAGAATCAAACACAGAATGTGTTTTCTGTGCTACGTTTCACTAACTTACTCCCGTCCAACATACCTATCTGGCCTCACCCAGCAGATACTTACGCTCCTCTTCTGACAATCGTATAATCCTTATCCCACCTACGAAAACGAAGCCATACTATGGACAACGTTATTTTGCAAACTAGGGCCATGCAACGTTCAAGAAACGCATGAATTAGAGATATACGGAGATATCCAGAATCGCCACAGTATGCTACTGTAAATAATTAAATAAATGTGTACAATCATAACAAATCAGGAATATTACATATACAAATCAAACAGTACATTCTGGAAGAAAAAATAAATATTCAGTTTCACAACTCATTTTGAACAACTGAAACTCCACTTAGAAACATATATGCCTTCAGCTCCTATTCTATGATGAAATATCGCTTAATACAGAAAGTCGACTCATGGGACCTTCCATTTCTTCGCATATTGTTATCATTCTGTAGAAAAATTTTCATTGTTGCACTGATGCACTGCGATTGATTATGGCTTTACTTAGATCATGATTGTAAACTATACCAAGGACGTGAAGATACTGAATGACATTAATACAATTTTGAATAAAATAAAGAAAACGTGCCCCATATGTTACAGACGTTAATCTCTGTTCCTTCGTTATTATTTAAATGATGAAGGCAGTCGTTCAAAGTAATATTGAAATATGCCTGGCTTACTAAACAGTATAAAATACAGTTTTATATATTAAGAGAGAGAGAGAGAGAGAGAGAGAGAGAGAGAGAGAGAGAGAGAGATAGAGAGATATAGATAGAAAGAGAGAAATGAAGCCATGTAATTTCAGTTTATTGTCCATTACTATAGTATCGTATGCTGTATATTTATATTCCCAAAACTGATTTTCTAGATGACAGCTGATGGTTTAAAAAAGAAGTGGTATTCAAAGATACATGAACCAATTAAAACTAGCCACAAAACACAATAATGCATTAATAATTGCTGTGTAAATATAGGAAAACATCGATACAGTAATTACCACACAAAACGTATAGATATCGAGTATAACAACACAAGATATCATACTTTAAACATATTACAGTTATGATACTTTTATCACTGAGTAATTTTACATTCAGTTTATGGTTAGGTGTTTGTTTATAACCCAAGGGACAGCAAGACTGTGCAGACAGCAATTTAATCAAGAATTACACTGCTAGGTGAACATTGTTAGAGAGGGTTTTACGGTTACTTCTCAAACGTTCAATTCCAAATAAATTTAAAATGGGTAATAGTGAAAACATAAAATGGATAATAATAACCAGAAAATATCATCAGATCATATATCGTACACATTTAGAGGTTCTTGGCTATTGTTGCGAAACGTATTTGTCAGAGAGAGAGAGAGAGAGACATATCTACAGAAATCAAGATCGTTTCAAGTGTTTATATACGTGTTGCTTGCTACTGTTTGTTAGAAATGTAAATGTTTTGCATATATTAACCTCTAGTTATTTATTACGCTAGGTTAGCGTGGAATGGTATTTCAGGAACTGATTCAAAGGCTTTGTTTGGAGCAGGGAGAGGTGCAGCAAATCTGGCAGAGAAAATGGGCGCCAAAATCATATATCCGTCACTGCATACACATACACGTACACTCGGATATGTGCAATATTTGCGGTAACCAGACATTTAATTGAGTATGACGAACACGTTACGGCCTGTTTTGCCTTATATTATCTGATGATCATATTCATATTGCTGTTCATGGTTATATCTTCTGCGTTGTCCTATGTAAGCATTTGTATTAGCCGTATTATATTCTACTTAGTTTTGATTTACCTTTCATGCAAAATAATATCTAAGAGCCTATTTTCTAATTGTGACAAATCACACATTTTTGTAAACGTTAATCATATTTAAAAATTGTTTAAATGACCATTACCATGCAGCATTCTATGTAATGGATTACATTGCTATCGTTTCTAAACAGAACGTTTTTCAATTCAGAATAATATAAAATGATGTAGCTAATATCGATTAATTCTGTCTCCAGTTACAGTGGAGTACATTGCAACAGTAGAAAACGCGCAATGAAAGTGTTCCATCCACTTCCCATATTGTACCACTCTTCAAACTCACTCTGAAGACTGAGATAACTTCCATCTTTTGTAGAATAACGTAAATGACAAATTGAAACTAAACCCACCGACACAAATTTAATTGTGTATGCTCCCCATTAAAGATTCGGAGTCACCTTTTTTCCATTGCTTTAGGTAGTAAATAAATATCAATATGATGCGTTTTATTTTGTTTCACAGTCAAATGCCTCGCATTCGCGACCGCTGCTTTCATCATTACATCCCCTTAGTACAATTCTAAAGTAGTATTTTATAATCGGTTTATTTAATATATATATATATATATATATATATATATATATATATATAATCGTAATATTTGCTGGACGAAAATCAATATATGATACAATATCCTTAACCATTCTTTTGTCATAGTTCACTGTTTTCATTGACTTGAGTTTTGCTGCTTCTTCGCATCACGCGCCATTGTTTCTTCGACACCTTGGTTGGCTCTCGAGTGCAATGTTTAATGGCTTAGGCTGTTTTGTCAATAAAACACGATTTCTATTCGGTCTATATCATGGTGGCGGCATTTTGACCACGACTTTCTTCAACTCTTGTGTGGTGTCAGGCATAGGGGTGGATTTCTTTCCTCGAAACCACGCTTTATATATCTTCGCATGCACTTTATCGGACCCGAAATATATCTTATAATTGTTTGCTGAGATATGTGTTCTGTCGAAGAATTTTCAATTCACCATGATACAAACCAATCTCATTTACTTCATAGTGTCAGTTATTACATGCATTGCATATATTTCCTGCTTGGGTTCAATATCTTCATCAAACACGTTCTCATCAGCCATTAGTGAGAGACCTGTTCGGTGTAGGCACTTTGTATCCAAACATAAGAAATATTCCTTTATGAAACTGGTGCCAGCAGTCACTTACGTCAAGCAGAATATATAATTTTGATTATATTTCAACTCATCAATGTTTGTATTTTGGTGGATACTTCTCGAAATTTTTTTAACGCGATTCTTATGACGTTTTGCGAAAACATCTTTGTTGATTTTCCTGTAGAAAAAATGTTTCTATTATTAGACTTTGATGTAAATTTTGATGAGGGAAGGTGCCGTATTAACCTGGATATTTCGATCAATCCACGCGCACTGACAAAATCTTATCACGTGATAAACGCTAATCGCAGGCAGTCTGATCCGTATATTACTACTGCATTTCTCGTACATCGACGATATATAGTTTACGGCGCAAGCTCTATGCACTGGATACAAGAAGATACCGAAATGGTGATGCTTGGAAATCAGTACATATTTGAACCAACAACGCTTATGTACCAACATATAATATGTGTGGTCGCGGAGAAGCTTGTTGGATATTCCGAGTCCCACTTGGAAAAAGTACTTTACTCACCTGTAGCTGTCATCTCTTGTCATGCAAGCAAGCTTACTTGTCGCCTGTACATGCATGTATTTTGTGTCCAGGATCATGATGCAACTGTTTGGAATGTTTGGTTATATCCATCCACGATTGAAATCGCTGATATTGAATATTATTCGCCATTGAAATCCCGTTACAGATTCCAGTCTCATCCATAAGATACCACTCAATGCTAATGAGAAGCTATTGCTCAAACAATATATTTAATAGCATCCAAGCTCATAACAGTCCTGGCAACAAGAAGTAATTAATGCGATTGAATTGTTCACACCCATGAAAAAACAAACTGCATCAAGGGGGTTTCTGAAAATATCAGCTCACACATGCGATAATTACAGCGTTCTCCGCCAATTCCACAAGGATCATTACTTACACTTTTATTTACAGCGGCTTTTTGGAAATATCAATATATATATATGTATGTATGTATGTATGTATGTATGTATGTATGTATGTATGTATGTATGTATGTATGTATGTATGTATGTATGTATGTATGTATGTATGTATGTATGTATGTATGTATGTATGTATGTATGTATGTACGTATGTATGTACGGATGGATGGATGGATTAGGTTATTAGGTATTCTTAACGCTTTTACAAGACGCACATACAAAATTATTGTATACATGTCTTTTTCAAAGCAATACTGTAAAGTTCTATATGTATTCGCAATTCAGATATGCGAATAAGAAGACGGCACATGTTTGTTTCTATAGTCAGATGTACTTTTTTGTGCATACATAAACTTATCTTGTACTGCATTGTATTTTGTATTTCAATTAAATTCTTGTTTTAGTAGTCTTATGAGAGTATTTTTTTAAATACACATAAACAAGAGAATACTATGTTTACCCGGTGTACATTCGCTTATTGTGATGTCCGTCAATTGAATGCGGATTGTGAGAATTTGTTACAGCAATGAAAGGTGGTCTTATTGTAGCGCGTCTAAATAATGATATTATATTAATATTAATTTTTATTTCTTTTTCAGGATACGGTAAGTATTTACATTCACCAAGAAAATGCATCATGACGTTACGTAAGTAGAAACAGCTATGTTTTCTAGGGTTCATCACGCTTAATTTGTTTTGCAAATATGATTGCTGTGTTAGATGACGTATCATCTATGTAGTTATCTGTGACGTACTTCATTTCATATTGAGACAACATTTGCTACCTGTTAATTAGGTAATGAGAAAATCAGTGGCACTAATAGTATGATAATTATTATCACTTCTTATTCAGGTGAGTACTCAAAAGCTAGATGTGCATCCTTGAAATTCCCTAATGTATTTTTATTCGAAAGCTCATTTAACGACTTAGTTATGTACCGATTATTAAATTAAGCAATGATTGTTATATGCTAAAACAGTATTAACACGTATCTAACATGTATTTGGCAATGACAAAATAATTGAAGAGATTCGTATCCAACGTCCTTGAAATCACAACAAGTATTCTGGGAAAGTTAGTGACTTGTGACTTTTAAACTGCTATTTTGATTTACTCATGTATCATAGCTCTGTTCCTAATTAGAAAATTTGAGGTTACAATACTATCATATTACACGCCTATTTATTTGTGTATTAATTAAAAACATATTCAAGTGTTTTGATCCACTTTCCTTCTGAAAACAAATTGTGTATATTTGTCAAGGCTAAGTACAAGAAACGGAATATAATGTAAAAAAACATAGAAAGAAAGGAAATTGACATTAATAAATTAACTTTCTTAAAGATGATAATATTTGGATCATTATGAATTTGGTACAGTAAAAATTAATACAAAAAAGTAAAAAATTTTGTATGATAGACCATATATATGCAACATCATCAACATGTGGCTGTTCACAGTCCATCACGTATGTATAATGGTAAATCTGAAATATAAACCACGAAGACAGTTCAATGCAAGATGTCAAGTACTTCAAACAAGATTGTCGCTGGCCTTTAATATCATTGATGTTGTGGTTTTAAAGGTTGGTGGCGAATCGATGTACTTTCCAAAACTCAATAATGTTGTTCGAAGGCACATGCTATATTTTTTATCACAAGTGACTTTGAAACCTACCTTATATCCGGTTAAGATGAATGTACGATCTGGACTTATGCATATTTAAAATGTGAAGTTTACTTTCATCGTTCCCATTCCAGATAATAAGAAAGGCAATCATTGTTATGCCGTCATTTTAATATTTTCCTAGGTTAGTCAATGTTTGTTTTATAGCTATTCATTTTAAAGTTAATACTTGTATTGGTGATCGTAAGGCCACTTAAGCATATGATGCGGCGTACTTTCCGACTTTAGGTTTGTATTTACTTCGACGTTTTCATTTATCAATGCAAACTATACACACGAGTCTCTGCTTCCATCGTACTCAATTATGTATGTTTGGTTTCTAGCTAAGGCAACGATTCCAAAGTGAAACTATTTGTCCTAGTGGTTTTTCTTGAAACAAATGACTACATATTTTGTTTTTTTTATATAACATAATGTAACAGTCGAAAAGTCAATGTAGTATACGTTTTATCCATTTACCATCGTACATTGAGTCTTACATGCTTTTAATCATCTTTGGTTGTGTCTAGTCATTCACAGCGCCTATCTGTATTCATCATCATCATCATCAGTCTCTTGACCTATTGTGGTTGTTGAGGCACTGTGATGCTGAACATCTGACCAGCTCCCTCCACTTGTCTCGATCATGTGCCAATGCCTGTGTCTCCGCAAAACTTTCTTGGTCTATTCAGTGATGTTTTCAGTCCACTTTTTTATCTATCTCCCTCTCCTGCCACCCTGGACGTTACCTGCATTACTGTTGTGGATAGAAGGACGGCTCTAGTGACATAGCCATACCATGTCAGCTTTCTCTTTTTGACAGGGGTGAGGAGGTCTTTATAATAGCCTGATGGTGTTACGCACTTCTTCATTTGTGATGTGGTCCAATTACGAGATGCCAAGGATGGTTATGTAGCATCATATTTCAAGTGCCTGGATTCTTCGCTGTAATTCTACAGTCAGGGTCCAGGCCTCACATGAATACAGAACGATTGTGATGACTGACTAGTGGTTTCAATAGTCTGATCTTAGGTTTCAGACAGATATTATTGTCTCTCCAGATGGGTCTTATCTTTGACATCGCTGCCGTTGTTTGTGCTGCTAGTTACACAGTTTCTGCTCTTGATCCCACTTCGGTGATTATGGAACCATGATATTTGAATTGGCCCACTGTTTCAAGTTCCTGTCCTCTGACTTTAATCTTGGTTGAGATTTGTTTGCCACTATTTGTCATCAGCTTTACCTTCTCGGCGCTTATCTCCATGTCAAATCTGGAAGATATTTCATGCAGGTTCTTAACTAAGGTGAACAACTTTTTTTCACTGCCTGCCAATCCATCAATGTGGTCTGCAAAGGGTTATCTCCTTCAATGATAACAGTTCCACAGTGGTTGTCCCGGGCTTGACACATGATGCGCTCTAAGTAGATGTTGAAACGCGTGGGTGTCAGGAGACAGCCTTGTCGTACTCCAACTGTTGTCTTGAACTAGTCTCCCATAGAACCTTGATCAATTACTACACTGGTAGCGTTTGTGTAGAGCTTCTTGATGGTACTGGTTACCTTTTGACCCATCTTGTACTTTTTAATTGTGGCCCACAATGCCTCATGCCACACTCTGTCCAAAGCCTTTTTGAAATCTATGAACACATGATAGATGTTTTGTTGATCTTGTGTGTACTTTTCACACAGAATACTAAGATTGAATATTTGTTCTGTTGTGCTTCTTCCACTCCGGAACACTGTCTGTTCTTCAGCGATTATTTCTTTTGACTGTGAATTCAGTCTGTTCAAGATGATCTTCAGCATCGTCTTATTAGAATGGCTGATCAAACTGATAGTTCTGTAATGTTTGGCACAGCTGGAGATTGCCTTCTTTTGGGAGGGTTATAATCAGTGACGGAGTCCACTCTGCTGTCCATTCGCCTGTCTGCCAGATCTTGTTGCACATTTCGGTTTGTAGCTCTATCACTGATTCCCTACCATTTTTGATAAGTTGAGCTGGGATATTGTCTACTTCAGCTGCTTTCCCATTCTTCAGTGCTCCTATTGCTGACTCCACCTCTTCTTTGTGAGTTGTGGAATCATCATCATTTGTGGAATATGTAACATCAAACACCTCTGGGTCTCCTGTGGACAGATGGTTGTAGAGTTCTTTACAATACTCAGTCCATCTTTCTTCAATGTCACTTGCTTCTGTGAGGCATGTTCCATTTTTGTCTTGAATGGTACTGACTCTTGGATGCTTCTGTTTAGTGAGGTCTTCCACATTGTTTAATGCCTTTTTAATGTTATTCTTGATCGGACTGCTCTCCATGTATGTGCAATTTTGTCCAATCCAATCTTCTTTTGCTATCTTCAAGTGTTTTCTGATCTTTTTCTATTATTTATCGGTACTTCACTGGCCTTTATGTGTATCTGATGTTTTAGATGACTCTTCGAGCATCACAGGGGTTCAGAGTCTTTTCCATAACCCAGGGTTTTCTTTTTGGACGATGGAGGCCAATGATATCCTTGGCAGCTTTTGTCATGACACTTGAATGTAACTGTAATCAATTTAAGATGAACATCCATCACAAATAGTGGGGCAAATACATTTTCCTACAATTTTGACTACGAATGGCTTGCACATGTTAGGGTCCTTCAGTCGTTCAAGGTTGAATTTGAGCTTGATTTTCTTTGGCTTGTTCATATTCTTCAGCCTCACTCGGAAGTTCATAATGACGAGGTCGTGATCACTCCCAACATCATCACATGGCAACATTCTTGTTTTTACCTTATTGATGCCAGATCGTTACGGTTTTGAACCATTATCTAGTCGTCTGGTTTTTATTATGGGTTCCATTTGCTGCGTTCTATGTCCAGCATCGTGAAGCTTTATGTTGGTACAAGGTATTGGCTAGGTTGTTGTTGCTTTTAGAACTCGAGCAGCCGTCTCCCTCTTTCTTTGGTAAGCTCATTGCAAGAAGGTCCACAATGATCATCCCAGTCTTTTAAAGAATCTTTGCCAACTTTGGCATTCCAGTCTCCTTGGATGTCTTTATTACTTAAGATGTTTATTCTATAATGGAGTTTTTTGTAAAACTCCGCTATTTCTTTATCGACATGATCAGCGGTTGGTGCATAGAATTTAGTATAATTGTGATGTTAAAGTGAGATGCTTTCATTCGAACGGAGATCATTCACCATTCGTCTGAAAGCATCTCCCTTGTACCTGTATTAACCTTTTACAATACCAGCAATGCGAAATGTACTAAACAGGTTATCACGTGAAACCATAGTTAACATGTGACAAGCTGTAGGATAACGGTGATACATTTCAAACCATTCGCTCCACAACACAAAGACTTCACAATTCAGATCCTTTACAGCAAAAAATAAATATCAGCAACACCAATATTAAATTCACACAGTCAGTACGTAATCAAGGTGTTAATCTGGACAATGTGATTGTGTTTGGGATTTTGAACGTAGCTTTAAAACAATTTCAGTCATATCGCTACGACGTCTGCAGTGTAGTCTGTTTATAGTAATGTCTAGCACTGTGACATCATGCCTCATAAATGTACCATGATATCTCACCCAGCCACATTATTCTGGCACGGGCCGACCTGTCCTAACACTAACCTCTTAATGCTGATCGTCAAGCGAGGCAGCTGTTAGTACCATTTTGTATTTTGGCATGACTCGGTCAAGGATTGAACCACCGACCTCCCGCTTCCGAGGCAGACGCTCTAATCACTATGCCACCGGAGCGGTCTAATATGAACAGTATTCTCGCATTGCACCCACATGTCATGAACATATTCAAGGCTGCATATCTGGAGCTGGGACGCATCAGCTCCATTTTGGAAATATCTTTCCGTTGATGCCACAAAAAAATTTGTGCGCTCATTAGTACTTTCAAGTCTGGACTACTGTAACTCAGTTAGGTCTGGTTCGTCTTAATATCTACTCCAGAAAATTCAACAAGTTCAAAACACAACTGCTCAGATCATCCTTAGGGTACCACGATAAGAGTACACATCCCCGCTGCACTGTACCCTTCACTGGCTATCCATTCGATCCAGAATCAAACACTGAATGTGTTCTCTGTGCTACGTTTCACTAACTTAATCCAGTTTAACATACCAATCTGGCCTAACCCACGTGAGCAGGTACTTACGCTCCTCTTCTGACAATCATATACTCCTTATTCCCACTTTGAAAACGAAACCATAGTATGAGCAACGTTCTTTCGCAAACTAGGGTCATTCAACTTTGAATAAATTTCCCTTTGCAAATAGACATAAAGAAACAGTGTCACTTTCAAGAGTGCTCTTTAAACCTACATTTTATTTTGTCTGCAAGAACAAATTTAAAGACATACTAATGTTTCTTACCTTAAATGTTGTAAGCACCTTTTATGTTTTCCCTTTTCATTGTGTTGATTATTTTTGGTAGTCATTTAATTATGGATATTGTAAAACGCTTAGTGCTTCTACAGATTATGCGCTATGAACAGTCCTTATTAGTATTATTAATGACAAGATCTTGTGAAGATACTTAATGCAAGGATTCTGTAATTGGTCATTGCTGATTGCTTACATACGCCTTGAAGCTAATTTCGATCACACACTGCTAGAACAGCGCTAAAATCTAGACTGAAAGGATATACCTCGGGTGCAATGTGGTGAAGTATTTCTGAAAATATTTTCGTGCGACACTATTATTTTGAAGACAAGCAAAACTTATTCTGAGGTTTTCTGTTAACTGTAGTTGAATTTCAGACACTCTAATTTGTTTGTCTTACAACACAAAACAAGTTGCTTGTCTGCTGCTCACTATGGTTGTCAACACTAAATACACGTGGTTTTGATCATTGACACTGTGAGGCTTAATTAATTCCCATGATAACTAGAGTACGTTGCAGTTTATTGCGTGTTTCATAATGTCAATAAACGATAACGTCGGTGTGCGTATAGCTGATTAACGACAACACATAGTTTTTCTGTAAGAGTTCTAAATTTGAACCATTACACTCAAAGTATGTCAACACCATTAGTATGTTCTTTCCGTTTACCATTATTGTGTTATTAGATCCAACAATAACTTTGCTGATGAAGCTCCGAAACCCGAATAAGTGTATGTTGCCTCAAAGCTGCTCGAATCATGTGTTAAAATTGTATGTGATGACAGTTCATTGTATACAGCATATGGTCTGCATGGTCGGCACTGCAATAGTGTTGGAGAAGCCCATCACACAGAATTAGATTGTACTTGTATTGTGTTCGGTCAAACCAAGAACTGTTCTTAGATATTGCCACCCCGACATCAGCCGAGTGTAAGCAGACAGTGTATAGATAACAGCAAGCTGGCTTAGGCAACATTCCTAGAGACATGTAACACATTGTACAAATTTAAAAGCTGGAAAGACAAAGAAAACAACAAACAAAACAAGATGGGAAAGTACAAAATGCATTTTAAAATTAGTTATGCTGTCACCTCACCTGACGTTGACTATCCTTGCCCTATAGGGTCTAACTATTTGCTTCAGCAATGCCATTAGAAATCCGGAGGGTAACTTGGGACACTGCTTTTTCATCCTTGGTTTAATTTGCAGTACATGATCATACAGAGAATGTTATCGTTTTATTGTGCATGAATTTATCAAGGATTTTAATAACGTTTACTGAACAAGTATCAAATTTGTTACATTATACGTTTACAAAAAAAGTTGTTTTTTTATCCCAGCAATAAATGTTTACATATACAACAATACAATAATTATTCACGATGATTTTAAAGTTGGCATTGGGTCATCGATTGTATCAATGAATGTCACTTGTTATAAACGACATCACCTACACAAAATAACCACACTTGATCAAAACGACGTAAAATACGATTTACCGCTACTTTGCGCAGAGGGGCATTGTGTAACCAGGAATTGGTATATCGAAGAGAAAATCAAAACCATGTACGCTGAAAATCTAAACTAATAGTTTTAGTTATCCGTCTTTTTGTTGACGAATACTTCAACTCAAAAAGTTTTAGATACTCCTGGGTGGTATTACGGAAAACATATGTATTCATATCCAAGGGGACATTACATAATATATATCAAATATATAGAAATTCATATACTATTCGTACTGGTTTCACATTTTACAATAACATTAATGTTCTAACTTGATACTCTCGTATTTCCATTCAAACGGCATCTGCACTATAATATTGCAGCACAGTAGTTGCTGTATGTGTATACATTAGGTAAACTATCCTTAGGATCACAGTGCTAGATATAAAATACTGAATGCAAGTAATTCAAATCTAGACAGTTGATCACTCTGGTACACATAATACTGACATTACTGATTATAAATGATCGGAACAGTCATTAAACTAACCTTGGAAAGGTACAGCAGATACAATGAACAAGTGTTCTCTTCCATTTTCCTATATAAGCGTAATTGGTTTGCCTCATTCAATGAACATATTTCCGTATTTGAGTACAACTCTATATCATGTCTTTTTCTAGTTTAATATTTTTCAATCAGGACACTCAGACATATCCAATCAGCAGTTATTGGCGTATTGAATGGAGCCTAACTATTGCCTTTGAACTCAACATGCATTTTTCTTTAGGTGTATTGGTGTATAAGGCAATTTTACCAAGGAATATACAAAACACTTAAGGAATAAATATTACAACTGCATCGAAGAGAACACGTTCATATTCCACATGATCTCACGTGTAGCCCTTATTCAAACAATAATTCAAAACACAACAATATACACTTTATTTTCTTTGTCGAATTTCAAGTTGTATTTTTTCTTATAGTTCTGAAACGGATTACTTTCAAAAGAATATAAATCCAACAAATTGTAATATTATGTGTGAAAACGAAATACATAATAATTACGAATTTGATTCAGTATAAACTAAACTAATTTTATATAGTATAAAAATGACGCGTTTGTATTGTTGACGATGTTACTAAATCTGATAAGTAAAACATGACAATATATATGGTACGGTAGAAATGACACGAATTTGGTACAACAAAAGATTACACGAATGATCCAAATGGTTAGTATTTTGCAACATTATGTCATTCAGTAACCACAGAAGAACGATTGATTGGTGTCTCGTGTAAAATATTGTTTGATTTTGTAGCATGCTTTACAGTTTGGTGTTAATTTCATGCGAACAATTCAAATGCATAAAGCGGCCTTCTGGAAAAATCAGGTAAAAAAGGTATGTAAGTATGTATGTATGTTTGTATGTATGTATGTATGTATGTATGTAAGTATGTATGTATGTATGTATGTATGTATGTATGTATGTATGTATGTATGTATGTATGTATGTATGGATGGATGGATGGATGGATGGATGGATGGATGGATGGATGTATGGATGGATGGATGGATGGATGGATGGATGGATGGATGGATGGACGGATGCATGCATGCATGGATGGATGGATGGATGAATGCATGGATGGATGCATGGATGGATGGATGCATGGATGGATAAAAGTATGTATTTATATTATGCAACATTGTATATATTACCGTCTTTTATTGTAAAGTTGTGTAATATGTCTAGAAAATAGTTTATTGAATTCAAGTTACAAGCTGATATTACATAATTTGTCTTAGCATCAGAATATATCTATGATACGTAAATGTGTTACGACGCTTTATGCATAATCAGGTGCTGAGATTAGCCTCAAGACATAAGCCATCTTGAAACAATAAACACCAACATGCATTTAGATATCTATGTATCTCATATTTTTGAAAAATTGCAAATATTGATACATTACAGCTTAACTAGTTTACTGATTAATTTTAACAATTCATTACTTAAAATATTGCAGTGAATATAATACTGATGAGAAACAATCCTGAACAATTATATTGCAAAATTAATCTTTATAAGCAAATATTAGCATGAGGCAACTGACTCCCTCGTGTTTTTCTTTTCGTGTAATCTATACATATATGTTTACTTAGGATGGAATTAAATACCCAGACTTTTATACTTTTCTTGGAAAGCTTTTGGAAACGAATTTGTCTAAAGTTATGTACAGCTTCATATTAGAGTTTGATTTGGGAAATGCTATTGCTACTTTCAGGTATTGTAGAGATATATAGTCCAATGGTCAAGCTGTCATTCAAGATTAAATCACTACTCAGTGATATCGCGTAATAGCTATTTCTGAGATATCAATACTGTGATTAAATCTGCCTATATAGGACTATTATCTCATTCTATATTTACGTTGTATTCTAGGGATATAAATCATTGGTTGGATTGTACTAAGCATGATAGTTTTGTTTCTTTCATTAAATTTGGTTAAGACCTCAAAGTCGCAAAACCCTTTCTAAAATTTCCTTATGGTTTGCAGATTGAAATGTGTACTATCTCACATGCATAAAAATGAACATTTTTTCGTAATTTAGTATGTGTCTTGTATCATTGGTAAATGTACATCATCAAGCTAGAGTAAATTCAGGCAATTGCATCAGAGATTATTGGTGTTGTTTGACATATCAACACATGAAATAGGCATCGAGAATAATATACCTTGACCATGGATACAGTGAGGAAGACACAAAGCAAACATCTTGGTGACCAAGACTAGGGAAGTATGAGATGGCATTCATTAGTACCAACTTTTTATCTTTTGATAAAACAGTAAATTATTAGAAATATATGACATTGGTAAAGTGCTAGGTTACTTTATTAAAATAGTTATTGGCTGTTAAACGTAATTATTGGAACAGATAATTAAATAACATGATAAACCAAGATCTCCTCTGAACCCGAAACAGGTGTGCCAAATGCATCATGTGATATCGGTATGGGTACACTGTCAATATAAACCTCTGAACATGATAAAATATTCAAAAATAAAACACAACAGAATTTGCAATCTGGCAACTCTACCAGTTATTAAAACAAGTATAATAAGATCTTAAAAAGTTGTTTACACAAAAGCAATAATCAAGTTAAAGAGACAAAAAAGTCTTTCTTGATCAAACGACTTGGCAAAATGTATTTGATTGTTTCACCTTGTTATTACAAATACTACTAATAGTAATCCTTCAGCTGCCATAAATTAAGGGCCTAAATTATCCAAATCGATTGGGTGACAATGGTGCTGAAAGGTACATCGTCAGATTTGGACTATTATGTGCGAAGGCTAGGAGATCCAAGTTCTTTGCTCAGAGTCACACATCTGCCAACCCTGTACATCGAGGCATGATTCAAACGGTAACCCAGTGATCATAAATCCAGCCTACTAACTACTGAGTCACTACCCAATTAACAGGGCAGGAATGGTGTCATGTTAAAAACCCGTCTCAGACGCACAAAACCAAACGGTGACCCAGTGATTATAAATCCAGCCTACTAACTACTGAGTCACTACCCAATTAACATGGCAGGAATGGTGTCATGTTAAAAATCCGTCTCAGACCCACAAAACCAACCCATTTAATCGTTACATGATTGAAACTGGCGATCCAACGATCATGAATCCGGCATACCAACAAACGAGTTACTACCCAAGTAAATGGAGGGAATTGTGTCATTTTAAAATGTGTCCCAATAAAATAGATTTGTAATGTTTTTTTCATTATCAATAACTATAATTCAGTTTGAAAACTAATTGTACAATACTAACATTGTAGTATATTCCAAACAGTTGATCATATTTGGATAAGTCCAATCGGCACAATTATTAAGGTATATAAAGATTTCCAACGGAATCTGGTACACAAATGCTGGGCAGTTAACATATCAATTTCAAGTTGTCCCATTAGGTAGCAAATTTATAATACATATGATGCAACTGTAACAACCCTTGCTATCCAACTGTGTGCAATATATATATTGCTTTTCCTTTACTAAAATAAATGTGGTGCAGTCCTATCAAGACAAAATCTTTGAAAGTAATTACTTTGCAAATTGATTGTACAGCTTATGGTATTCAGCGTCAAGTTCATTACTTAAAAGCGATGTTCATATACTTAACTAAGGCAAGAAAACGTGGGTATTGTTTTTAACCACCAATAATAGTTGGTTTCCTAATTACTTTTTCAATGCGTGTACACGATTTCCTGTTACCTCCACCCCGACCCCAACTCCGATTGTAGGAGCCATTCACTTTACTGTATCTGCGTGATACTCTAAATCCCCTAGCAAAAGTATTATTTGTAGAGTACAGTCAGCAGTCAGCAGTCGGCTGCTCATATCAGTGAATATTAATTAGAACAACAATGTAGCGTACAGACATATTGACAACATTGTGCTGCGATGAACACTTTAAGTATAGATGATTGGATTGTCCCGCTTTAATAAAACAAATCAACTACGCAAAATAAATCAGACCCTTGTATTTAAGCCTACCATTCTTAATTGCTAGTTTCAGACAATAACCTATCATGCAACTTATTGACCTGACATGATGATTGCTTTGTATGAATGCGTGTTGACCAGACATTGATCACATTGTATATTTGAGTTTTATTTAATATTAGTTTGAATTAATTTTGATACAATTCATACAGTAACATATCAAAATCAGGTGTAAATGAAGGTTCTATTATAAACGGAACAAATGTATTGTCTCAACTAAATCAGTATCATAATTACATATACGTTTTCAATCCTATCCGAATCTTTTAGAATAGAGAAACCTCTTCGTATTATACTATTTCCGCATAATGAATTTAAATATATAGTGAAGACGAATATCATACGTTCGCACTAATATATTGTTCTGACCATCATAATGGTAAGTATTGGTTTAAATAAATATAACATAATGATGCAAACAAATATGGCTAATCCAGCCAAACATGAAAAATGTAAGAACCAGGATAAATCAAGACTAGGATGATAAATCCATACACGTATATTAATACGTAACAAACATGATAAATTAAATCATTGCATAATTAAATTCTGCTGAATGAGATGTCATACTGTTCTAAATAATATGTGCATGCAATTTATGTCTGAGATAAATTAACGCTATTCGGGCAAGTGCAGTCTAGTATTCTATATTGGACTCACTGGGCAAACGTTCGTTTTCTGCATATGCTTAATGTTTACATAACTAAAATAGATGTGATATCCGATTCATGCATCCATAATTAGTCTCACAAGCCTTGCTCCAATCTTCTAGCACTGCCACGTCGTCACAAGTCACACAAATCACACGTAGAGGTGAGTGTATCTCGTTTTGCTAAAACTATCCCTTACCACATAGTGAGAAACTAAACTGTAAACAATCATTCCGGCATCGACTAAAGCAAAGGATAATATATGCATTACGTGTACCTGTGCCATGGATGTATGATTAGGATTTGAAACAAAGGTGAACTATCAAGGTAACATTAATAGTTAAGATTTGACCTTTATATCAGCAGCATGGGGGATTTTAGACAAAAAAACGAGCTTATTTTACATATAAAAAATGAAAAAAATTCGAAATCGAATTGCTGTTTTGTCGTCGTCGCCCACTAATTGGCTGCTATGAATTAACTAAATATTTTATCAAATCCGATCCGATATCTTTTTCGAGGATCATGTAAATTTATCTTTACAAAACCATGAGGGGTAGTCTGAGCACAACTAAAGAGTATCAGCTTTATTAAACATAGCGAGAATATTACAATTATCTCTGATCACCTTAGGGATTTGGGTATACCGCTTTGTAACATAAATCACTGTTTTTGTGTCTACCACGTGAACATATCCTGGCGGGCTATGATTGTTTGGCCAACATCACATCATCGTACACTACTAGAGCATCAGGGAGGGTGAACAGACCGAAATAAGCCTTCCGTGATAGATTTTATTTTGGGTGAAAAAAAATTTCAGACCGAAATAAGCCTTCCACGATATGTTTTATTTTTTATTAAAAAAGATGATAACAATTTATGATGCTCCGAATTAATGTTACGTGATAAATATATGGCAAATATCGGAGGAGCACAGATTACTAGATTGACCAATGAAAGGTTAGCTTCTATTAAGAAATTTCTTCCTGTGAGGGATTCATTTAGGGATAATTTCCAAGAGAGACAACAGCAGAATCTTGATTTTACTGCTGATACTGAACAGTTATTTAAGCCGATAACAGCAGCTACTGAGAAAGTTGTTACCGCTACTGAAAAAGGTGTAATACCAACACTGGAAAAAAATAATGGAACAGTCTCAACCGGAAACTTCACGATTTGGTCCCAAAAACACGGATGAAGAGCGAGTTGATGAATTACGAAATAGATTTACCGAGTAAGCTTTAGCTCGTATCGATAAAAGTGATATAAATGATCTTATTAATTTTGCTGTTATTGAATATTATGATAAAAAAAAATATTTGAAGCGGAAACATAAGAACAATATATTAAGGATATGTCACATTGGGTTGATGTGGTCTATAAGGTTAGAAATTTAATAAAACAAATTAACAGAAATGATCCAAAGTATAGAGCGTATATCGATATAGCGGGACAATTATATGAAAAACATGAAGCGGTAAAAGAACAATTAAGACAAAAAGAACAACAAAGAAAAGAAGAAGAACAACAACGAAAACAACAACGAAAACCACCATCAAAACAACAAAACATTCATCCACCTCAACTACCTCAATCGCCTCAACCATCTCAATTATATTATCCTCCTGATGTAAAAGATGATGATGCAACTGGTGCAACTGGTAAATCTCGTGATGGATATCGATCAAAGGTTCGCGATGGTGATCATTGTTCGCGAAGTATCCTCGATTATATATCAGGATTGAAGGTTCTCATCGGTGGAAAACGAACTGGAAATAATTCTCCCGAAATAATTATTGAAGCTGCAGATATCTGCCAGCGGTTATTTCAGGGAGGTTTCATGGATATTGGATTATATGGCGGTTTCATCGATGAATAAATTGACGATTATCATAGCGATTAGAATTATAACATCTGAATAAAATGTATCGTAACAAATCAACCAGAGGTTACATTATGAACTCGAGATTACCCGGATACAAAGTATACCATGGAAACGGATTAGATAATGCCGTCTCGGGAATATTTACTAGAATTGTTCCAAAAATTATTGACGCTGAAAAAGAACTAGCGCCAAAAGCTATTAGTGCCATTGGTAATAAGGTGGTTGAGACAGTTGGTGATTTCGATGGCAGCGCGTTTAATACCCTCAATAATAAGCTTTTGTCGTTGTTTCGAGGAAAACGAGAAAGGATAAAATTACCGTCTAAGGAATGAATGCCACCTCAAGTACGTAAAGAGGTAAATGAAATACTAGCTCAACAATTAGCTAATTTGATACAACTTGACGATGATTCCTAAGGAAATATTGTTGCTAATTTGATCGCTGGTTATGGTCTTAGAAGATTATGATTTAGATCAACGGTTATATAAATAAATGTTTCAGTCAATTTCCGATGTTGCTTTTGATTTGGATGGCCCTGTTCCGAGATAAGATTCATTACGCAATTTTCATTTTTTTTCTCGTATAATTTGATGGATCTCAATGCTAGATCACGAATTTAACTTCGGTTTGATGATACCTTTAAATACTTTTTACCGTGTTAAGTTTTCATCTAGGTGGATTTTATTAGATCTGCTGGTCATTCAATGATGTTCGCGAAGGATGTTACTAATAATTCTGACATTAATCCGTTTATTATAGAACGGCAAAAAAAAACGCACTGAACCGAATACTGATGCTGATGTTGAAACTATTGTCATAGGTAGTAATCCAGATTTTTATCTAGGATTTAAGACTAGAAAAGCGATGTTAAACCGCGAGGGAAGATTTTCATGCGCGATTCCTCTTTCTCATAGTTTTGGATTCTGTAGAGATGTTAGAAAGGTTATCTTTGGTGCTAGTCATACCGTGGTGCTTATGAGAACATTAAATCACGATGATGCTATTTGGCACGATGCTGATACTCCCGATGGTAAAGTAATTCTCTCTATGCTAGCGTTATGGATGCCAATAATGACTCCTTCGTTAGCTATAGATAGTCGTTTATTATCTTTTATGGATAATGGAGGAAAATCATCATTGTCATGGTTGGATGTTACAAAGGCTACTGCGTCAAATTCCACAGCTGGGACATTTACTTGGCAGGTCGCGTTAACAAAAGATGTTTCCGCGCCAAGATTTATCATAATCGCGTTGCAAGATAAAAATCGCGTAGATGGACATAATAAACAGCAACGTTGTCATATGATATTTGATCAATTAGGTGTCAGCGAGGTATCATTGCGAATACGTACTCAACAGGAATCCGCCGAAAATCTTCTGATTGATTATCGTAATAATCAAAAAGGTCGCGCGTATCATCGTTTATGGTCTTATATGGGACGCGATCAAACTATTGATACCGGATTTCAAATATCACAATGGGATTTTCAAAATTTATATCCGATATATTTTTTTTCATTGCAGCATCTTGATTTATCTAAACACTCCGTTGTCGATATAAAATTTCAAACTCGTTCAGGAGAACCTCCTGCCGGTGCTTCATACAGAGCACTTGCTGTTATTTTTAGTGATAAGATAATGACACTAGAAGGTGGTGGTGGAAAAATGAGAGTAATTGATGTACTTGTAGAAAACTTGTAACAATTAAATGATCTATTACTTAAATAAAAATGTCGTATAGTCATGTTAATGTTGCCTTGACACCTGGTCAGATAAAGTAACTGCAATCAAAAGCCTCTGCTGCGTGCAGAGCAAAGATAGCTTTGAAACGTGAACAGATAATCAATGAAGGACCAAATAAACTATCTCTGACGAAAACTCAGCTTAAACATTTTAATAATGCTAAAACGGCTGTTACAGGACATCAGTTGGAGTTTTCATCCACGGCAATTTCTGACATGATCAAATCTGGTGGATTTTTTCCTCTCATTCCTATTATCGCGGCTCTTGGAACCGGTGATCTCTCTGGGTTTCAGACTACCAGGGAGCCGATTCACAAGATACTATGAAACAATCAGACAATAACACGGGAATATTTGATTCCAATGTCAAATTTTGATTTAGTAACTGCGGTAAAAAAAGCTCCCGATGAAATATTTTAGAGGCGTTTTAATGAGAGATCAATTAACTAAACAACCAGCAATACCAGAAACGGGTATAATTAATCTCGATGATAACACCGGACATATAGCACACTGGGTAGCTTACGCGATACACCCTAAATCAATTATTTTTTTTGACTCGTACGGGTTAGCACCGCCGCAGGAATTTATCAAATACGTATCACAGTTGGAAATACCAGTTTGGTATCCAACGTTACCCACGCAGACCTTAACTGATCCTCCGATATGCGGTCGAGAAGTTTTTAACGTGTTAACGGCCATTTCAACATCTCCGAATATACCTCATAAAACTGTACACGGTTATACCATCTTTTTCAAGAGCGATTAATAACATAATACGGTATCGCAACTATATGGTTTCGACGAGTCAATTGAAATCGTGTTCTCAAGGTTCTCTCGAATGGTTTGTACCTTGTCACGGAATAAATTTGCAAACATGTCAGAAAGATCTACTCGAGAAATGGAAGTATTGTTCATTTGTTCCTTGACATTAGTTTGCTAGCAATCTCGAAGTGCTCTTTGCAACTGGAACTCTCCGTGATCTTAGTACTGTAGTCGCATAATTTGGCCTCATTGACATGTTTGTGACTGTGATAGTGAGCCTGGTGGAAAGCCAAATCCACTGCGCTTTACGGAGTTCTCTTTTAACAGTGCGAAGCTTGTCCCTAACACTGCTATACCACGAAGAACACTTTTGAATTGATACTCTGCACTTGGTGTCTGGATCATTTTTGTCAAGCAATGAACGTAGGCAGTTAATGAGTTTTTAAGCCTTAAGAGTTAGGCAGGTGGTTGGGTTTGCTTGAATTTCAGGCCTTAGTTTCGTTATATTTATCATATGGAAGTTTCTTTTAGTAGCAAACACAGGTGGATGGCTAGGTACTAATACGTTCGGATGTTTATTTAAGTACCAAACACGGGTGAAGGGTTAGGTACTAATGCGTTTGGATGGCATGTATTGCAGTGGTTATATGATGATAGTTCATGGGATACAAGGGTGGACTAGATAATATAATCATGAGGTCTATGATGAATCCTGTCTACAATGTGACCATGTTTATGGGTGAGCTGGTTAACTGACTATTTGAAGTTGAAAACATAAAAGGACTCGTTTGATGTGTAAGGGTTTCAGGGACAGAAAAAGTTGAAATCTTCAAGGAAAATCAGGTTGCCACCTATCGAAGTTTAATATTCCATGAGATTCCAAAGATGCTCTAAAAAGAGAGATTTAGTCTGCTTGTTTTGTTCTACTTGGAGGAGGGCGGTAGAGGCAGACAAAACGGACTGACCTTTGTTCCAGTGCTAATGGAGTTTGGACTTGTGTGCCAGAAATTTAAGGTTGTGTTTTGTTTACGACATTTTATCATGGAATTCTTTGTGATGACGGATATTCCACCTCCGCGAACGCGGTGGGGTAAAAGGATAAACGAAATATTTGCTTCCTTATTCAGCTGGTATTTTCATGACTCCAGTTTGTCAGAATTCTTGCAGTTAATATTAAAATTAATATTTATGATTTTCAATCATTTGGAGTTAATTAGTACAGATATACATACGGAAAAAAGTTAATTGCTATATTTGTAAATACGGGAAGAGTTAATTTGAATGTATGTCAAATTGGAAAGATTCTTCAACAGTTTTGACCAGTTTTATAGGATATCTAATGTTCATAACAAATGCATTATTATTTAAATTGTATGGGTGATACTGGTTGTTTAGATAAGATGAGTCTGGACTATTCAGAACTCATGTGCTGTAAATATAATATTTGTAACTTCTCATCAACTCAGTACATAAATTCATAACTTCAAGGAGGCTGTTGCGTGATATATATATTCAGACTCACTGAATCGGACATAATTTCGTCATTTGAGTATTGTACCCGAAAATAAGCAAGGAAATAGTTATATAATCGGGCAACGGTACTGATGGTATTGTATTGTAACTCAGCAGTAACATACCAACTTTAATGTTTGGTTTGTTCACGTTAGGATAGTACTTATCAATAATTAGGTAAGTCAACACAAATACATTAAAGGTGATACATTTGTTGAGATCTATCATGAATTTCTGTAATACTTTTATACAGTAAATAAGGTTGACCTAATTCACCTTTCACACATGTGTTATTTGTATTTTTGATGACTAATATTATCGGGTTTGAGACACAGAGTGGACATGCTAGACCTTTAAAAATGCATCAGGCGGGTTTCTTTAAAAATCAGCTCACTCCTGCCAACATAACAGCGGTTTTTTTTTACCAAGTCGGAACCTACCATTAGTTACACTTTTATTTTTACATATGTTATAGGTGCATGAAGAATGTGAATTTAACTTCTCATTCGCTAGATCTACGCGTGCTTACGCATACTGTTTTGTATTTTCTCGCTCTATTTTAATAGTCATTATTATCATCATTATTCCTTCTTTGTCCAAATCAGTTTTGTATATATATATATATATATATATATATATATATATATATATATATATATATATATATATATATATATATATATATATATATATATATAACAACAAAATAAGGATTGAATGGTGTCTCGTATAAAGGTTATTTTCCTTTACAGCCGACTCCGCAGCTTGGGATCAATTTAATGCTTGACATAAATGCATCTAGCGGGTTTCTTTAAAATTCAACTCACTCTTGCCATCATAATATTGTTGTCGTTTTTTTGCCACGTCGGAACCGACCATTAAGTTCACATTTTTTTCACATATTTTATAGTAGCCTCGTGCGTTTCTTACGCAGACATTTGTATTTCATCGCATTGTGCATTGTCATTATTCTTTGTTCGTGCAAATGAATGTTATTTTTATTGTCCATATAGTACATATAAAAGACATCTTTTTGCTATTATATGTATGTATGTATGAGCAGCAGAGAGGCGGAACCCGCCACATGTTAGAAGGGTCCGTGAGTTAAATAAATTCGTATTACAAAACCGGAAAAAAATTCCAAAATAAATGTATACAATTCTCCATTTATTTAATTACTTGAATAACTATTTGTTGTCATTGCATTTTTTACCATTCTATTTTGTTTCTCGTTGGAATCATACATGTGGCGTTGTTCCGCCTTGATACTCAAGCAATTATATAAAACGTGTATCTTGTTTTATTAACATCGTCTTCTCTCTAAACGCTCGCTATATTTGATGATCCTCATTTCAAAAACTAGCTGGCATATAGGATATCAAATGTGTTACATACTACGTTTGCAAAGCAAAGTTGCTTATTTTCCTAGCAATACATGTTTTCCATACGCACCAAAAGCGATATTTATTCACGATGACTTTGAAGTTAGTATGCCGTCATTAGACACAACAAAAAACATCATTTGATATGAATGACATAACGTGCAAAATATCATCACACTTGATCAAACTGTAGTAACTTCTATTCAAAGGTTTTGAGCTCATCAACATTATATCCATAGGGACATTACATCAACATCAATAGATTAATATACGATTCATACTGATTTATGATTGCATAGTAAGATTAATGGTCTAATCTAACTTGTTATATTACTATTTACACTCAAATAGCACATGCGCTATACATATTACAGCAAAGTATTAGCTGGGTGAGTATATATTAGGTGCAATATGACCACACGATCACAGTGCAAGATATGAAAACTGAATTCAAATGATTATACTTTAAACGGCATATTACTCAAGTTCACATAACTCTCTTACAAAATTTCATTCAGGGATACAGTCACTAAACTAACCTTGGAGAAGGAGAGCAAATAAATGGAATGATAAGTAACTAAATAAAACCTATTTATCTTGATGGCTACATTATATTTTATTCAGGCTTCTATTCTGTAGATGTATGCAAAGCAAGTGGAATCTTCCATTTTCCTAGATGATTGTTCTTTGCTTGCCATATTTTTTGAACATATTTCAGTATTTTAATACAAGTCGAAGTCTAGTATTTTTATATTAAGTTTTTTTTTCAATCAGAACAGTTGGATATCTCCAGCGTTTAGTTCTTGGCTCTCCGAATGGAAGTGAACTACGCTATTTGATATAAATATGCATTGCTCATCAGGTGAACAGATGTATAAAGTCATTTTGTTCCAAAGAAGAAACAAAAAAGCACTGAACTAATAATACAATTGCAACAATGAAATCATATGAATACCCCGTAGCATCCATCTAAACATGCTAATATTTCATCAATGGTAATTATGTGCAGACGTTTGTGTTCAAAGTAAGAAATTGAAATAAATATATTTTTTACAAATCTATGTGCAACGATCTCGATTATGAGTGTTTTGTGCTACGTTCACTTATTTATGTTTTTATTTCTTTCTCGTATAGCCGTTATTCAAAAGAGACTGCGAACCACAATACGAGTCAGTTTATGTTCTTTTTCGACGTCAAAAGGTTTTTCTTTCATATATTTGAAAAGGTTATCTTTCAACAGATTCAAAAAAGGTATAACAATAAGTGTGAAAAAGAAAATTTAAATAAGCAAGCAATTCATGGAATACTCATAATATATACTAAATTCTGTATAGCAATACAGATATATGTATATATATATATATATATGTATGTATACATATATGTATATATATATATATATATATATATATATATATATAGATATATATATATATATATATATATATATATATATATATATATATGACATTCTCCATGGTCCATTTAGTCTCGAGTTATATATACTTAGTCTTCGTAAAAAGCTTCAATGCTACTTTTCAAACATTCAGTTGCAAACAGTTTTACAATGATTAAAATAGAAAACATAAGATGGATGTAATGACCTGACAAACCTCATTAGATCGAATATCATACACAAATGATGCCAAAGGCTCTTACGTTGAACGTGTGTTGGCTATTGTAGCTACAATTATTTTCGTGAGCAAGAGGCATATTTACAGACAGTAAGTGTTGTCCGTTTTAGTTGCGTATATTGCGTTCACTTGTTTCGATCAGACTTCATTGGAATTTATTTATTTTAAAAAGATTCAACAACGTATATTATGTATGGTTTAGAACAAGTATTGTTTCTGAAGTAAAAGCCTTATAATAAATTTTTCAGGAATTGTATAGATTAGTGGAAACAATAGATAAGAAGAACTAAACATTATTTGTAATGGCTTCATTCAAACAACTGTTGACATAAATAAGGGTTTATCGCATTTTTTCTTTATTTATTTTTTGCATTAATGTATTATTATGTTAATATAGTATTCTGAAACTACAAAATCTAAGATTGCAACTAATTGAATCAAAAGTAAAACTGAAACCCAAAGTCGACTTCTAGATCGAAGGTTTTCCCTCCCGTGCCAAATAAACACATAATTGATCATGTTACATAGAATGTGTCTTTCTTCCTAGAGCGAAAAAGACGGCGACATATCTTAAAGTATGAAAATATGGATGCTAAATGAACGCAAAACATGCAGTTCAGATTATTTGGGACTTTGTCAATTGCAGCATGAAGGCAAATTCCTATAGACCGGATTGCATGCAATTCACCAGCAGTAGTAGATACAATGTCTAAATCGAAAAGTCAACTATATACCGAGAACAACGATATATATGAAACAGGAAACAATGTTTTACCTGGAGCTATTGCAGTTTGTTTCCATGCTGTATACATTATTGTGTAAGCTAACATTTGGGATGTCTACGTATTGAGGGAAAAGAAACATGCAAGTTAAATATGATATCCATGACAATATTGACTCAGATTTACAATGGGGTTTAATTTCGTTGTGCGCGTCTGTGTGCGCGAGAGGTAAAAGTAGAAAGACGGTGATAAAAAGTAAGATATAATCGGTTTAACGTAACGGGTGTGTCAGTGAATACTTCAACAATAATTGACGTCTCCAGAGTGCTTCGTCTACTTAACAGCAGGAGATGAGAGAGAGAGAGAGAGAGAGAGAGAGAGAGAGAGAGAGAGAGAGAGAGAGAGAGTGAGAAAGATTGAGAGAGAGAGAGAGAGAATGAGAACAAGGACGACATACGATATCATATTTTCGCAGGATCTCAGTCCGCCGTGAGAAACCTAACTGTTGTTGTCCTACATAGTATGCAATTATAATAACAAGAAATATTAGTCAAATATGATGTATGTACCAGCCACAGCTAACCATAAAACCAGAACAATTCATGAATAATTGACATATGAATATAATAATTAAGATATTAAATAATACATTATGTATTACACGAACACACACACGTGAGAGTTCACATTTCGTTAAACATGTCAGGGATTGAACGAAGGAATACTTAGGAGAGAAATATCGTACGAAATAGTGAAGAAGAGAGTTTGTTTAGCACCACATATTTAATTGTGTACTGTAAATGTTTTTAATAATGATTATTTTTACACAGAATATCAATATTTATGTCCATTACAAGTATGATGCTTTTGACATAGAGTGTTGGAAGTTAAGCAGGTTACAGTAGATATGTTTTTGACATTGAGTTAGTACACATTATGCCAAAATGTAATATTATAAGTTACGACGCTTTTCACACTGACAAATATTCGATAGAATTTACAATTTCAGAACGTTACAGTATAACATTAAGGAGCTAGTACGTTACTCAACGAATATTATTTTCTTCGGCATATAATGAAGATTCAGTTGCCATATAACATTGTTTTGTATGATCGCAGATCAAAACTATTATTTAACATCCAGTCTAATTGATAATGTGTGCTATATTATGTAATGTGTATTCCTACACGTTTTACTTACTTCAGAATGATTTCATGCTAAACTGGGTCTGATGTGACTAAATAATTCTTACCAATTTATATTTCCAGCAGAGTTATCTCTCTAAAGGTATCACGGTACCAATTGTTTTTCCATAGACTTCAATGCTAATATTTGGAACGATAAATATATTTTCTATCCTAACAAAGCGTGCATCTCACACACTTTTATAGAGAACAGTGTTAGATTGTCAATTTGACGATGACAAAACCAGGTACTCCATTGAATTTAAGAGATATAACTCTGCTGGAACTAGACAGGGGTATGAGTTATCTAGTCACAACATACATATTTTCAGTCATGTGTATTACATTTTCAAAACAATCATAAAAAATACAAAATATGATCTATATAGGAATTAGCATAAGTTCACATGTTGCCAAGAGGCTAAACTTGTTTTTTAAGCCAAACAGAAATTATAACTTTTACATTATCCACCAATCATAGCTAGTGTCGTTGTTTATTTCTGAGTTCAATGTTTCCTACACCTTAAGCTTCACCCACTTGGACTTGCGCAATTATTACCGTTATACCTTAAATGCGGTATAGTGCTGGTTGTGTCCTAATCCAAGATTGTTCTATGTGACTGTGTGTGACATGCGTGCTGAAGTATAATAGAAAGTATATTTATTTCACAAAACATCTGAGGTCTATTTAAAAATAAATGGCTACTGTTATACCTGAAATCCAGTTACATATTCCAATTTCGAGAAACGATACCTGTGAATGCCCTTGGAAATCTCAAGTTCAACATGGTGCTTAACGGCAACGCAATCCCTAACCGTCCTGCCAACTCAAATAATGAATGTGATCGATGTTGTCTGTAGGGTCAATTTTTCATTATGTATTCTACTATTTGCCTGCTAGGCATGTTGTGAAACCAAGAACGACGAATTTCCAAACGACATACCATATTCATGTTTGCTGCAAGCGTGTTACATTAAAATTTTTGTAATTTCATATTGAACGTATTTCCTAGTTGATGTTATCAAAAAGTTTTCTTATATTAAAATTTGACCTCACTAACCTTCCTGATCAGGTTGCACTTTACATTATTTTTTCTAGTTCATAATTAGCGCATGGAACGTATAGAGGTGTTATACAGAAGCCATAATAATTGTCAAGTATATTGCAATGTAAAACATCCCAATTTAAATTATCCTTTTTACTGGTTGTATAGTTTTGTCTTTTTTATATAATTTACGCACATACTATAATCCGAATAAACAGGGAAGTGAGGACATTGTACGCACTTTCAAATGCTTAACATAGAACATACTTTTTCTGGGCAAAGAATTAAGGGCCCCCTAGTACAGTGTCTGTAGTTTTATAAACTAACACGAAACATGAAGTTCTCATATTCAAAGTTTTATTGCCAAGTGGTTAGTACTGTCTAATAACATTCCTATGTTGTACTGTTTCTTCCGTCTCTGATACAAGAGGCTTTAACATATAGATCATGACAATGCATTAATGACATGTTATATTTCCTTTCAGTGGTCGGTAAGTGTTTACATTCACGACGGACATGCCGATTGACCTACCGTAAGTAAATGTAACAAATCAATTATTGTGGTCTACTCAGATCGAAATACAATGGTGAAGTTTTATCTTGGGCATCTGACAACGTCTGTCTGGAATATATTACTGCAGTATGGGTAAATTGTATACTACTCAAGCATTTTACCTGACCTAAGTTGATAAAACGTTCAATATGTTTTAATCGGAACATTTCGGACAAAATTAGTAGCTCAGTCGTTGCATCCTATTATTTCAAATGGACGAAATATCGATAGATCACAATCCATGTTACACAGCACTCGGTTTAAATAAGCACGTCATCACATTAATATATTTCAGTGCCTTCCATGAAAAGAGAGAACTCTTGTTTGAAACCTAAACCTCAAAAAAACAATTGTTAATAATGAATGCCCAACATTCAACTGTTCGCTAATACAACAACCATTCTAAATATATTAATATTATTTGAAACCGAAATATAGTACTTAATGTATACTAATACATACAAAACTGATTAGTGATGATTGGAAAAACACTTTACCGCTTATTTGGATAGACAACATAACAATTAAAACAATGATTCCAAGATTTATGTTACATTTAATGCCAGCACCATCTTATCTTTCTCTTGACCTTTGATTTGTCATCTACATATGCATATATTTTCATCAAATGTTGCCACACATTTTGACAAGAGTTCCCATTCTGTACAATATTGCTCTTTTCAACCTAGTGTCATGGCTGACTCTGAAATGGAAAGTCTGCTAAAGAAAACCAATTGGATTCACCGTTTTAATACGATATATCCCAATGACTAAATTCTAAAAGACTATACGATATTCTTTAATCCCTTTTTTAAATTTACATTATCCATAAAGAAAATATTGGTAAAAATGTTTATCTCTATGTATTCATTATATATACATATAATATATATATATATATATATATATATATATATATATATATATATATATATATATATATATATATATATTCATGTGTGTATGTGTGTGTTTGTGTGTGTGCGTGTGTGTGTCTGTCTCTGTATATAATCAAGGTATAATCAACACAATATATATATATATATGTATATATATATACTTTAAAAGGGAGTTTTAAATTGTTTCCAATGTATGTCTTTTATAATATGTTGCATAATAAACATGATTGTGATATCACCAATCTGCAATGTTTTGTCCTGTTTCCAGAAAGCAATTTCAAATAATATATACTAATGTTCAGGGTAATACCTATGCTGCCAGGTATACCATTTTAATTATATGTAGAAGGTAATAATGGATGAAACATACTATAGACTAATGATAAACAAATGTCAAAAAGATGGTGCCAATAATAATGATGATGAGGATGATTATAATAATACAAATAAGAACGATACTGCTAATAATTAACATTTGTAAAAAGGTGGCTCTTCTAGTAGTCATCTTAGTATCAGTAGTAGTAGTGTTATATAATTTCTGAAAAGAATAGATCAGTAGTCACAGTGGTCTATAAACAGGTCGCCTGTTGTATCGAATAACCTAGCACCATGATATGGCTGTCATTCCGTCAAGATATACGTGTGGAACACCTAATAAAGCAGTTAAAACGTAGACTCTGAATGTATAATTATATTGTTTCGAAATGTTATCTTTTATATTCAATAGATGTGACGTTTTCATAGTAATATAAAACACCTGCTGAAAACAATGTGATGTAACGATTGGAATACATACAATAATTATGCCGTCATTAAGATAGACAATTAAGAAATTTGAAAATACTAATGGTAGCAAGTTTTAATTGTTAAAGGGGACAGAATAACGTGATTGATTTTATAGTACCAAGCCCGAATAAATGTTGTTTTCTCTTAATAAGAAGCTAAATACTAGTTTTAAGTTATTTAATTACAAACAACTGTAATATACTATAAGCTTTCAATATATATTCCGTGTTTATTTCTCATGAAATAAATTATTGATATGGGTGGAGGAAGGAATTACAAGATACACACCATATACATATTTCAATCGTAACGAAATCTCAGAGGCAATAGAGAAAATATAATACAATTATCGAATTGAGTTAGACGAGACTGAAACTCATGTCGAATTTAACAAAGTAAAGAACTACTATTATATGCAAAACTCGTTTAATAAGATATGTGCTTTACCTGTACCTCAATTTTCTAAATTTATCAACATCATCAGTACTGATTCGTTTGGTTTCTACCAATTTAACCATACTTCAGATAATAGTATCAGTGTGTGACACGTATATCATATGATCTCAAGCTCAATCCAGAATTTAATAACTTCCTATGAACAAAAATCGTCATTGAGGAAATTGACCACAGCGTTTTGAAAACAGATATTTCTTAAAATGAATGATTTGATTTGTTTAATGTTTGTTTCCATATTCCACCTGGCGACTTGGCGTGATATTAGCCGTTAAGATTTTGTCGGAAGCGATTATTAAATCTGTAAAGTAATATTCTCGCATTTGCTCGTACACACGTATATCGTTTAAAAATAGATTGCGGATAACCTTTTTTTAATATTGATTTATGACAACTTTTTGTGTTTTTGTTATGTTCACATTATATTGTCTTCATAAAAGGAATGGATTATATGCAGCTTAGATTGAATCGAAAGAGCATTGGTTAATATTAGCAAGTATGATCTGAAGAAAGCTGCATATTCATTTAAACTAGAGATTTGTTGAGGTAAAACCTGTAGGCTAGACTCTACCGAATATAATCCAAGCAACTTACCAGAAAGTATCCTATCCAATCCCTAAAGAAAAACATTAATAAGAAGACAAAGAACGACGAGATAAATAAAGAGTGAAAGAGTATAAATAGTGTAGATGACATTAGTATCAATTATAACTTGGAAAACCTTCGTGTAAAGAGAAGACGCTCGCATGAACAAACATGATTCAATATTAGAAATATCAATAACTAAGGTCTTGGAGTGCTTTTGTGTGTACATATGCCTTGACACGGATCACATTTCTGGTGCTCATATTTGTTATTATGTCACTTCCCTTAATCGGAGTGAAAGTACACGGAAAGACATGGTTAAAAGAGTTGACGAAAGACATGGATTGGATATATCTGGAGATATCCATAATCGTCACAGTATTATTCTGTAATTAACTTACAAAATGTGTACAATCTTTAAAACTCAGGTATATTACATATAAAATCAAGCTGTATCAGATGGAAGTAAAATAAATATTCAGTTTCACTACTCAATTTGCACCCTTGATAAACTCCTCTAGGAAAAATATTTGTCTTTCAGCGCCCATTCTATGACGAAATAACACCTAATAAAAATATTTGACTGCGCTGATCATCCTGTTATCCATATATCGTTATCATTCTTCAGATACAATTTAATTGTTAAGTTTAGGCTTGATATGGACACGCATTACACCAATGCACTGCAGTTGATGATAGCTTTATGTCGATCATGATTGTAAACTATACTAATTATGTTAAGATGATAAGTGACATAAATACAAACATCAATTAAAGGAAGACAACTCACACCATATTTAATATATATTAATCTCAGAAACTTCGTTAGGCTTTAAATCCTCATAGCAGTCGTTATAAATAATAGTGAAATATGCATAGCATACAAAACATAAGAAAATATGGTGTTATGTATGGAGAGAGAGAGAGAGAGATAGAGAGAGAGAGATAGAGAGAGAGAGAGATAGAAAGAAAGTGAGAAATCAAGTCAGATAATTTATATTCATCGTCCATTACTAGGTCAAGGTATGAAGTGCATTTATGTTGCCAAAATTGATTTACAAAATGACACATGATAGTTTAATAACGAAATATCTGTCAAAGATACATGAACAAAACAGAATAATGCATCAATAATTGCTGTGTAAATAAAAGAAAACAACCATATATTATGTACTACGCAACAACATAACTATCGAGTGTTATTACACAACATATGATACTTTATGCACATTACAGTTATGATGCTTGGATCTTTGAGTACAATTACATTCAATTTATGGTTAGTTGTATCTTTATAACTCGAGAGTCAGTTAATTGCGTTCCACTTCATTACTGGTCGAAATGTTTATGTTGTTCCGATTTGATATAATTGTCCGTCAATTTATCTGTAATATCATCAACAAGTGGCTGTTCAGAATCCATCACGTATGTACAATGGTAAATCTTAAATATCAACCACGAAGACAGTTCAATGCCAGACGTTAAATACTTCAAACAAAATTATCCCTGGCCGTCTGTTGGTGGAGCATCGATTTACTTTCCAAAACTCAGTTATATTGTATGAAGGCATATGATATCTTTTTTATCACCGGTGATATTGAAACATACCCTACATTATGTTAAGATCAAATGTACGATCTGGATTTATGCATATTTAAAATGTGCAGTTTAATTTCATCGAGCCCATCCCAGATAATACAAATTGACGATCATTGTGATGGCGTCATTTCATTATCTTCCTTGGTTTGTCAATTATTGTATCAACATCATCAGTCTCTTGACCTAATGTGGTCGTTGAGTCATTGTGCTGCTGAACATCTGACCAGTTCCCTCCACTTGTCTCGATCATGTGCCAATGAATGTGTCTCTGTGAAACTTTTCCTGGTCCCATTCTGTGATGTTGTCACTCCACTTTTTTTCTGTCGAATTCTCCTTCTACCATCTTGAACACTACCCTGATGTACTGGTGTGGATAGACTCTTGGCTCTAGTGACATGGCCATACCATTTCAGCTTTCTCTTTTTGATACTGGCGAGGAGGTTTTCATAATGGCCTACTTTGTGCCTCATGGAGTTACGCACCTCATCATTTGTGATGTGGTCCATGTAAGAGATGTCAAGGATGTTTGTGTAGCATATTATGTCAAGTGCCTAGATTCTTTGTTGTAATCAAGCAGTCAGGGTCCAGGTCTCACATGAATACAGAAAAAAAGATGACCAGTGCTCTCAATAGTCTGATTTTAGTTTTCAGACATATATTCTTGTATCTTTATATTGGTCTTAGCGTTGCAATAGCTCTCGTTATTTGTGCTTGTACTGCTCTTGATCCTTCTTCCGTGATTATGGAACCATAATAATTCAATTCGCCCACTGTTTCCAGATCCTGTCCTCTGACTTTAACCTTGAATGCGATTTGTTTGCCACTATTTGTCATCAGCTTTGTCTTCTCGGCACTTATCCATGTCAAATATGGAAGATGTGTCATCCAGGTTCTTCACTAAGGTGGCAAGCTCGTCTTGACTGCCTGCCAGCCCATCAATGTCGTCTGCAAAGCGGATGTTGGTGATATTACGACCTCCAACGCTGACTGTCCCACAGTGATTTTCCAGGGCTTCGTTTATGATGCGCTCCAAGTAGATGTTGAAACGTGTGGGTGACAGGACACAGCGATGCCGTACTCCAACTGTAGTCTTGAACTAGTCCCCTCGGAACCTTGGGCAAGTACTGCACTGGTAGCCTTGGCGTACAGCTGCTTGATGGTGTTGGTCAACTTTTGACCCATGTTGTACTTATTCATTGTGGCCCACAATTCCCCATGCCACACTCTGTTAAAAGCCTTTTTAAAATCTATGAACACAAGATAGATGTCTTGTTGATGTTGTGAGTACTTTTCACACATAACCATCAGATTCAATATTTGTTCTGTTGTGCTGCTTCCTTTCCGGACCCCTGACTGTTCTTCAGTGATTATTTATTCTGCTTGTGGATTCAATCTGTTCAAAATGATCTTCAGCATCATCTTACTCGCATGGCTGATCTAACTGATAATTTTGTAATTTGGGCACAGCTAGAGATTGCCTTTTCTGGGGAGTGTTATAATCAGTGACTGGGTCCACTGTGTTGGCCATTCGCCTCTCTGCCAGATTTTGTTGCAAATGTTTGTTAGTAGCTCTATCACTGATTCCCCACATTCTTGATACGTTCAACTAGGTTGTTGCCTATTCCATCTGCCTTCCCATTCTTCAGTGTTCCTATTGCTGACTCCAACTCTTCTTTGAGAATGGAGACATCATCATCATTGGTGGAGTTTAGAGCTTCAAGCACGTGTGGGCCTCCTATGGACGGATGAGTATAGAGTTTTTTTTAATACTCAATCGATCTTTATGCAATGTTATTTTATGCCTTTTTGCTGTTATTCTTTATCAGACTGCTCTCTATTTATGTGCACATTTTTGCAATCCAATTTCCTTTTGCTTTCTTTAAGTGTTTCTGATATTCTTGTTTAGTTCTCGATATTCCACTTCCCCTGTTGTGTGTCTGGTGTTTTTCAGGTCTCTTCGGGCATCGCACAGATTAAGAATCTCTTCTGTAAACCAATGTTTCTTCTTTGGACGATGGAGGCCAATGATGTCCTTGGCAACTGTTGTCGTGGCTGTGTTGAAAGTGTCTGTCATCACTTTATCATCAACATCCATCACAAGAAGTGAGCAAATTTTCATTCAATTGTTGCTTGGAATGACTTGCAGATGCTAGGGTCCTTCAGTTATTCAAGGTTGAATTTGAGCCTGATTTTCTTTGGCTTGTTAATTTTCTTCAACCTCACTTGCAAGTTCATAATGACGAGGTCGTGATCACTCCAAACATCAGCACCTGGGAACGTTCTTGTCTTTGCTCTATTGGTGATAGAGCGGTATCGGTTTTGAACCCGTACGTAGTCGATCTGTTTATGGTGGGTTCCATTTGGTGCGTGCCATGTCCAGCATCGTGATGCTTTATATAGGCCCAGGGCAATGGCTAGTACCATGCTATTGTAGCTTGCAAACTCGACCAGCCGTCTCCCTCTTTCATTGGTAAGATCGTTACAAGAAGGCCCAAAATGATCCTCCCAGTCTTTTATAGCATGTTTGCAAACTTAGGCATTCCAGTCTCCTTGGATAATGGGTATGTCTTTTTTACTTATCATGTTTATTATACCCAGGATTTTGCTATAGAACTCCTCTATTTCTGCATCATTATGATCAGTAGTTGGAGGGTAAACTTGCATAATGTTGATGTTAAAGGTGGATACTTTCAGACGAAAGTAGATGATTCTGCTAAATATGGGGCGACATTCAAGTACTGACCCCTAGATGGCTTTGTTTACAAGGAAGCCTACTCCATTTATGGAATTGTCCAACTCTCCACTATAGTATAATATATGACCATCTTACGATTGGTGTTCTCCTAGGTCTTTCCATCTTACTTTACACTGTACCAGTATGCACCATGTGTAGTGTTCCATCTCATGTGTCATCTCTTGGATTCTTCCAGTTTGAGCCAGAGTTCTAATGTTCCAAGTGGCGATGGCAACATTGTTTCTAGCTCTGGTATTATGCAAAGTACCAGTAGTACACTTGTCAACTGAGTCCTGGTGGAGAACGGTATGCGCGGTCTTTGTTGCCCCGGGCGAAGAACGATATGATATGATAACTTCAGATTTGTCCAACATTATCAGTGTGTCTTGGGCAAAAGTCGTCTGGCGAAGCTCATCTCTCTCGAAACCAAGGAGTCGCCAGAAAGGGATGTAGTACATCGTACAACTGCCTAATGGTCTCCACTCCGGATTGTCTTTTAGGGTTTACTTCCTGAGAGTTTTGGCTAACCAAAGCCAACCTGCAAGGCAGCAGGAGAGTCGTGTATGGGCGGGTTCGTCCATTTCACGAGCAGACAGAGCATATGCCTTTGCTAATTATTGTATAGCTATTCATATTAAATTAATACTCTTATTGGTGATGGTAAGGCTACTACAGCATATGATGCCCCGTACTGGCCGACCTTAGGTTCCGACGTCTTCATTTACAAACGTAAACGATGCACAAGAGTCTCTGCTTCCATCGTACTCAATTATTATTCTTTGTTTCTAGCTAAGACAAGATGTCCAAATTAAACTATTTGTCCTAGTGATGTTCCTTGCTGAAACTTAGTACATTTCTATTTTATTCTTTAACATAATGTAACAATCGAAACGTCAATTTAGTATGCATGCGTTTCTCCGTTTACCATCGTACATTCAGTTATACAAACTTTTTTTCCTAGTGGTGTTTCTTGCAGATATTGACTACATTTTTGTTTTATTCTATAACATAATGTAACAGTCGGAAAGTCCGTTTAGTATGCGATTTCTCCATTTACCATCGTACATTCAATTTTACATGTTTTTAGTCATCATTGTTTATGTATAGTCAGTCACAGTGCCTACCTGTATCAACCTTTACATCAAACAGGTTCGCAAGTGAAATTAGACTTGCACCGCAGATTGCGATCAGCAAGAAAAGTATGTTCGGTCATCTCTTACTATGCCTTACTATGCCTTAAAAATGAAAATGTTTATAATTATTTAAAGTTGGCCGTTTGCTGTTAAGGTGGAATGACTCCTCAATCACGATCTAATTTTACCTACATAAATTAAAACATTTCCACCGTTGCTGTTTGCTGATGCCATTGGAGGAATATTTGCTTTCACTGTGTTAATATGTTCTTAAATTTAAACATTGTTATATTTCAACATTATTTCAGTGCCATATTTACAGTTGTCATTTGCTTTAGCCATATTAGGACTGTATCTTTTATTATCTTAGTTTATTCTCAAAATGACAAAATTACATACTTCTTTTAGGATGACACATTCATGGCTTTTAATAGAAAATGTGGGGTAAAAAAGCTCTTATAATATTGCATTGTCAGCACTTCATTTCTGTTGGGACTGACCTACACGAGGAATTGGATTGTCCGCAGGTATATTATTATATTCGGCCAAACCAGCAGATGTCACCATAAAAATAATGTTATTGTGCATGATTTAATTGGTATGTTAAACAACGTTAATGTCAATCAGTATCAGTTTGAAACAGCATTTATAGAATATCGAACTTCTTAAAAAATATGTCATCAACTATGACCCTATACCAATGACACGATACGCTGCTCATTTCAAATGTATGTAATCTTACCTTGTATCAAAACTCAATCAGAATAAGGAGCGTCGAAACTATGTAATCTAATGTTTAGGTGTCTATAAATTTCTCTCTGAGGATGTAATGTCACACCTATTACTAAATACTGTCATCGCTAATGTAAGGATACTTCTGGAACAACTATTGCTTGGAGTGCATATAATGCAATGATAATTTCGATAAGGATGGTAGATTAAAGACTTACTGTGGTTAAAGTCCTACTTAGTCAACATCACGCACATTGTATATGGATATCGCATAAATTTAGGCCCAGTTAATGGATTTGGGGTGATCAACAGGGGTCTGTTCTTGGACTTTTTTCTTCATTCTATACATTCAGTGTCATATATCATCATCCAGTGTCTTATCAGTTGTATGCATATTATGACCAAACATACAAATTCAGCCAACTAACTGAAGTGTATTCTACTATCCAATGAATATAGAGAGAGAGGCGTTTTTTAGATGAGAAATAATAGTTAACATGTAACAAGCTGTAGAATAATGGTGATACAGTCGAGGCCATTCGCACCACAACACAAAGCCTGTATAATTCAGATCCTTTTCAAGAAACAATAAATATCAGCAACATCAATATTAAATTCACACAGTCAGTAAGTAACCTAGGTGTTAATCTGCCTGTTCTTCAGCGATTATTTCTTCTGATTGTTGGCTAAGTCTGTTCGAGATGATCTTCAACATCACCTTACTAGCATGGCTGATCAAACTGATACTTCTGCACTTTTGGCACAGCTGCAGATTGCCTTTTGGTGGGAGTGTTATAATCAATGACTTGGTGCACTGTGTTGGCCATTCGCCTGTCTGCCAGATCTTGTTGCAGATTCTTGTTGCAAATATCATCATTATTTGTGGAGTTTGAAAATTCATTCACCTCCGGGTCTGCTGTGGATGGATGGTTGTAGAGTTTGTTTTACAATAATCTGTCCATCTTTCTCAAACTTCACTTGCTTCTGTGAGCCATTTTCCATTTTCGTATTGAATGGTACTCACTCTTTGTTGCTTCTGTTTGGTGAGGTCTTTCACAATTTGGAATGCCTTTTTGCTGTTTTCTTTATCAGACTGCACTCTATTTATTTGCACTTTTGTCCAATCCAATCTTCTGATGCTTTCTTCAATTTTTTTCTGACATTCTTTTTTATTTCTCGATATTACACTGCCCATAATGTGTGTCTGGTGTTTTATTTTTTTAGGTCTCTTCTGGCATCACACAGATTCAGAATCTTTCTGTAACCCAGGGTTTTTCTTTGGGCGATAGAGGCCAATGATGCCCTTGGCAACTGTTGTCATGACTGTGCTGAAAGTGTCTGTCATCACTTTAACATCCAAGATCCATCAGAACAAGTGGAGCAAATTTTCCTCCAATTGTGGATTGGAAAGACTAGCAGATGTTAGGGTCATTCAGTTGTTCAAGATTAAATTTGAGCCTGATTTTCTTTGGCTTGGTAATGGTTTTCAACCTCACTCAGATGTTCATAATGACGAGGTCGTGATCACTCCCAACATCAGACTGTATTATCTGATATGCATAACCAAGCGCAATGTTTTTTAAAGTATCTATCGCCTCTTGCGGTCTTCATAAATGAGCTCTATTGATATAAATTTTAAGTAAGATAATCGTGTCATGTATTTATCAATCGTACAGAGTAGATATTTTGTTCCATCAAACAATAATAATGTCTTTAAAATATTGAATTTCAAACGATTCCTATATCACGAATGTTTTTGAAATAAGACATTTTAGATATTATTATTATTTCAATTGAAACAGAATCAATGGGAAAAAAATGGTTAACAACAAAAGGAAACATACGTTTATTAAACGTTTTGATCCGGGTGCGAACTCACTGAAGATCCATTTTCTAGAGTCGAAAAAGATTACAAACCGAGCTAATGTAAGGACTCACCGTTGTAATTCAGCTGCTATAGTAACACCCATTGAAACATCATCGTATACAATGTTCACAACTAAACATGTATGAGTGTATATAATGCTACCTATATTCATTTGTTTACACGTATCTATAACGAAATTGATCTTTAGTGAGCACCATATCTGCGGCAATAAGTATGAATATAAATGTGTTTGAATCGTTTGCTTTAAAACCAGCATTTACTAGTAAAACGTTATTTTCAGTATTAAAAGGTTTCAAATTCAAGTGAAACAATCAACTTTATAATGGTGTCTATATTTGTATCAGTAAGAACTAAAATAAATCCCTAGATATTAAATTCACTAAATTTTACATTCATTAGGAACCCGTCTTGACCACAGAATTGCATTTGTTATCTGAGTCCCTGATAAGAAGATGGTTCCAAAACTCATAGTTTCCTGCGGTACACGCACACAGACACTTTGTGACAAGAGCAGTAGTTCATTCCGATTAGAAATATTGCCTGATGTAGTATATATCAATCGTAAATAGCCGTTGCAAATACAGATTAAGTCCTCCCAAAAAGAATCAAGAAGCACAGTCCCTGGATAAAGAACGTAGTGGCAATGTATGATTAAAATTATCCTTAAGCTATCTCATAACTATCAAGGGCAAATCATTAAAACATGTTATGTATGACAATGTTTATTCAGGCATGATGAAACTAAACGTATAATGATCACCCGGGTTGTGTAATTGTCTTAATTTGTCTGAGATTGTGTCTTTCTTTCTGATATGATATAGTGAGTTATATTATTATTTATTCCCATCTTAAGCATCTTTATTGAAGTCAAACATCCAGGTGAATTCAGTTATCATTTAAAACATATTTGCTTGGAATTATTGATTGAAATTAGAAAGTGATCATACACTGGACGACTACATTGTTTTTTACTTGTTATGAGTTGACTCAAAGACATTCTGGATTATATCAGTGTTAGACATCAAAGCTATTGACATATTATCACATTCGATGTTATTGCTACATTTGTTATTCTGGTATTGTGATACATTATAAGGTCAAGTTGAAGTTTAATGCACAATACCGTTAGTTATTCTTCAATTTTCGCTTTCTAATTTAGCGAAATAGATTATATCTTGAATTTCACAAAACGTGTTTGTGACTTTCTTTGTTATTACTTAGTTTTCTACCACACGGTCGTTATACTTTAAAAGCACAATTATGATGAGTTTCAAAACTTACTATCAGTTTCGGGTCTTAAATGTTCAGATTAAATTTGTCCTAAGCTATTAGTCATTCAATGCTGCCACAATGCAAAATCTAACGAACAACACGTACGAATCAGGAACATGTCTGCATTAAGGTACATTTTATATTGTAGTTATTTGTAATCACCTAGTTTAATCTTTGCGTGAATATAAACAAGTGAAACATTAACAATATATTGTTACGTATATGTGATATAAGTCATTTATATTTATTTGTATTGTTTGGTTGTTAGATTTAAATTTCGCATTTTAAGTTTTAAGATTCATTCATTGAAGGTGTGGTGAACTGTACTTTACAGAATAAACACCAGGTGTTGGTCTCATTTCTTACCTGGTTTCAGAGTTGTAAACAAGTTTTTAAAATGATTGGTTGGTTCCAAGGATAAAATGGAGCTTTATATAAAGATCTTTCTATTTTAGTTGGGTCATAAGGTGTGTACGTCATTCTTTGAACGTAAATTTGTTCTGATAGTTTCTAGAAGATCACGTGACCCTTTCCTGTTTATGTAAAAACAGCGATATAAATTATGTTTTGAAGCGAGCTATTCAATAGTAGAAAATTGGGCTCTTAGAATATTATGTTGTGTCGTTCTGAGTTAATTTAAATTACGTTGTACTGGATATTGTGTCAATTCGTTTGGATCAAGAGGAATTATGTTGTTATTTATCTGGAAAAGAATTGTACTCATATATATTTTATTAACAAGAACTGATTTCATCAAGTGACATCGTCTTCCATACTGGATACTTTGCTGGGATTCGAACTTAGAATTATTTGGACATTTTATTACCAGGACTTTTGCAATTTCTCTAGTGGATAATATTTGGAATTATTTTTGGATTAATTTTGGAATTGATTCTTAACACCGTAATTTTGTTTTCTTTTCTGAAAAATATTTGTACTCAATAATTTGTTTATTAAGTTTTTACAAGCTTGTTATTTTCACTCTTTCTGTGTTACTGTTTATTCGAGCCTATGCACGTAACAATATATATATTAAATGTAACCTTTGTCATAATTGTCTCGTAAGAACTGCCAAAGGCATTGCATCGTTTTGTGTAATGTGCATCATATTTGAAGATCTGTGGATATACACCATATATATTAAAATATCACTAACATTGCAAATGAATATATTTTATAAGGACGGAACCTAATGGCATCTACTTTTTTCCAAGAAGGTGTGAATACACCATTCACAACGAAGGCACTATATTCCAAATTAAGCATGTATAGTTAGGTTAGACTTTGCCAACGAAGATGATCGTCAATTGAAAGAAATACAAATTTCAATGCAAGTCTTACATTATTTTCTGCCATATCGAGATTATATACTGGCGCTTGATACACAATAACTGTAGAGTGAGTCCATGTCAAAACGAAAGCTCTCAAAGTCACTGCGTCAAGTTATTGACAAATGTTGTCAGTTTGCGGCAGAGGCAGAAAACTATAACAGTATCAACATAACAGCTAAATATGGTCTCTGTCTCTGTAGGTAATGCTGGAAAATTACTGTAGAATATGACCCATATCATGGATCCTTCCTTTGACCTCACTTGTAATCTGAGTGCATACTTTTGCAGCATCTTCATTTTGGCGGCATATTTGTCTAATCTGTGAATATTGAATAACAAATACATAGGAGAATGTTGTTGAACAGTATACCAACGCAATGTTAGGTAAAGTGTTCAAGAATGTTGAATTCTGATGCAAGTTTAGGTACAATAAATAATTTAATGGAATTTATCATGATATTCCAAGTGATTACAAAAGAGTAAAGGTATCACGCGCAAACTACCCATATAACCTGAATGAAGGCATTTTCAATGGCGAAGGGCCACACTACCTGTATTATCTCTTATGACACCTTCCCACGCCAAACATTTTGTGGGCCACCTAATACGCCTTGGCGGGCCGCATATTGCCCTCGGGCAGCGTGTTTAAGACCCCTGTAATATAGCATACAAAAAAGAAAACATTTCACCCGCAAACTGCTCATAAGGACGAATGAGGGCATTTTAATGGGCCCAAAGGCCGAACTATCTCTGTTATCTCTCATGACACCTTCTAACGCCAATCATTTTGTGGGTCACAAAAAGCGGCTTGGCGGGCGGGCCGCATATTGCCTTCAGGCAGCAGGATTGAGACCCCTGCACTATAGCATACAATTGCAATAAGATAGCCTAGCATCATTTTATTCCCTTTAATTTTATAGTGCTAATACGTTTTGACACTTTCCTCCAAATTAAAAACTTTAAAAGCGAATTTCAACGAAAAGATTTTGCATAATATTACAATTTATATGTAACATAGATACAGAATAGCATCGATTATATATTTGGATATTATATGAAATAGTTACACCCATCAAAGGTTTGATAAAAATTCAAGTATACAGTTTGGCCGAGTCTTACGTACACTCCATCAACTCATATTTAGCCTTTTTGTCTTGCAGATCTACCCATATCCGTCTGAATTGCTGCTCTTTTAGCGAGGAACATTACAATCAGAGAACAAACTTTCAATGACAGGAGAACATTATCTGACATACAGCTAATAGGCATACACCAAATTTGAACTAAGTCTTTTAAACACTATGTACTATTTTTATGAGCTTTATAAATAAGTATTTAATCTTCAGCTAATCAGTAATCTTTAAACTCTACCGTAACGTAAAAATGCACGCTACTTATATCAGTGTAAGTATAAAAAAATCTACATTACAAAAATATAATTACAATAATAAATGTATTTACGACACAAACATGTTGATATCTAGAGAAGACAAACATGTACGATATCCTCTATAGAACAAGAGGTTCCAAAGGGGTTTGTTGCGCGCACGCTTAGGACGGATACATGATAGGCAGGTAGCAGTATAGGAGTGAACTTAAATACTTGTAAATACTATAATTTCTGGGATTTTGTTGGCATGTGATTTACAAGTAAACGGCAACCACATTGTATCTGCACCTGTTCTTTAGTTGCTTGTAAAGCAAAGTGGTCTGTTATAAGTAAATACCGGTATGCACACTATGTGGTAAATGGCTCAGGAACAAAGGGTTTGTTTTGTTCAACAATGCTAATGATGTTTCTAATACATACCGACTCTCAGATATATTGTTTTATGAGATAATGTAGTGGAAACGGTTTCTGCTCAAACTTATTATTGTCTTTATAATTGAACAATGTCAAAGCTCCATTCATTATATTTGGCTGCACTGAATCACGATACCGGTAGTTGAAAAAAAACCACAAAAGCAAAACAAAATCATAACAAAACTATGATAACTATTTATCCAATAGTAGTTAATAACCAACCACCCAGTTTGAACGTAGATTTGGTATCACAAACAATGTGTCGATGCTGATATAAAAACATTTGTTCTCTGGTATCTGAGAATAAATAAATATGCCACACGTTTAGAGCTGAAAACTTGATTCAACATATAAAACCCAAGTTACTTGCTGTCTAACCTATACATACTGAGACTTCAAGCTTTACGTTTGTGAGCAGTTTGCCACACAATATAAATTAAATATCTCACTCCCCTTGTTGTTTTGTGTGTGTATGTATATGTGTGTTTGTGTGTGTGTGTGTGTGTGTGTGTGTGCGTGCGTGTGTGTGTGTGTGTGTACATCAAGAATATGCATCAATTCTGCTCTTGAAGTATCTGCAACTAAGAAAATATGCCAAAGATATGTGATTCGGACATACGTTTGAACGATCAATCCACTTATTATATTGATGGAATGAAATTCGAAAGTGTGTGCTACGGACTTCAGTTTAATGATTAGAAATAAATGAGGTAATTTTCATGCAAAACCTCTTTTTTTGGATTGAGCACTGGTCTGATGTATATGGTGCTTTCATTATACAATGGGTTCTGGTTCCATGATGCTGATGGAATATTAGCAAAATGTGTCTCTCCGTCAAACCTGTGTAGGAATAACGTCGCCTTGATAACTAGTCATAAAGTTGTTCTAACATTTTGTTTTCGAAAATGTTGTAATCAGAAGCGGCCTCGCATTCTAAAAACTTAGGAAATATGTTCACTACAAAGGATGCACATTATACATAGAAAGCACGAAATCATATTATAATAAAATACGGGCTAAAACATAACAATATTAATATGGAGAGAAGAGGGACCCAGTATGAAAGGGTTCTGTTACTCAGTTATAGAGGGCTACATGGGTTGCAGATGATTTAATTATGGGAACGATATAGAATTTCTATAGATTCTGATTAGACCTTTGCTTGATCTTTTAATCTAAATTTAAATCATATCATACGAACGCGAATGTATGTATGTATGTATATATGTATGTATGTATGTATGTATGCATGCATGCATGCATGCATGCATGCATGCATGCATGCATGTATGTATGTATGAATGTATGTATGTATGTATGTATGTATGTAATTTTCCTTCCATGTATTAATTTCGTATGTAGAAAGAAATTGATATATTAGCACATTATGTTGCTTCATAGGCAATCAATCCAGAATAACATAGGAGTTTAGTGTCATCATAGTACACGCCTGCAAACTCCCTTTCTCTTTGTTATTATCGTGCAAAATCGCCAAGTGTATTCATCCAAATCTCTGTTTTATATATTTTGTATATATTTGTCAAGCTTAAGTAAAATGAAGGAAGAAATATATAATATACATAGCAACAAGAGAAACATGTTTACATATGTGTGACCTCGTAACTTAGACGTAATGACATCATTATTATAATTTATGTTGTTAAATATCATAATATTTGGATAATTATGAATGTGGTAGAGTTAACATTAAATGAATTTTAAATAATATAAGAATGGTACGAATCTTGTATAATAGACGATGCTACTAAGCCTGAGCAGGGAAAACGAGAACATCTTTCGTAGAGTTGACATGGCACGAATTTGGTACAACAGAATATTACAAAAATGGTAAAAAATGGTCGGAACTTGCAACATTATGTCAATCAGTAAACACAAAAGAAGAGTTGAGTGTTGTCTTGTATACTATAATATTTTACTTTGTTACATGCTTTTCAAATGGGTAGAGGGTTTCTGAAAGATCAGCTCACACGTGCCATAATTAGAGCGTTCTCCGCCAACTCCATAAGGATCATTAGTTATACTTTCATTTACAGCAGCTTTCTGGAAACAACAATATGTATGTATGTATGTATGTATGTATGTATGTATGTATGTATGTATGTATGTATGTATGTATGTATGTATGTATGTATGTATGTATGCATGTATACATGCATGCATGCATGCATGCATGCATGGATGGATGGATGGATGGATGGATGGATGGATTGATGTATGGAAGGATGTATGGAAGGATGGATGAATAATTAATGTACATGTATGAGGTATGTTCAGCGCTTATACAAGACGCACATAAAAGATTATTTTGTACATGTCTTTTATTAAAGCAATACTGTAAAGATCTATATGTGATCGAAATTCAGGTATGCGAATAAGAAGACGGCACATATGTTTTAATTGTCAGCTGCTCCTTGTACTGCATTGTATTTCAATTAATGTTTTAGTAGTCTTATGATATTATTTTTTTAAATACATATAAACAAGAGAAAACTATGTTTACCCGGTGTCCATTCGCGTATTGTGATGTCCGTCAATTGAATGACGATTCTGAGAATTTGCGACAGCAAATTAAACATGTAAGGCGTCTAAATACTGACAATATAATAAGTTTATTTTTCTATTTTTCTTCTTTTTCAGTATACGGTAAGTATTTACATTCATCAAGAAGATAGATCATGACATCATTACGTAAGTAAATAAGGCGAATCGTGCCACGAGTTTCAGTTTCATTGGAAAAACAAGGTAACTTTTTTAGTTACATAAGGATTAATTTCTTTAGCATATATCATTCATGTGTTAGATAACTTATCATCTCTATAGTTATCTGTGACGTAAATCATTACATACTGAGACAACATATGTTACCTGTTAATTAGGTAATGAGAAAATCAGTGGCACTAATATGATGACAATTACTGTTTCCACTTATTCAGGTGAGTACACAGATGCTAGATGGTTATCCTTGAACTACTCTAATGTATGTATATTGGAAAGCTGAGTTAACAACTTAGGTTTGTACCGATTATTAAATTGATGCTATAACAGTATTAGCACGTATCCTAATGAATGGCCAAATTTAAACATCTGCTTCTTAAAATACCCATTATTAACCAATTTAAGCTCAAGTACATTTTGGCTCATGTAGTTCAAGTATGCATGGCCACAAAACACACGAAATGGAATAGTTGAGGACAAAACTGATTGGCATAATGCTATGCTTTTCACTTTGTACTATTGCATTTGGGTCACTTACCTTTGAACCTCTCCATATATATATCAAATTCGCCTAGTCAGATTAAATAACATGTATTTGGCAATTAAGCATTAATTCAAGAGACTGGTACCCAACGTCCTTGAAATCACAAATGCATTCTGGGAAAACGTTACTGATGACTCTTATACTTCTCTTTTCATCTACTCATATAGCATAGCTCTTTTTCTAATTCGAAAATCTGAGGTTACAATGTTACTTTTCACATTACACGCCAACACAATCTCTTTCGTTCTCTATTAATTAGTAACATCCTCAAGTGTTGTGATCCAATTTCCTTTTGAAAACAAAATGTGTATATTTGTCAAAATTAAGTACAAGGACTGGAATAAAAATATAATAAGCATATAATAAAGAGGAAATTTACATTATTACAATAAACTTCGTCAAAGATGATAACATTTGGAGCATTATCGATTTGGTACAGTATAAATTAGTATAATAACGACAAAAATGTTGTATAATATAAGCTGTTACGAATTCGGAGAAGAAACCTATATGAATTTTGGAACAGTATGTATTACACGAGTTTGGAACAGCACAATGTGACACGAATGTTACAAAATTGTAAAAACAAAATAGTACAAATTGCAACATCATTAATATATACTTTTTCATTCGCTTCCACGCCAGAAATGAATCGTCTAAGAATTAAATTAGTCTCTAAATTCGGAAGCAAAATGCAGTATAATTAATTATATCAATAGGTATAGTTTAATATGTAAAGTGCATCGACTATAGTTTACATTTTTATACTTTTTCTGGTCGCTGACGTACTGAGAATTCATGAATACACACGTACTGGCTGATGAGCTCCTAACGTAATTAATTTGCCAGCACTGCATCGTATCGATTATTGCCCCTGCAATAAATCCTACTGACCTAATCACAGTTATGGTGAAGTTCGTCCTCAGGTCAATCGGATTGACCGGTATATGGAAATTTGCTTCTAAGTATTTTAATGTAATAACTGGTTAGCATTGCATATGTACACCAAGAATACGTAAATACATATTGACTACTTCTATGCTTAGATCACGATTGCCATGTCCATGCATGTGACATTGTGTCATTGATTAGTACATGTCTCTAGACCTTCCTATTCTAGTCGAAATAATTCAGTGGTTTCAATATAATTGATGAATACTTTATCGAGATGGTGTTGTACATGCTTTTAATCATCTTTGTGTCCAGTCATTCACAGCACCTACATGTATTCATCATCATCATCATCATCATCATCATCATCATCATCATCATCATCAGTTTCTTTACATATTGTGGTTGTTGAGGCACTGTGATGCTGAACATCTGCCTCGTTTTTTCCATTTGTCTCGATCATGTGCCAATGCCTGTGTCGCTACAAGACTTTTTCTGGTCCATTCTGTGATGTTGTCAGTCCACTTTGTTCTGTCTACCTCTCCTTTTGCAACCTTGGACGCTACCATGCATTAATGTTGTGGATAGAGTGTTGGCTCAGGTAACATGGAAATACCATTTCAGCTTTCTTTTTGTTGACAGTGATGAGGAGGCCTTCATAATGGCCTACTTTGTGCCTGATGGTGTTACGCATTTCTTCATTTATGATGTAGTACACGTAAAGATGCCAAAGATAGTTCAGTAGCATCATATTTCAATTTCCTGGATTCTTCGTTGTAATTTTGCAGTAAGAGGCCAGGCCTCACATGAATACAGAAAGATATAATGACTAGTGCTCTCAATAGTCTGATTTTAGTTTTCAGACAGATTTTCTTGTCTTTTCAGATGGGTCTTAGCTTTAACACAGCTTCCGTTGTTTCTGATGCTCGTGATAAAATGTCTGCTCTTGATCCCTCTTCAGTGATTATGGAACCGATATATTTTGCATAAGCCCACTGTTTCCAGTTCCTGTCCTCTAACTTTGATCTTGGATGAGATTTGTTTGACACTATTTGTCATCAGCGTTGTCTTCTCGACGCTTATCTCCATGACAAATATGGAATATGTTTGATCCAGTTTCTTCACTAAGGTGGCAAGTTCATCTACACTGCCTGCCACTCCATCAATGCCGTCTGCAAAACGTAGGTTGTTACGCCCTCCAATGTTGACAGTCCGACAGTAGTTTTACACGGCTTCACTCATGATGCGCTCTAAGTAAATGCTGAAAAGAGTTTGTGACATGAAACAGCGTTGCCGTACTCCAACTGTTGTCTTGAACCAATCCCCCACATGATCTTGAGCAATTACTGCAGTGGTAACATTGGGATATAGCTGCTTGATGGTGTTGGTCAACATTTGACCTACGTTTTACTTCTTCATTGTGTCCCACAATGCATCATGCCACACTATGTAAAAAGACTTTTTGAAATATATGAACACATGCTAGATGTCTTGTTGATATTGAGAGTACTTTTCACACAAAACCCTAAGATTGAATATTTGCTCTGTTGTGCTTCTTCTACTCCGGAACCCTGACTGTTTTTCAGCGATTATTTCTTCTGCCTGTGGGTTCAGTCTGTTCAAGATGGTATGCAGCATCACCTTACTAGCATGGCTGATCAAACTGATAGTTCTGTAATTTTGGAACAGCAGGAGATTGCATTGTATTTGGTAGTGTTATAATCAGTGACTGGGTCCTCTATGCTGGCCATTTGCCTCTCTGCCAGAACTTGTTGCAGATTTTTTATAGTAGCTCTGCCACTGATTCCCCAGCTTTCTTGATAAGTTCAGCTGGGATGTTGTCTACTCCAGCTGCTTTCCCATTATTCAGTGCTCCTATTGCTGAGTCTTCCTCTTCTTTGAGAGTTGGGGAATCATCATCATTTGTAGAATATGGAACTTCATACACCTCTGGGTCTCCTGTGGATGTATATTTGTAAAGCTCTTTACAATACTCAGTCCATCATTGTTCAATGTTACTGGCTTATGTGACGCATTTTCTATTTTCACCATCACGATACGAATCATATAAGGAAATGAATATATTCCGACGGTTGTTTGCAATTTAATCACCGTTGTCGTCAACGATTTTAAGGATAGAGAAGTAGAAGTATACTTCTCTCCCACTGGGCTGATTCTCTTGTAATCGCTTTTGAAACACGATCGTATTTACTGTTAGGTTTGTTCGATTCATTAATAGTGTAACCGCACCCTCTTGTCTGAATGCTTTTGTTATTGTTTTAGATATATTGTAGATAATACCAAATATAATATGTTATTATATAACATTACCTTTATATGTGTACTCGACTAACATTTTGCGAAAGCAAATAGGAGTTTTAGGATCACAGCAATCAATGTGAAATTGGTCAATGGTGCTTTGTTACACACTCTCTTTGAAGTATGGTTTGCATTGTCGGCACTACATTATTGTAGGCAGGGAAATGCATGCATAATTGGAATGTCCGCTGGAATATTATTATGTTAAGTCCACCTTAGAGATGTTACCATGCAAATAATGTGATCTTATTATTGTGTATAGTTTAATTGACATTTTAAACAACGTTTATGTCATTCAGTATCAGTTTGACACAGCATCTATAGAATATCAAATTTGTAAAAAATTATGTTTACAACGCAAAGTTGATGTTTTCATAACAATACATGTTTTTTATATGCACCATACACGATACTTATTCACGATGATCTCGAAGTTAGTATGGCATTATCAGATACATCAAAGAATATCGTGTGTTATAAAATACATCACTTGCACAAAATTACCACACTTAATCAAATGTAGCAAACTACGATCCGTCGTTTTTTTGAGCTCATCATGAAAGCTGAAGATATGTGGGTCATTTGTAATCAGCAGTTGGGTATTTCGGACTTTAAACGATTAATGAAATGATTAAACTGAGCAAAAATCTAAAACATGTCCGCTGACAAGAATAGACTAATATTTTTAATTTTACGTTATTATTATTGATGAATATTTCAACTGAAAAGTGTTGAACAAGTTTTGTATGGTATTACCGACAACGTGTATTTATATCCATGTAGACATTACATCAAATTATATATATTAGTATCCTATTCATACTAATTTGTGATTGTATTGTAAGATTAATGATCTATTCTAACTAGTTATTTTACTATTTCCACTGAAATTGCATATACGCTATACATAGTGCAGCGAAGTATTAGCTGTATGTGTGTGTATAAATTAGGTAGAATATGACCATAGGATCACAGTGCATGATATCAAAAACGAATTCAAATAACTACAGCATTGACGGCACACGTAGTGAAGATATTATTGACTATAAAACATACTAACATACATTAATGTAACCTTTGAAAAATACAACAAAAAATATAATGCTAAGTAAGAAAAAAATTTAAATCAATTTGTATTGCTGTCATATTTAGATTTTAGTCAGGCTTCTTGTCTAGCTATATATTCAGAATTGTTTCATCTTCCATATTCATAGATGATTGTCGTTTGCTTGCCTTATTTATCTAACATCATCTGTCATTATTTGAGTATAAGACTATATCATGTATTTTAATAGTTAATTGGTTTCTAAAATATGTAGTTATTGGATTATTTTATGGACCTTTATTATGATACCTGGTGTTAATCTATATTGTTCTTTAAGTATAATGGTGTATGAATGCAAATATAACATAGAAAAAACAAAACAAAACAACAATAATAATAATAATAATAATAATAATAATAATAATATTATTATTATTATTATTATTATTATTAATAGTAAAACTGCATCAGCGATAACACATTAATATTCCGTGGTATCTATTTGAACACGTTCCTTTTAATTGAATAGAAACGTTACTCTCTCTATTTGTCTCTGTCACTTTCTCTCTCTCTCTCTCTCTCTCTCTCTCTCTCTCTCTCTCTCTCTCTCTCTCTTGGGCGAGAAAGCAAATGCACAACACACGGTCATTTTAGCGATAGATGATATGTTTTACGTAGAAATAACAAGCGTCATCAATATACTTGACCTAGATGCTCTACATAACGATAACAACACTCCGGTGACCCGATTCCTATTTGACAGCATATAATTGTCCTTTTAATCTACACAGTATGTTACAGATGTGATGTAGTTAATAAATACTAATTGACGTTCTTGTTGTTTTTATGTTTAATCACCATTTCTCAGTAAAATGTGTGGAGGAAGAAATCACAATAATAATCCCCGAACCATATGAAGCTACTAGTAGCTTTCTCATATAATAATAATAATAATGAGGACTTTGTATAGTCCCTACACTGGGAGACAATACTCGAACCCACTCATATGGAAATGAAATGCTAGTGATCTGTCAAACATCCTCTTTAGACTACTAGGTCACCAACGTCGCGAATTTTAGAGACTTCATTAATTTAAATGTTTTAAAAGATGACAAACCTCCATGTCAGTACAACTAGTATCAACCTATGGTAGTTCGGGTTATTTGTTATATCTTTTTTTTTGTTGCGTCAAGATTTAGTTAATAAGTCAGTTTTTTATACCATTTTCATGTTCATCATAAGAGAAGCAATCAAATATGCGCTCTACATTAGCTTATGGCATTTGTTCTATAACTATGATTAGAAGATGTCGCACAAATAATATTGATTATATAAACAATTTCAATCGCATTACAATTTGGTGAAGTTTGTATAGAGTCATTTTTATATCCTAGTATTGTTGGTATAAGCAAACCCTTCTTATATCTACACAGTGTTCCTCAACATTGTTCAAATTAAACGGATGTATACGTATATTCATATCAATTATTTTAAAACAATTTTCCCTGTTATCAATGACGATTGCTGGTTGTGTTTCCACCTTTTAATCGTAGACTTTTGATCCCCACCTCCATGTAAAATTTGAATGGTTTTAATTAAAATCAATACTTTTTTGAGCATCAGACGTTGTTTAAATAACGCAAATATGGCTTATTTATTCACTGAAACAGTAACGTCTCTTTTTATTGTGTTTTGTGATTCTTGTCAAACGTCTAACGAGTACGATTCATATCTAAACTAAACGAATGTGTTTCTTTTTAAAATTTAACGCAATAAAGTAGTTTGAAATGTATCACAATAATATGAGGAATGTTTGTTTTTTCCGACACTCATTGCTGACAAAGTATGATAAATTCAAGGAACATTTTACGGACCTCACTTTGTTGTAATCCATGTGCCTGCTATTGCCACTGACACGATCTATACCATCCATTTGTTTGCATCTTTATTATGGTAAAATACCAATAATGAATCAATATTTGAAAGGATACATTAAGCAGACAAATTAATTATATGTGTGTTCATACCCCTTCCAAACAGGAACAAGGACAATATTTTATACGATGAAGAAAGTAGTAGGTAATATTAAACTTATTTCTGAAAATACTGACCGGAACTTGATTCTTATCCTTATCTTTGTGACATTCAGAATGACAGACATACACAGTCATGCAAAATAAAACTGAGTATAACAGTTTAGTCAATGCAATATGTGCATGTGAGAAAGCTTCTCAGTAGTGTATTGTAGGTCCGTGGTTCTTAACGTTGTTTTCCTGAGTTCTTCCTCCACCATTGACACTGACCGACACATAACACCTACCTTGTGCAGTAAAATGGTCTTAAGCTTTATAACAACAACAGCATTAATTAGACTAATAATTCCACACCTATTAGTAAATACTATCATCCCCAATATAAGGAGAATTCTGGAACACCTATTGCTTGGGTGCATGTAATGCAATTATAATTTCGATAAAGTTTGTAGTTTACAGACTTACTGTGTTTAAAGTCCTACTTAGTCAACACGACACACATTGTATTTGGAAATAGCATACACTTTAGACCAGTTGATGGATGATGTGGTTTATTCTTGGACCTTTTCTGTTAATTCAATACATTCAGCCGCTCTCAAGTGTCATATATCATCATCTAATGTATCACCTGTTGTATCCAGATTAGACACAAGCATACAAATCTAGCCACCCAACTCAAGCTGGTGCTACTTAAAAAAAGTTAAAACTAATCTATATGAATCGTTGGCTGTAAAGGATCACATTTCTAACGTTTTGAAGCTTTTTTTGCAACAAATAATAATATAAATATATATATATACAAAATATCGATTACTTTTGTCGACATATAATATGGAGAAAATGAAAACAGAAACAAACACTACAAGGACAGATATCCGTCCACTTCCAGTTTTGAACTACACATTAAACTCACTTTTAAGATTAGGATACGTTTCGACCTTTCTATAATGCTGAAAATGGCAAATTGAAACAAAAAACACCCACTGAACACATTGACTTGTGTTTTAAATAATCACTCTCGAAATATGCGTCATATCAACAACACACTTACAAACCCTGGTAATGTATTCAACTCAGAGTTATATAACCGGATTTTAAGATTTGTTTCTCAAATCCCGATTTATACACATATTTACCCGATATCGGTGTGACCCATTCCAATGGCAACTTTACGTCGATTCTAAAGAAAAATTGAATCTGGAATGTTATATACAAAAAAAAGTTTTATTTGTAACGTTTTATGTTTATATAGTGTAAAGTACAATATGCAACCGTTGACAGAATTTTAAGCAACAATTATATCTACATACCAAAACCAATAAGAGACACCGATCTTACGATACACCGACGTAAATTTCAAATTGTTCTTGCCGGGTTCTTATTTGAATGTACGCTGTTGCTTTTCCTTCTTATCCCCAACACTCAAAACAACTCATAATGGTTATGTTGCGTGATAAATATATTCAGACTCATTGAACTGGATATAGTTTTGTAACCTGCGTAGTGTCCATCCATGTAACTGAACAGCAACAGATGAACATCAGTTTTCCCAAATTCCGGTTTGCTTTGTACAAGTTGGGATAATTTGTATCATTAATGCAGTATTTCAAAACAAATACATTAACGGTGATACACACGATTAGATCTGCCAACACTTTTAGTTCGACTTTTATACATTAAATACTGCTTACAAAACTTAAGTTTCACACACGTGCTATTGGTATTTGGATCATTTATATACTCGAGTGCGAGATACAACGTGGACATGATCGCCCATTAGAAATTGTACAGGGAGATATCAAGTACAATAATCACGCATATGGCACAGTCCATTATGAGTCTACTTGAATTTTTAATTATTTCGCAAATTGATACAACAATGTGGTCAATATCATCAACGGCTTCAGCTGATACAAGGTTCAAGATTACATAGAAACCATTTTTAAGTTTCAGGGATGCAATTTCTAACACATAATACACTAAAGATATTGAGAGCAATATCCACAATAACTGTGGAGGTTTTCTAACATTTTCATGTATCCTTTCGATTGATGGTGCAATATGAAGCTACATTCGATTGTTTGAAACATTATGTCACTCAGAAGCCACAAAAATAAGGAATTAATATTGTACTAAGGTATGTTTATTTGTAGCCTGGTCATCATGCAGAACATTCTAAAACACCAAGCGGTTTTCTGGAAAACTCACACGTGCCGATATCATAGCTCTTTTGCCAACCCGAGAAAGACAATTTCTTACACATTCATTTAAACATATGTTATATGTGCATAATGTCGTTGAATTTGATTTACTATTCCCTATATCTGTGTTAATTTTCAGAATTATGAGCATTTCTTCGCACTGTATTTTTTGTAATTATTCATTGTTCCAGAAAATGAATTTCATTTGGATATTTCATATATTATATACTGAAGATATATGTTCTATCATATGTATATATGTATGTTTGTATGTATGTATGTATGTATGTATGTATGTATGTATGTATGTATGTATGTATGTATGTATGTATGTATGTATGTATGTATGTATGTATGTATGTATGTATGTATGTGTGTATGTCTGTATGTATGTATGTATGTATGTATGTATGTATGTATGTATGCATGTATGTATGTATGTATGTATGTCTGTATGTATGTATGTATGTATGTATGTATGTATGTATGTATGTATGTATGTATGTATGTATGTATGTATGTATGTATGTATGTATGTATGTATGTATGTTTGTATGCATGCATGCATGTATGTATGTATGTATGTATGTATGTATGCATGTATGTATGAATGCATGTATGTATGAATGCATGTATGTCCGTATGTATGTATGTATGTATGTATGTATGTATGTATGTATGTATGTATGTATGTATGTATGTATGTATGTACGTATGTATGTACGTATGTATGTATATATGTATGTTGGCTTTTATAGAAACTTAATTTTGATTGCGCAAGTTAGGCCAAATGCATAGCTGATATTATGACAACCCGTTTAAAACCCATTATGGACCATTTAGTTACTGTGCGTTATGGGAAACCTTTCTTACATATTCCCATTTTATATCCAAGTCGTCGCGACATCAGGGTTTCGTCTTAGTTGGATTATCATTTCCTGTAAACATTATTGACATAATTAGAAGGTCCATCTTGTGTATACAATAATGCACATTATAGTTTTATGAAATAATATAATTTTCATTCTATCTTTGCGTTTACCTTTGACAGGCCGGCAACATGAACTTTTGCATCATGAGTAATAACATTAGGGTCTTTTAAATGAATCTATCCAGTGTATTAAAGTATGCAAGTAACTAGAAGATAAATGTATCCATTCCTTTGGTTTCTTAATGACTGCCTTCTAGATTCGTTATAAAGTACGGTGGAAATTTTACCGATATGCCTATATATATATATATATATATATATATATATATATATATATATATATTCAAGTCGTCGTTATATTAATATTTCAACGTACTTAGATGTAAGCAAGAAAATCTTATCAGTCGTTAAATACCCATCTCGACAGCATACATTTGTTTCAATATGTAATTATGTTGTCTACTAACTATAACATATACGGTGTCCGGTTTACATTGCTTCTAAGAACATTTATATACAATACCGTTATAAGGTTATAGACTCTACGGCTGCTCATATCAATGAATATTAAGTTAGGAAAACAAAGTAATGTAAAGACATATTGATATATATATATATATATATATATATATATATATATATATATATATATATATATATATATATATATATATATATATATATATATATATATATATATATATATGGGTGTGTGTGTATGTATGAGGAAATTTGGTTTCAAAAATAGACGGAAGATCTGACAGAGCAATAAAATATCCACTTACATTGTAACGATACAATTATTCCATATGTTAATAGTCCACATCGGGTCACGGATATTTTGTCAGCAAATTCCTAAATTCTTGAGTAGGGCTGAGAATAATTTCGGCATGCGTTTACTTACGTCAAGTTATTTGGCAACATAAAGAAAATGTTCGGTTTCAGTTGAGTATTATTAAAATGGTAATCAATGACAAAAGAGAGCACAATCAACTTTCAAATTAAAATATTACATCTACTGATTAGTTTTGAATGAGTGTTACCCGTTGTTGACACGAAATACTTATGGCGAGTATTCTACTATAATTGGGAAAACTAAGATCCGAATATCAACAAGAACAACACAGAGCAAATTTAAGAAACAGTGTTTTCGCTAGCGATTCAGATTTCATTTCTACATTATGTTCCTTACAGATTATGTTTCCAACACGATTTATTTTGACAAACAAATAATCGACTACGTTTTTCTTTTCACGGCATTATATAAAGTACATATATGATAATACAAAAAATATATTTGTTTTAAAAATTTTAAAGTATCACTAAATCAAGACAATGTGATAGATAAACATATTACACATATTGATAGTAAGAAAACAGGTTGATTTATAGTATGCATACAAAATAGAGATCAGGCTATATTTGTTCTAGGGACAAATATAAAACATAAGTGGAAAAGACCTAACACCTGACTTGAAATACGTCTGCAAAAAATATATATATGCCCTCTCATTATAAAGAGTATTATATTATGTTTTTCAGCAGCTGCTTAAATTCTCCGCTGTAGTAGAAAACCGTCATTTATAATATAATGTTTGTCAATAGTAACATAATGTGTATCAATAATAATACATAATAATAATAATAATACATAGCAGAATAATATGGGAATGTGCTTACAGACGGGATTATTATTATGGTTATAATGGTAATGGTACGGTGAGTACCATCTACCCGTTCATGATTATTCGAATGTTCGTAAAGTATCCATTACACAGTTAACTATCAGCATTATGTACAATCCAATCATAACAATACCCACTCTGTTTCGGTGCATATATGCAAACCCCTATTAGAACTGATACATGCACGGATTTTTATATAAGGACTCATCGTGACTGTGTATAGATCTTAATTATTACTAGGTCAACACATGGGTGTGTTTGCTACGAAACGACGTCTATACCAAATACCCTGAAGATTTTGGTTATGTGTGCATGATGCAGATGATCAGCAATGTATTGATGATGATGTATCTCAGATTAATTATTCTGAAACTTAATAAAGCAAAGTTTTTGTTTAACGATACTGATGTCATTTTCTTTATGTTCGTTTCAGTATGAAGAAATCAAGACAATGGTAAGTAAAATTTCTGAAAGGAATTTCATGTTCTGAGTAAATAATGATGAAATATGCATTTTATAAGCCATTGATATAATACATGTGGTAAAGGCATGTATTATAAGATGATTAAACTTTACTTTTCGTTTGACTTTTTTTCTGTTCCTTTGAAGGAAACGTAATGCTAACATTCTTGTCTGTGGGTATTATAACCCCAATTAATGCAATACTAACAGGCAATTTGAAATCGGAACATGTAAAAAATCTCTGGACAATTAACAATATACGACGGCTTTTTTGACAATATAACTCAGCTTAAATGCAAAGATATAAGAGAAAAGAATCAAATTGTTTTGAAAGGAAAAACAAGTAAACAAAAGTCATTACGAGGTATTGAATGCATAATTATATATCTTACATACCGTCACTTTTCTCTTCACGGGATGTACACTAGTCATCGTTGGAACCTCACATTTCACCGTACTGTTAAATAGATATGCAGTTAAGTCAGGTATACTAATAATGGTAGCGGTGATTACTCTGTTTTATTTAAATGCTAGTAACTTGTTTTGTCTTCATCCAACTCATGCTTTTACTTTCTAAACTTCTTTTCTAAGTTGATTTACATATGTTTTCCTAAAGTTTCATTCAAATGAATTTATGTTTTATTGCTGTACAGCCTAATTAACGTTTCTTTCTACCATGTCGTCCACCTGTTTGTATTTGTTCTAGATAAATTTAAAATCCTTATTGGACAAATGAACGTTAAATTTTGATATGTAAAATGTGTAGAATCAATTGATGTCGTGGTTTCCTTATACTTTTTGCGCACGTGTTGAAAAATCGGTAGCAATTCATGTCCTATTTTCTCTAGATTGATCCAATAATGTCATGTCTTTTCTAGATTGTGGGAACATGCTTTGTCTATTAATTGTGTGGTTTCTTTAGCATGTGGATGTAAGCGTTGAAATGGTTTAAATCATTAATGTCATGTTTCTGTACAGTCTTAATGTAAACGTTATCCATCGATGTCGTGATGTTTCTAAAATGTGTATATACGTGATGCAACCGGCATGGTTATGGCTTCACTATGTTATTCAGACACGTGTTGAGAAGGTTTTATTTGTTAACACCTGTTAATTGGGTCGTGTAATACGGAGAGCCGATATTGTCTGATAAGTCACTATGAAACAGACATTTTGCTAATACCACAATACATAAATTAAATACAATATACTATTGTTTTGATCTTCATTTATACACGTTATTATATATCTATATAGACGTATCGTGTGTGTGAGGATAAGAAAAACAAACATTTTAGTTGCCTATGCGAAACGATTAAGATTATACGCACCTTCCAAAACCAAGGTGATGTGGTGTTTATGTTATTTATTTCATTTTGGGATTAACTGTATAACATGGTTGATACCTTTGTAAATGTGATTTTTTCTGAAAACAGGTAAGTCTTTACATTCACATCAATGTAGACTATCTTACTGTTTACATATTCTAATGCATTTGATATGTTCTGCTTTGAATGAAATCACGCCATTATAATACTTGTTGTCGTCAAGTAAGTGCTTATAATCACAATGGCGCGCACGAAACAGACCATGTAACGCAACGAAATATAACAAGGAGAGTATCAAATAGATGAAAATTTAAACAAAGAGAATACAGAATACAAATTATAAAAGCAAAGAAGAAGGATAAATGGCAGCAAGCAAGACTAAAAATATGAGAGAAATCAGGAACTTTTGAAATTATTTAAAGGTGAAACATGTAAAACACGATGACTAGAGCTACGTTCAACGTGCATTCAAAGGCTGCACAGTTTCTCAATATGAGCAGAATCTCAAGGGAAGACTTCCCAAGTATAACACATGTGATGGTAGCGATGCAAACTTTGGATCCAGGACATATAAAAAACTATATTCCATAAACCCAACAGGGTGTTAAGGCTTAATTATTTGACCTAAAATGGAAATAACCCGTCCTACCATCCGGGGAAAGGACGACATCTAAAAGGATAAAATTGTAGAAAAAACCAGCTTCTATAGAACGTAAGATCAAATAGAGAACCGGACAGCTCAGCATATCCGATATTCCACCAGAGATAGCACTAGGAGCTGTGGCAAAACACTTCGAGGAAAAAATTGCAGTAAAAGTAAATTACCAGCAAGAATGGCGACTATCCAGACAACGAAAATCTACAATGGCATGAAGATATTTGAAGTATAGAAAATGCATCTCAAAACTATTAAAAGTTCTTACTTTATGCATGGATGTCTTGCAAAAACATGGTATAAAGGATGTATCTATTACAGAAAATGCAACAGGTACAATAAAACTGGTCATACGACATTCAAATATCCCAAATATAATGACGAGCAAGAGGGAGAACACAACAAAAACAACATCAACCGGACCAGAAACTACAACAACAGGACAAAAAGGATATTAAGGAAACATAAACAGACACAAAAAACAGGACCATTTGAGTGTACAACAACAACAACACGATCAAGGGAAACAACAACAAAAGAAGGATAAACGAATCACTAAAGGAATGAAGAATCCCTAAAAACTCGAACACAGTGAACTACATCAGGCAACACAAAGAACAAACGAACAAAAAAAACAAACGGAAACAGCGAATGTAACTGCGACCAACAGGGAACAACCTAACGAAAAAAAAAAACAAATAGAGCAGCCAGAAACAGCGAATGAAAAAGAGAAATAACCAATAGAGAAAACAAGAGTTAAATAATAATATAGCTCCATTGGAAGAGCAGAAAATAACATGTAAATCAAGAACATAAACAAGACCAAAGGAAATAACAATATAAGAATTGAGTGAAAAGGACTTATAAAAGAGGAAAGAGAAAAGAAGAATCAAAATGGCAAAAAAGGAGGAAAAGTATTTGTATGACAGCCAGTAGCATTTCCTATGAGCCGATGAATATATGTGATGTTTTTTTGTAAACATGAAACCATTTTGAAAATAAATACAAACAATAAAAAAATAAAAACGATAACAATAATAATAATAATTTTTATAAACCTGAAATAAAAGAAAACACAAGATATAATAGCAAACATCTAAGATAAGAGCAGGAGGGCCTCCCCAAATGGTCTGAATAGATCAACATGAGAGAGAGCACTCTCCTAAAAAAATGTATTCAATAGCATCCACACTCACATCCACAGGTGTAGAGGGACCTCTACAGTGTTCGGTGTAGAGGGACCTACTAGAAGAATTGTTGATTTGTCTCAAACTAAATACAAAGAACGTAGCACATTTATCAAACTGATGCGTAATTTCTTTGGGTGGGTGGGTGGGGGGCACCAGACAGATCTCCACTATTTTAAAGAAAAGTTGAAAAAGTCTATATGTGTGGTTGTATGCACCCTGATATGTAGTTTTTTATTTTTTAAATTTTCATTTAATTTTCAATTTAATTTAATTTTGTCCCATCGGGATTATACAAATTTCGAAAAGGGGTATTTATAGTTACATACTATTTTGCTAGTGTGTCTATAAGAACGTTTGTCCGAGAAGGCCTGATCTACCTATCCCCGTAGTCCCGACCGCAGTTCATAGAGTTGACATTGGCTAGATTTCCGTTGTATCCTGAGTGTGTTATTTGTGTTATTGGTATATGTCTGTGTGCTTTATGTACACACACACAAATATATATTGTTTCTTTCTAAGAATATACATTTTATGTCACATTTTTACCACCTTTCGTATTTAGTGATATGGACCTATAAGCAGATCATCACACTTTGTATTATTCCATCCGTTTAATTTTAGTTTTACATATTGAATTTTCTGCACAGTCCGGTGTGCTAATTTTGAAAAACAGTACTCATTGGTTTACTGATTGTTTTCTTATTTCGTGACGTTCTTTGCCTTCTGTATATTTGATTATCTTGAGTACGACTGTGTTCGAGTCTTAGTCCGTACATAATTATTTTTAGATTTTACTTCTCCCGGCTCTAGTTGGGTTGTCTCAAATTATTTATTTTATTTAAAGTTATAAAATTCCAAAATTGTTTAAGATACGTACACATATGTGTTCTCTGTGCAGTACGGGAGCTGCACAGAGGAAGTGTTGTGGATAATATATATATATATATATATATATATATATATATATATATATATATATATATATATATATATATATATATAAATATATATATATATATATATATATATATATATATATATATATATATATATATATATATATATATATATATATATATATGGGCTTTTTCCAAACTCTTCCAAAGGTCTGTCTCCGCGTAGTGACATTTGATATAGCCCCATGACTTCATCATTATGTATTTCCCCCATTACATTTCTTATTCTAGATATTCATTATTGGTGTAATTTTGCCATAAAACGTATTTATTTAAGTCAACCTTTTTATAAAAATGACAGATATACACATTTTAAAAATTTAAATTAAAAATGTTGGAAAGAAGAATACAGTTTTTGCCCTATTTCTTAATCGTAATTATTTGCCCACATGATATCGTTGTTTTCGTGATGTAGTCCGTTTTTGTCTAATTACGTTTTTATTAAAATTTAAGTCTAGGAAGAGTATATGGCGTCTGTCATATTTTTCCACCATAAAAACTTCCATTATTAGTTGCATTGTTTCTTTATTTGTTCTGTTATATTGTGTCATAGTGTTGTATTTTTTGAACGGGGCTTTTCTGCATAGAGGGCAGTTTTCCTGGGTTCTTGTCATGTGTCCAGACATTGTGGAGGTACTTTACAATTATACTCTGTACCTTTGGTGATGTTATGTTAGAACAGTGCCTCCAAACTCTATCCCAGTAACGTACATGAATTCTTCTTTTACTTTATTCCTCATTGATTTAGTTAAAGTTTCTCAAATCCAATGCAGTATTTCAAAACAAATACTCAAGTTTCTTAAATTGAAGTGTTGCTAGTTCTAACATATAATCTTTTATCGTTGTCAGCTTCGGTGTGGTCACCGGTGGATTTTCAAAGAAATCCGAAATGGTTTTGTCAATATTGTTAATTCGTTCCAAGATAGTTGGAACAAGTACACCCGGTTTGAGTTTACCCTGATCGGAAAACAACGCAATAGTGCCTTCGGTTACGCCGCTTTGTTTAACGTAAATATCATCCAGGGAAATATTATTAGTTTTCAATTTACCCTGACGATCTTGAAATACAACTATTTCATTGGGATCAACACTTGCTAAGTTCAACGTCTCAGCTATTTCATCTTTGATTAATTTTTTTATATCACCAGTTGCAGATATTTCTGTGGTTGGTTTCTTCAGCGCTGATAAAGATCTCCCCCAAATATCAATCATGTTATTCTATAAAATCTCTCTCTCTCTAAAATATCTTCGTTGACGACTTCGTCGTTACCAGCGACTGCTAGTATATTCATTTACAACCTGATGAGATGGTTTTCCAGATGTTGAAATAGCGTCAAGGACATTTAATACTTCGTTGCCGCATATTGGTGGGTCATTCATTTGTTGTGTTGGTAGCGTAGAATACCAACGAGGGGTGTTTAAGCGGTTTATATAACGCATGAATTCCTTCGGCGGTGCTAATCCACATGAATCGAAATATACGATTACACGCTGATCAAATGCGTATGCAACCCAGTGAGTACCAGGTCCGGTGCTGTTCTCGAGATTAATGATACCGGTTTCAACGCTGATTGGTTGTGTCTGCAAGTGATCTTTCATAAAGACGCCTCTGAAATTTTTAATCGCGAGTTTTTTAGCAGCATCGAGTAAATAAAAATGTGACATAGGAACAATTAAACCGTTCCTGGGATTCTCAGGCCTTTCCCGCTGTACCATGAATACGGGGTTCCTGGTAGTCTTAGACCCTTTCCCTTCTTTTTTTATATCCTTTTCCAGTTGCTTTCTTTAGTGCCATTCCTGCCGCGGTACCAACGGCTCCTAACGCCGCCGCTTTAGCCACCGCTGGGGTCGCTGCCGTAATCAACGCTGGAATCGCAGCTAACAATGGAAATATACCGCTGGGTTTTTTAATATTGGCAATTGCAGCCGCAGAGAGTTTAATTCGAATTTTGTTTGATTAGCTTTAACGATAATTTATTCGCCACGCCGGTTATCTGATTAGGTTTCAACGTGATTTTAGTTCCGCATTGTTCAGTTGCTGATGATTGTAGTTTCTTAATTTGATTAGGCGTTAAAGCAACACTAATAACATCATATGGCATTATACAATAACAGATTGATCTGATTGTTACATATGTTCCACTGGCGCATCTATTACTCGCATTCGTCCACCAACACCTTCGAGTAGCATTGATTTATCGCTGAGAATGAATGCAACCGCTCTATAACCAACACCGCCAGGGGCTACACGAGCTCTAAAGTGTATATCAACGACGGATTGTCTTAAGTCAAGATGTTCCATTGAAAAGTAATAGATCGGATACAGACTCTTAAAATCCAACTGTGATATTTGTAGACCAGTATCAACATTTTGATCGCGTCCCATATATGACAACATACGATGATACACACGTGCTATTTAGTTGACATCGTAATTCAGTTGTATATCCTCTGATGGTTCCTGTTGTCCGTTTATTCTCAGCGAGACATCACTGACACCTAATTGATCCAATATCATATGGATGTGTTCTTGAGAGTTTAATCGATTTCTATTCTGTAGCGCAATAAATATATGACGCAGAGCTGAAACGTCTTGTTTTCATGCTAGGTTCCACGTAAATGTACCATCAACATCAGAATCCTTGGTATCTGTACTCGTTGTTAACCAACTCAGCAACGACTTTCCTCCTTGATCCATAGATGATAGTAATCGTTCTTCTGCTGTGATTGATGGAGTTAGAACTGGCATCCACAGTGATAGTTTTGTTAAAATAACTTTACCGGCAGCAACACCAGCACCGCGCCAGATTTCAGCATTATCAGTACCCTTTCTCACGAGTATTACCGTATGCTTTGCTCCAACTTTTCGGACGTTTCTACAGAATCCAAATATATGATGTAGTGAAATAGCGCATGAAAACTGTCGACGAGGCCTCTTCAACGTTGATACGCGTGTTGCAAACCCTAGATTGTAATCTGCATTAACACTTTTTATAACATCAAAGGCAGCAGCTGGTCTTGCTTGGTGTTCAGGAGAATCAGCATGTGGTTGTGGATCAGATGCGGTATCTTGTGGTGTTCGTAATTTAAAATACTGAATGTGATCAGCGTAATCAGTGATATCCTTATAGAACATCATGGATGGACCCGCTGATCTTGTATAATCATAGGAATATCTCGCTAACCCGATTATTGTTGTGGCAACATCAACCTCATGCTCAATATATTCAATTTCTCTTCCATCAATGAGATATCTTGCACTTTCAAATAGCGCCATGATACCATTATTGACAAAACCAACTCTGACATTTGAGTCATCTGCGTACGCTGTATTAGCTGCAACATCTGTTACAAGTTCTCCTTCCAATTCGATAAATGCTTTACAAGGCTAAAAGTATTTACTAGTATCATGAACTTGAAATTCAATTCTTGATCGGAGATCTAGCTGTACTGCGTGATAAGAATAAAATTGATAATCACGTACGGAATCATCCTTGAGCACTGGTGCGTCCATATCAAACACTGTATCAGGTGACCGTTTGAACATTTTATTTATATATGTATTGATCTAAATCATCGTTGACGACCTCGTCGTGGTTTTTTTAAGCCACTTCCCGCTATCATATTTGCGGTTATGTTATCTTGGTCACTTGCTATCAACGAAGTTGCCAATGATGCTAGTTTTTGATCTACTGAGTTATTTATAATTCTACTAGCACTCGCAGGCATATCCGCTGTAGATGGCAGTAGTCCCAATTGTGGTTTCCTTAGCAGTCGAACTAGAGCTATTACTTTATCATTCGCGGCTGAAAACGCTTTTCCTGCAGCATCTCCAACAGTTCTAATACCCTTATCACGAATAACATCAATGGCTTTCATCGATAATTGTTTTGCTAGCGACGCTACTTTTGGAGCCATTCCTGCAAATAACCCTGTAATGGTATCACCGAGACCATAACCATAGTACGCGTTATAAACTGGAAACCGTGAATTAACTACATAGACGCTGGCTGGTTTGTCATGGGTTGTAGTGTATGATCATATTATTAAATTGTTATTTATCTAATGTGATGACTTCGTCATCAGATTAATCACTGTGATAACTATGATGGTGAATATCCGTAGGATTTTCCACTAACTCATCAATGAAATCTCGATATATACCAATATCCATAACAACCAGCTTGAAATAACCGTCTGCAGATATCAGCTGATTCATTAATTACTTCTGGTGAGTTATTTCCAGCTCGGTTTCCTCCGATGAGAACTTCTAATCGTGCTATATCACTGAGAATATTACCAGGACAATGAATAAGACCACTACCTGAAATTCCAGTCCCAGAATATCCACTTGCTGTAAATTATTTAGTTACACCAGTTGCACCTTTTTCAGAATCAGCTTCTGCCATTATTCGTATTTCATCCGGGTTCGGGTCGTCTGCTGTATATGCCGGTGGTGGTGATGGTGATGGTTCTACAATACCTTTTACCAAGGCTTGAAATGTAGCAAAACCAGGATGCTTCTTTTGTGTGATTCTAGTTTCACCATGTTTTGCTAAATATACGTTTGTTTCCCAAGTCTCTCTGTCTTCATAAACCGATTAAATTTATCATATATATATATATATATATATATATATATATATTCTTATTTTAAAGTTAGCTTCGGCAAATTTAGCTAATTCATTATCGTCAAGGGTATATCTAATTTCAATTAACGCATCATTCGTAAATATCTTTTCAGGTAGATATTCTTCTCTTGCAACAGTAATTTGTTGTTCTTCAAGTTGTTCAGGTGGTGCGATAAGTGGTGGTCTACTAGCAAGTTCTTCTTCAAGTTCTTCAAGAAGTTCTCGTTCTAGTTGTTCTCGTTCTTGTTGTTCTCGTTTTTGTTGTTTTTGTCGTCTTGCAGCAGTTATTATATCACCAGGAAGTGTTCTTAAAGATTTTTTTGTTTGTTTGGATCTTCTTGCTATTTTTTCAGTTCCTGTCGCTATTTTTTCAAGTTCACCAATAAGAGGTTTTTCTTTTCTTTTTTCCCCCGTCTCGGGGATTACCCCCCATATAGCACGCTCAGTAGCTAATATTACCCCCTTCGTTACTGTGGTCATTTGTTTAAACAACTCTTCAGATACCGCAGCAAAACCCGTTTGCAAACTCTGTCTAGCTTGTAGTTTATTTCTGACAGAGTCGCGGATTGGTATAAATCTTTTAATCGCATATAATCTTTCACGAGCTAATCTAGTCGTTAATGACTCATTAACCATTATTAAAAATCGTAGATTTTCAATTGTAAACAATTTTCCAATTTGAATATTAAAAAAAGTTACTACACGCCAGTATTGACTAAAACCGACCATCCGAAGGTTTGTTTTTTTTTCGTTTTGTTCAATTAACAATCTTATATTGATGATTTTTGAATTAATTGTTCTTTTTATTTCATATTCCTTCCGTAATTCCTTTCTTATGTTTTTCACGATAGTAAATAACGGGACAAACTTACTGACGTCGTCACAATATAGAAGGGATATGCGAATTGAATTCTAAATTCGTTTTAAAGGGCAAATGTTTTGGGTAGTACATATTTGTTATTCATAGCGCCGTATTCAATGTCCTGGAAGTCATAATTTTATCGCAGTTTAAATTATCTGATATGTAAATCCTCTGAGATTTCAAAATTAAAATTTCTGTTATAACCTCATTGATATTTTGAGAATTCATATTATTGATAATTATATATTTCTAATGTAAAAAATATACTTTTCAAAAATGAACCCAGAGATGGGTGCCTATACATAAACGAATTGAATTTTTTGTCTGGTCTTTCTTGAAATCGCAGATCGACAAATTCCCTCTGCAACGCATTGAACCGAAGGTGGACAAATATCGAAATACCTACCGGACTTAGCTATTGATTGAAATACTATTTCCTCGTTATTTGTTGTATTAAAAGATCTTACAGGTCTTGCTTTTTCGAGTATTGTCCAGTCTTTCCTTGTTTCAAATTTTCGCTGGGTGTAACAGCCTGCAGATTTGATAAAGAATTGTTTTTAGGATTGGAATCAATGTGATCGATAACAAAACCATCCTTGATCAATCCATGGAAACATTCGTATTTATTATTCTATTATTAAAATGCATTCATATATATTATTCAATGATTAAAATGCATTTTCCCTCGAGCGTTAAACTTCAAATACCACATACCATTGTCAGCACCAACTGGTTTCTCCAGCCTGCGGTGTCTGACAATAACATCACTGGATGCCTCATAGTTGCTGATCACGGGATTTGGTCGGAATTCTTGGTTCATTTATATACATAATACTATTTTTCCAATTCATTGTTTGGTCGAATGATTACATTTTGAAATCTTCCGATGTAGTCTTGAGGAGTTCTTATGATTTTGTCGTTGACGCTGTCAGAGGTAGAGTCATTGATGGAGTTCTTAGCTCTCTTATCATAGTAACGCTTCAACTCCCTATATCGCGTACCACCGCAACTGAGACACAACTGTGATTTACCACGCACACCTACCCACATCGTATACAAGGGATCGGGCCAAGACTTCCACGTCGAAAACTTTGCATATGATATCCACAGAACTCCTTTCTGCATGATTTGTTACACGGGGTTACTGATCCAACCATAAGCCATTGGCTATGATTCATTATATATAAATTCTCTATTTAAATACTTGTTTTAATTATAGCATGAAGGAGTTCAAGAGATTATCGAAAATTACGCCTAGGAAAATAACTAAATTCAATCTCGATAGAGTCTCTGATACACCAAAGGATAAAATTCGTGATATAACCATGATATGTAAAATTCGTGATTGTTTTAATGAATTCAAGCGTGATGGAGCATCTCACTGTTGGTCGACATTTCGAATTAATGGTGAAGTTGATGCTACCATGAACGATAAACGCGCAGCAGTGATAATCTCACATCTTGGGCGGAAAAGGTATTTTTTTAGAATAAAATTCATTATCCGTTCAGACACAGGATATTGGATTATTCGGGATAAATTTGAACCCATCTTGAAGGATACAAGAACCGTCACTGTGAGTCGAGATTCCAAACCAGGAATTCTGACTGAAATTGACAAACCGTACTACGAGAGATAATTGACAAACCGTACTACGAGAGATCTCATCCCGTAACAGCAGATGTTTATGGGATATATCCGATAAATGATAAAACAAGCAATGAAAAACTAAAACCCATGAAACTATCATCGCTGAATTGTGTAGCAGAACGAATAATAGAACACTTCACAAATGCGCTGCGTGGAAACAAATTGACTGATCTAAGACGTAAAAAAATAAACGAGTGGGGACTAACAATGAAGGAGTACGGGACAACAATCCAGGATATAACCAAATTGGAAACATCATTAAAATTCCCAATAACCGTAGCGACGATAACCGGCGAGATATTATACGAACCGAAATATAAATCACAAGGAGCTCCAATCAAAATTATTGATCATAATGAACAAGCATGGACATCTGCAGTAACAATATTTCCGCGGGATAGAACCATAAAATATCTACCCCCGGAATTTTCCGGTGAAGAGTAATTATTTGATTTTATTTAACAGTTGAGTAAAAACGATCCTGTATCAGTGAAGTTACTTCACAGTTTGAAAACTCCGAGTGCAGATTCGATCAATTTGTAAGACCAAACGGCGAATTCTACCGCACTGAGGCTCTCCATGAGGCGATGAATAAACTAGCTGGTAGTTTCTCGAAGAGTTTCGACGACGAACAATTACTAACAAAACTGGTCTACAATTCCGTCGGTTGCAGCTCATTTTGCGAGAAAGAGAAACACATGGAAACCAACAAAAGCTGAATTTCTGTCAGACATCAAATCAAGCTGCATCGAATACAGCAACGGCGGATTATGGAATACAAAATATGACCGTGAAAGTATTATTTCAGTTGATATAGTCGCGTGTTATCCGGCGAGTTTTCTCGGGTACGGAGAATGTGCTGAATACTTCAAGCGATTTGGACATCCCACACACGAGATGGACCGTGTTGCTATTAATGGGCCACTTCCTAATTTTGATTTAACCGGATTCGCTCGTGTGGTACCATTTGAATTGGCTACAAGACTTCATCCGTGCTGTTACGTTTGGATTGGTAGACATATCTCTGAAAAACACTGGATGCCAATAGTGCTATTACGGTATATGATTGATTCTAAAATGCTGTTATCGTTGATTGTCAGTGAAGCGATTATATCATATCGAGCACAGACGGAGGTCTGGTTACCACAACCCGATAGTCTAGATAGTATAATCAGGGAACAACGAAAACAATTTCCCGATCTTGACGAAGAAAATATCGTGAAATGGTCCAAACAACTATTTGAAGTTAGGAATAAAGACGCAAAAGATCTCGGTAGAAGAATAATTGGTAAGTTCACACAGGGTGGAAAATACGACAATATAACATATTCTTCACGATTGTTTATATATAGCGTTGAGTACGATTTTATAATCACGGATATAACATCTAAGGGTATATACGTCGATCGTAAAGACGCTTTCTTGTCCGATGGAAAATAATTTGGCACAATTGTTACTTGCGCAGACGGAGAAAATCTTCAGTATACACATTTGAGAGCGTCTATACTAACTTATGCTTTTATCAATTAAAAAAGAAATACCGTGTGATTATTCCAAATCAGCAGATGTTACGATTGAAAACAATTACTTGAAAACTATCAGAACTATCTAATGCACCGCAGATATCTGATCCAATATGTAGATATAAAACAGTTTATTTAAACGGCTGTGGCGGGTCAGGAAAGACAACTCGTGCGATTGAGTTATTTCGTGGGAAATCAAACATGATTGTACTAACACCGACACACAGACTTGCAAGAGAGATGAAACAACGAGGATTTAATGCTTGTACTTATCACAGTTTCTTTCGATGGAAAGGCGACAAATGGACTCCTGAACGAATCGGTGAAAAATTTATTTGGGATGAGATATGCACGGTGTCGTTAGATGTATTACAAAGATTTCTCGAGTGGCTATTGCACTCGAATATAAAAGTAATAATGTGCGGCGATCATGATCAACCACCACCATTTGTCGGTTTATCGCCACATGTAGACTATTATGAAGAAATTAACACCGATCATAGAGCACTTCATGAACAATTATGCGAGTTCAAGAAACTAATCAGATTACAGCCTAATAGAATCCAATGTGAGATAGAGCGTGAAATAATTTCAGAAACACATTTTTAAAAAAATTTGGGAAGCGAGGAGACCAAACGATTTGATAGTGGCGAGTAGAAAAATAGTCAGAGACGCACTTCGGATGAAGTTATTTGAATTGCATAAAGAAAAATTTGCAACACTTCCAGTACCGTTGTGTTATAGGCCTTCGGATACACGAAAACAGAATATCGAAGTTTATATTCCAGGACAGCGTGAAAAGCAGAATTTAGTGTTAAATGATATTGTGCTGGTTGATATCAGCGTCGTTGAAGATGCATTGCGTGCTGATAAATCCCAATGGACGCTAGGTTACGCAGCGACTATATATACTTCACAGGGATTGACTTTATCAGATACGATTATTTTGATGGTTGATAATCACATTGAGTGGTCAAATTTTGTTTATCTCGCAGTGTCCAGAGTACGAAGAATTAATCAGCTTCGAAGAGTTGTTTTAGATGATAATGACACTACAATAAGTGATATTGTCAGCCTTGATAGAAAAATACTTTTTGGTTATAAACAACAGGACAAAAAATAACAGAGAATTTGATATTGATGCTGAATTAATAATTACGCTAAAGTAACAACAGAATAATCACTGCGCGAGTTGCAATTGTATAATGAGTTGGTGTTGGCCGGATAAGGATTCTCGACAATTTACCTTAGACAGAAAAGATAGCAGCGTAGGTCATACTAGAGATAATGTGATTCTGACTTGTCTTGAATGCAATAGACGCAGAGGTGCTAGTTAAGACCACGCGGTGGTAATTAAGTGTCCTCGGGTATCACTTGCAGTTGTTCACGAGTAAATCCTCGCTGAGGAGCGATCAAATCCAACCTATAGATTGCTGGCCTACCCGTGGATCGTGTTATGTTAGATATGTTATGTACAGTAACACTCCAAATAGGACCAGTAGCCCTTTTTTACCACCTTCGAGCTCTCCTGGTTCGTATAAATACGTAACAGTGACAATACCGAGTATTGGTTGTTTTAAAAAGTCTTTTTGTGGTTTTACTGGTATATACTTCTTTTTAATCGCGTTGTTAGGTTTCATGTTGATTGTTCGAGTGACCTCATTATTCAGCGCGGTAATCGCGCCTGGTAATCTCTTGACCCATTCAGGAGATCGTTTATCCTGGATGAAATGTACGATTAAATCGTTCAACAATTGCCTGATCGCAATGTAGTGCAGTATGTCCTCGTCTGATAGTGACATTATGATGCTTCATTGTTGATAGAACCGCACCTTGAAATTCCTTGCCAGGATCAACTTGTAATAGATTTGGCCAACGCAGAGGACCCCTTCGATAAATCTTTTCAAATGCAGAAGCCACTTCAGTTGATGATTTTGTCTTTAGCGGTTCTGCTTGTTTGTATCGACTCGCAACATCAACTACAGTTAACCCGTATTTGTAACCACCATCATGCGGCAGAAATAATATATCAGCCTGATGAACTTCATTATGAACGGTCACATCAAAATGCGAGTAGTTAATTTGTTTAGGCGGCGGCAGGTAAATTTGCCATGTCGCCTGTTTAGATAACCAATTAGCCGCTGTAGTATATTTCACCTTCGCGGAGCTAGTGAGTTTATTGATTGCTGCTTTGCCCCTCCAGTACCCTTTTGGAGAATAATAAATAGATACCATGTTGTTATTAATTACCGGCACATAACATCAATTTACCTTTCATTACCGATTTTACTAACCATGAAGCCAACTTTTCTTTCAAGGATTTTTCAGTGATAGAATCCAGCGCATGAATTAATTTCACATCTGCGAGATGTCTGTGTTGCAGATTACTGCTTTTATAAGCAACATCACGAGCATGACACGCCTTATCAATAGCGTTTATTGGTTCTTCACCACGTCGAGGTTGGTTTTGATCATCTAGTCTGATATCGAGTCTGGTTCCGGGTCCACAATAACTATATCCTGGAAGGTGTTTTTCTCCTGGATACTTCGCCCATGGTGTTCTCGGGAGTTTAGTTAGCTTGGCTGCGATATCACCTGCTCGTTTTTTTTTTAAAATCCTTAGCAATAAATCTAACTTTCTTTGTACTACATTGTACACACTTACCGGAAAGTGCTCATCGCTTATTTTTAGTTGTAATCGTCGTAAAGTCATCTGTGCCAGTACGCGCCATACACTTCAAACAATATAGATCCATAATTTATATATAGTAACATGAATGTAATTGATTATTCAGCTACCCGACGACGGGAACCTCTTAAACACCATGCGATGTTGCCGAATTCAATTAGAATGATTATAATCGGACCATCTGCAAGTGGCAAAACACAACTGCTACTTAATTTGATAACGAGATGGATGGAATGGAAGAAGTTGTATTTAGTAGCCCCGAGTGTAGACGATCAGAGATGTTACCGGGTGTTAAAGGATTACAACGAAAGAGCAATAGAGACGGCCAGCAAGCTTATAACCGAGATCGAGGAAGCACAGAGTACTAATGATACCGATGGAAGTATTAACAACCACGATGACTACGAAAAAGCTGTAGAGATTGTCAACGAGGGTTGTATTATTATGTTTATAACCGATATCGAAGAAGCACCGAGCATTGATGATATCGATGGAAGTATTAACAATTTGGTCGTATACGATGATGTGATGTTAGACAATCAAAAAATCCTGCTAGGATATTTTCCAGAGGCAGACATAAAAACACCAGCGTGATATATGTCACTCAACGATACACTGAAATACCAAAAACGATCAGAGATAACTGCAATTTATTATGTATATTCAACGGAGTTGACACACATACTCTTAGAAATATTTGGCAAACTTGGTGCGGCGGTGATATGGATCATAATCGATTTAGAAATTTCTTTAGGCACGCTCACTCAATCCCACACGGATTTGTGACGATAAATTTATCAGATCCTCGAACGCGATATCGTGTCTGACTTGATACAATATTCGGTTAACCCATAGCAGCAGAGAGAGTGAATGCCAACGACAATGGCGTCTTTGAGGAAGCCTCAATTTACCGAATCGATGCTTTTTTTACAAGTTTTTTGAAACCTTGGTTTGTCAAATAGACCTTTCTATAAAATATTAACGAGAAGGAAACCTTAGATTGCCGAATAGACGCCTCTACTCGGTTGTCTGATTCACCCTCTCTGGTGCTGATGTTTTTGCATGTAGTTAGAAATGTGGACCTATACAAAGATGATTTCTTGATGTAGCGTCTTTAAATTCCATATGTAGTCTACTTTTTTATAGCCTAATTTATCTAGTGTTTTGTTTGTTATGCCCACAGAGATTTTTAACTATGTCAGATTTGAGTACATATATGTCTTTTGCAACGAGTAAATGCCTAATTGCCCAGATTTGGATAATTTATTTTATTTACTTTTATATAATTTTCATTTTCTTCGTTTGCCCCAAAAATATTCCCAGGGCTTTTACTCTGTTTTTAATTATTTTTGTGGTTAATAATGATAATAATAATAATAATAATAATAATAATAATAATAATAATAATAATAATAATAATAATAATAATAATTAATTTTTATGATGACTTTGTATAGCGCCTAATCTTTCGAAGTTCTAAGCTCATTACACCATCAATAATGATATGACTACACTAAAGAAAAACAAATGAAAAAAACAATGAAATTGGAAAACATAAAAACATGCTGAAAACATATCAGAAACAGTCGAAACATGTGAGTTTTAAGAGCACTCTTAAAAGGGACCACTGTGTCTTTGTGTCTAATTTCAATGGGCAATTCGTTCCACGTTGCCGGGCCCTGGTATGCAAACGAACGTTGTCTATATGACTTTATTTTCACCGTAGGAACAACGAGTATACGATTATCAGAAGAAGAGCGTAAGTATCAAGCTGGTGTATACACATGGGTGAGGCTGAATAGGTATGTCGGACTGGAGTCTGTCAAAAAACGTAGCACAGAGAACAAATTTTGTGTTTGATTCTTTATCGAATCGATAGCCTGTGTAGGTTACAGAGCAGTGGTGAGGTGTGCTCTAATCGTGGTACTCTAAAGATGATCCGTGCAGCTGTGTATTGAACCTTTTGAAGTTTCTTTAGTAAATATTGTGACGAAACAGACATAATTGAGTTACAATAGTCCAGTCTTGAAAGTACTAATGAACACACAAGTGTTTTAGTGGCATCAACTGAAACATATTTACGAATGGAACTGATGCGTCTCAATTCAAGATATGCAGCCTGGAAGATTCCCCCTACAGTTTACCATTTTTAAGATTTCTGTTTTTGAGTTATTTGTGACCCCGAAGCTTTCCAAAATGCTCCATGTTCATTCTCCAATTGTTTAAACGAGTTTGAGTCTTTATTAAAGTTCATACAATCATCAGCATAATGAAGCATCTTGAATTCATCCCTCAAGTTTGGGATTTTTATTCCATCTATATTGAAATTGTTCCTAATTTGTATACTTACAATTTATATCACTATTAGGGATATTTGCATCGATAGTGGGCCTCACTGATTGCTGTATTTTAAATATTCTTGTTATCCTTCCCCCCCCCTCCCCCATTAACCTGTACACCTGAAGTTATTTTATTGGACATAATCTTAGTCCAATGTTTGAAGTTTGATTCAAACAAAAATTGCTCCAGTACTTATTGCGTATAATTATTTTCTAATCCGTCAAAAGCTTTTTACTGGTAGAAAAGTACCATAGCACATTTCGCGCCTGTTCCGTTTATAAAGTCTATATTTGTACAAATGTTAAGTATGCAGCTATGTATGATCCTTACTTTACCTCCACATGTTTGATTAGTGTTTACTATTGTGTTTATCCCGTGTTTTACCCTATTCGCTAGAATTCTAATCAGTAGTTTGTATTCAGTGTTCACGAGGGACATGAGCCTCCAGGTTTTTAAGTCATTTATATCGCCTTTCCCTTTGTAGTCACACCTTCCCTCAGTGAATTCGTCATGAAGTTAATTTTTAGAAATATGTTATTAAATAAGTTTTCAAGAATTATTGCCAGCTCACCTTGGATATTTTTTTAAATATTAAACTCCGCCGTTAGGACATCTTTTTATGTGGATTTTCATTTTACAATATCGTTTATTGTGGTTTGTATTTCCTCCACAGATATAAGTCAATATTTATTTGTTTGTGTTTTAACGATATCATATCGAATTGTGTTTTTTCTACATATTCTGTTTATGCTTGTATGTCTATGTTTTGATTTGTATAGAGTTTTGTGTAATAGTTTTGTATTCCTTCCATAATTTCTTCTGTATATGTCACTTCTTTCCCAATTATTGTGTCTAGTGTTCCCCACCCCCCTTTCCTTAATTCCTCGCGTCATATAATCCCTCTGCTTGTTTGTAGATGTGATTGTAATTTCCCGACCGTATTTCTTTTCCTTATGTTTCCTCTTCTACTAGTTTAGTTTCCATATCCATTTTCCCCATTTATTTCTATTTTTATCACCATTTCCATTGTTATTAGATTATGATCTGATATTTTAAAGTCTATAATTTCCGTTTTTTTGTATGTATTAAGTTCGAAATTGCTTACATTAAACATATCTAGTCTGCTTGCCCCTTTTCCTACTTGATTCCGTTGTTTATGTATTCATGTATATGTGCTGTTCTTAATATGTTTATATATAGATTTGTGTTATCTTAGTAATTACCCATGATTTCCCGTGAAATGAGATTCTGGGTTGCTTGTTTCCTTATTCTATTGATGTCTTCTCCAACCCATTTAAAGTCTCCTCCCAGCACTAGGTGTTGTGTTGTGTACCTATTTACATGTTTGCTTATGTTTTGTATGATTTTATGTTTTTGTACCTAGTTGAAGGGCTATACGTGTTTATGATACTGCCACTGGTGACATCTATTGCGGCCATTTTGTCTTTTAATATTCTGTCCTTCCAGGTAGCCATTGTACTGTTATGTTCCTAAGTATTTATTTATTTATTTTTTTAATTATTATACGCGTTTAATTAATTTATTTTAATATTTGAGGCACGGGCCCCTCGTCTGTTTGTACCATATCGTCATAGTGTGGCTTATTGCCATTGTGCTGTGTCGTTTCGTTAGATGGTTTGTTCGTTTGTTTGTTGTTTTTGTTTTGTTTTGTTTTTTTCTTTTTTAGTTCATATCTCTTTGTCCTGGTTATCTTCCGGTTTATTTGGATTTTGTGTGATCTCTCATTTACTTTTTGGTTTAATTTATTTGATGGGTGTGAAAGCGCTGAAGTCCTGCATCTATCTTGTATAGGGTATCTCGAGGTCAAAGCCACTGTACCAGGTCTGCAATAGGATTCCTATAACATTCAAAGAAGTGAATATGTTTTTCCTCCTGTCATGGCGTTTGTATTATTCTCTCTCTTGTCTTGTTAAAGCCATACGACTTGGCCATTATGTCATTGGTTAGTTTTCTTTTCTTGTTCCGAATTAACTTGTTCACTATTTCATGTGTTGATATCTCAAGAGGGCGGCCAGTTACGAAAACGTCTATATATATATGGCCTCTGCCTCGCGTATTGTTGGTACAGTGTCCGAAATTTTGACTCTGCACCTTTGAATTAACATTTCTTCTGTTTGTACAAATTTATTGTACGTTTGTGGGTAGAAAACGTATTTGTGTCTTCCCCCATACAGGAGTCCTTGGATATGGTCTATATCCATCTCCATTACCTTCATGGCAGTCAGAACGTCGGCCTGTCTGTGGAGGTTTTCGGTCTCTTTGAAGTCTAGAGTTTGGCACCCCATCCATATGGTACGCTATCATCTTTTGTTTCCAAGATTCACCGTCTAACACCGTATTGAAATATGTTGTCAGGCGTGTATTTGATTTATTGTCCTTCATTGTTTTCTGGTTTTCTGTCATGATATCTCTGTCAACTTTAGTCTCTGAACTGTTTGTCGCTTGAGACGTCAGGAACCTAATTGCTAATTATCAAGAAATACTTTTAGCAAATGAATTATGTCTCGGGAATACCTGGCACTTTATGTAAATATTAATATGCAAAACATCACACAAAATGTTAAGAAAGGTTTGAGAATTACAGGTTGTGATTTACAATAACGTGTAAATAAAAAAATTGCGAAAACTAATATGTATACATATATGACGGCTTAGGTCCCAACTTAGCACTGAAAATTGTGAGCAAAACTCTCTCGCACACCTTTCCTAATGATAATCCAATAATAATCCTTAGGCTGACTTTCTTGCGGTCTGTTTCGTGCGGGCCATTGCAATTATAAACACATAATGTGCTTCTAAGCAACAAGTATTAGAATAGATGCCTAATTATCTAGCAATTTGAAATAATTGTTATTGTGTTGGGGATAACACAATCTCTAATGGTAACAATATGCACCATATGGCGGCTAGGTAGAGTGGTAAAAGAAGATATCATTGTGATACCTCAGTAAGGACCACTAAATAACAGGAAACTTCTAGCAGCTGTCTTACATACCCGCCATGCTCGAGTCGAGGACTCGAATATGTTGGAAGTGAGATATATGCGACTGGAAACGGCAGTTGTTTTAAACCACTTGGTCACTAGGGGTTCATTGAAGTACCTGTCCATATTTGCTTAGCAATTTTTGCTAGAAGTAAAATCGTTCATATTTGGAACTGCTATAAAACATATTAATTAATAATTATATTACTTAGAAATATACTGTTATTAAGTATAAATGTGACTCATTAAAAAGTATTACATATCACTAATTTACTTTTATTTAGTAACCTTAAGTAAAATTGAGTAAATAGATAAAATGGTCATGTGAACATGCTAATTAAAGCAAGTTGCAAATACTAACCAGTTTAAGAAAAGAAAATTGTTTGACTTATCGAAGTATATTTACAATTTAACATTCCATTCGTCTTGTTCTTGCCAACAATGCAATATATATATATATATATATATATATATATATATATATATATATATATATATATATATATATATATATATATATATATATATATATATATATATATATATCAGGTGCTAACGCATGTATGTGAACAATGTAACATATAACTTTGAAATGAGGAAAGATTTTGGTAGCAAAGTGGAGCACAGTGGAGTAGCAGCACGACGAAGAAAGCATCATAATCTACTCCAGCAGTTTTTTTTTCGATACCGTACCATGCCAAACAGAGGTGGTCAAAGCGTAGTCATGCATTATGTATGTGCCACCACTCTTAGGTATACAAGTACTTATACTACTGACATTTGTATTGCATGGCATGTATTCCATTGCAAATTTAAACTTTTTCGATGCATCATTGCACAATGTGTCTTTTGCCTAAATTACTGAAATAAGGAATGTTCAATATTAATAACACATATTAAATTGGGCCACCTCTTGATTTCATTTCACAAACATACAGATGCATGGATGGATGGAAAGATGGATGCAGCAAACATTTGCACAGGTCATACAAATGAAAGACGTTTTCTGGAGCATACAATAATGGCTTTATGTCATAGTTATTGGCGACTCAGTGTGGGAGACGTACTGAGAATTATGAAGCTAACTTAGCTAAGAGTCAAAATGATAACTGTCAAAGTTACATCAAATGACGAAAATATTATCTGCTTGAAAAGAAATTTAATTTACCTATCTACTAATTAATTCAACATGGAGCGAGGGCTTAAAGGGATATTAACGATAGTATATGACCGTTAAGCGATAGCTTTGAATTTCGATCAATTCAAAGACATGGGACTATGTTGTGCTAAGTACAGCATATATATTACCCAATTATTACAATTGTAATTGTGTTCCGAAGTGCAAGCGTGGACAGAAAATCGTGGCATTGATTTTTTTTACTAACATAAACGGCCATTTCTAAATTTAATGCCATATTATTGCTACTTTACCTTATATACCTAGACTGTAAAGTGATTGTGAAATAAGGTGAAGACTTCAAATCTCATCGTGTCGTTTGTCTTAAAGCATGAGTAGTAAATGTTATATCTCACTGATCTGCACACAACTTGATTTAATGTGTGTCTTCTTTTAGAGCAAATCAGTTATCTTTGTGTACGTCACCGTAAATAATAATATCAACAGTAAACTATCGTGTACTGAACTGAATATCAATGGCAATCAGCATATAGCATGCCACTCTACCTAAGTAAGTACCTACATTAATGTTACATCACTAATCGTATGATTTCCTTGATTTCATATAGTGAGTGCCTGCATTAATGTTACACCACTAATTGTAAGCTTTTGTTTATTTCAGATGGTAAGTGTCTACGTTCATTGTGAACATTTAACCTGACATTATGTAAGTAAATATCAATGATCATCTCGTGTATTCTGCAAGCATTGGAAAACAGCAGGTAAGTAAATATAACAAATCATCTCGGGAATTCTTCTAGCTTTCAAATTAAATGTTGAACATATAATATGTATATAAGCCTGTTAGGTTGTGATAAAAGTTGGAGAAGGAAACCGAAGCTATGTGAAATAATCTGGAATATTCATTGAGGAAGGATTTTACAACAATGTTATCTAAAAGGTATAATTTTAGCTTAACTATTTCAGTTGTAGTGTCATGATAACAACATCATAAATTTCTAAGCGACGGCTGTGCTTTGCAATCCAACGTGGTAAGCATAAATATTGTATTCTATAACATTGCATGTACAACAACAAATTAACGTCCATTGGCTGATTGACGCTATGGTAATATTCGGACATAGTTGTTAACACTACTATATACTAAATATCTCGTACATTACGAAATAACTAGAAATATAAAGATATTTCGGACGCTAAAATTCATAAAGCAGATATGATCACTCGAATTGTGATTGAAGAATAACCTCTGAAACTATGACAAGTAAATATTTTATCATATTTGACGAAAATGTTGACATATGATAGGTTCATCGTTTAATTGTAAGTACAATTATAATATCACACATATTGCAACCTACTATTGTACTTCAGTATACAAATACAACATAAATGCCACTTTGCAAAGTTGTTATACTGACAATGTTATTAGTCGCATAATTAAAATGTCATCTGTGTGAATTATAACGTATAATGAATCGACAATTAATAATTGAGATAACGTTTTATTCAAAATAAAACGATGTAATGGCGATTACTAATGCACGTATAAAAGTACACACCTTAGTTTATAAGGCAAAGAAATTTATTGTAAATATGATTACCAAAAACGTCCATAAACAAAATCATACTTATCCCACAAATCTCAAATAAGTATAGGTATTTTGTTTATGGAGACTGCGCATTTGTCATATTGTTAAAGAAAATACATGAAATACATAGATGCTGTATGTTGTTCATATAATATCAGGCAACACATAGAATTCAGAGATGCTGTATAGCGTTCATATAACAGGCAATACCTAGAATACGGAGATGCTTTTCATTTGTCAATTTGTCACAAAGATGAATCCGGTTTAGGACTAGATTAGTGAAAACACCGAAATAACCTGCGTTAATAAGATGTTTATTTATAAACGCAATTTATATACAAACAAATCTGACACCATTATAATAAAAACATAACGGAAATTATAAAGATCCTAGCGTGGAACTATCAACAACAAGTAACTCAACGAATAAAAGGATGATTCTAACGAAAGGAATTTTAAACTAATGTGAATAACGTTTTATCACCCGATCAACAAATACAAGTATATGTATTAATTTACGAATATATTGCTCGTATAACGAGACTGAGATGTAATTGCCAGTAAGTTTGATTGTATCGTTCATATAACGATTTAGCAATGAAATGGCATGTAATTTATGAATATATCGCACGTATAACGAGACTGAGATGTATATGTGAAATTATGAACGATACGTTCATATAAAGATTTTAATATGAAACTGGTGATAATTTTACTCGGATGACAATTACAATAACATGAAACACGTATTATACAACTATCGTAGCGCCCATTTGACGTGCAAGATGTATATCCTGTTCCGCCCGCTCCACCCATTGGTCAAGGAGTTACAACGCATGGTCCACTCCTCTCTGTATCTTGAAAAGTCCTTCGAGAGCCCTCACATTTAACACAGACCCGATGGTCGCAAAACCTTGGTTTCTCGCATCGAAAACACCAGTACACTCCTACAAACCGACGTCAACAGACGCAGCGTATACGTCACAAGAAACCACACAGAGTTATGCGACTTCACATCACCCAACCATATTGATAAGGCATATTTAAGGCAGCACACAATGCACAAGGCAGCACCCAACCATACACTAGGCACAATACACAAGGCACCATACACGAGACAGCTAAAATTAAAACAACTAAACTGTGTAATACGTATGACATGGTTAAGTACTTCTACATTCATGTATTTTCCGCATTCGTGCACATAAATTAGTTACCCATTTATATTAAACATTCAACGCTTGCAGCGTATAATTAAACAAAAATGTGTCTGTTCAGTTACAAAAAATAGCTATCTCGAAGCAGGCTGTAGTATTTATATATTATCTACATCTGATATATGGCATGATTCTGGCACAAAAACGGATAGCGATACGAATAAAATCTTAATTTTAAATACTTCTAAAGCTGAAGATTTTACTCCTGTAAGGTGGTAAGTTTCCTGACAAGACTAGTTGTAATGTAAAGTTTACGGATAATTTGCTCTATAATATACACTAGCTGTGACCGATATGCGCAGCTAGGTACTTAGATTTTAAACTGCAAGTATTTTGCACATACAGGTTGGGTTGAGTCGCGCTCAGTATCTCGAAATTACTAAGAGTCGATAAAAAAAAAACATCCTCGGGTGCCGCTGTACGAGGCAGCAAAACACGAGTACATTGTTGACCACATATACACATTGAGACCAGTCATATTCCGTGAAAAAAATCAATGGCACTAACTGCAGTACAGACATGCCATCTATTTTTCGTACCTTTAAGGACAATAGCTAAATATTACTTAGCAAAACAGAGATGTGGTGTAATTTACTGGATATATTAAACTAAAATAAGTTTAAGTATTGTTTTATGGAAAAATATGACCAGGATACACATACATCAGGAAATTATATATTTTGATAAATTGCAACAGATTAGGTCTAATATATTAACACTGTCGATGATCATGAGAATCTGCAATGAATACTAGTTTTCAACAAAGGCGCGACACGTCATGTATGTAGGTGTATGTGTGTGAAAGTAAGAGAAAAAAGCTGTTAATGATCTCATTGACATATATATATATATATATATATATATATATATATATATATATATATATAATATAATATAATATAATATAATATAATATAATATAATATAATATAATATAATATAATATAATATAATATAATATAATATAATATAATATAATATAATATAATATAATATAAACGGATTTGAACAAAATACGCTTTTGAATATCTAACGAAATAACAGACGATAATCAGAACAGTAAGTTGAATATTAGTTCCATCAATAATAACAAACAAATTTTGTTTTCCATATGAGAACTTGTATTGTTCTAGTGTCGCCATCCTACATAATAAATTGTATATTAAAAGACAAAGGTAATGACAAGTTTTGCAGATTGGATAATATGAGAGCAATTATTTTGAATGCAGAGCAGAAAGTTCACTGGGGAAAGATTAACTATGTCTAACTGTAGCTTGACATTTTTAACTATCAATTGTTCAAATAGGTGCTGTCAGCCAATGAAAGGGAAACATGTTTTTCAGTTATATTACATGTGTCTTTTAACCTCTGGAACTAATTATTGTTTGTGGGGGGCGCCTTACCAGAATACACATAATTCTTTGACAATGTGTCGTATTCGATGCAAAATGAATAATTAAAATAGCAAGGCATTACGTTGTAGATTGTGTACACTCTGTGTATTTATTGGCTATTCCTTGTTGAGTTATGGTATCTAACTAATCAGTATGGCTATTCAGTGAAACCTAAAATGTGAATCATGTCTTGATAGCCATAATCTTCCTTCTTCCATCCATACATAAATACATGCATGCATGTATCAAATTCCAACTCATGTACTCGGCAAGAAATGACATTACTTAGGTTCAGCATATTCAATAGAAAATACTGGTTTTGAGAAAGGTTCTTTTGTTTTGATTAGTATGTTTCCGTCCGGTTCTAACGTGCAAATTACGAATTGAAATTTAAATTAAATAATAAAATCTAATTTCGAAATAGGAACAATTGAGTGATACATAGATTTACTGAATGAAGAGAAACAATTGCAATTGACGAAAGAGGAAGAAAAGACTTTCGCAGTTGCCGCAATAATAACAATTGAGTTAGCAAAACAGGACATATAGGGACAATTACAAATTGCAGTTGCAGACAAATGAAGGACAGTGAGACGGAGACTATGTGGTCGCACAGGCAGATATGATATGTAAAACGAAGAGAGGAAAATACAGACATAAATTTAAAATGAAGAAAGCAAAGTTTAAGTTATATTACGAATATTAGAACTGGTTATTAACATGCAAATTCCAACTTAAAAAAGCAAGTTCTGTTTTTTTATTTCAATGTAAATATTAGATTAGCAAAAGAACTGGATAAATGTTATGTTAATCACAAACTTATATTAGATAAAGGTGGACAAATTGCCTCGAAGATATTTTTCAAAATTACCTTGATGATCAGAGGGCTAAAACAGTAGAAAATGCTATTCATTCAACAGACGAACTATCCTTTACAAATAGAGTATATTTCATCATTATGTCTCCTACCCAACTGTCCTTCGGTAACACACAAAATAAATATTTCAGTCTAATTCAAACACTTTTAAATTTCAAACCTTTCACAACGTTTAGAAATCACATTGATGATAGTGTTGCCTCTTTCCATGGTTACCTATGTCAAGAGGAAAATCATTTTTATTCTGATTCATACAAATTAAAACGTAAGCAACATAATCAATACAAACTGCGGATTTAAGCATTAGATAAACACTGTGATGACTTTACTTTAAGCATTTTTAAGAATTCCTGCATTGTTAATAATGTAGACCATACAATTTCACGTCTGCATCATCAAGAAGATCTAGCATACATATAACTTGAATTTGAACACATGTCTCTTGATATTCCGTTCCTACACAAGTAAATAAAATATACAGTGATGTTGAAATTATGTATTTCACACCTGTTAACCAACTTCCTTATTATAAGAAACTTTTTAAAGAGTAATGGTGAAGAATGAAATACAGGATTTGCTGGATAATGATTTCATATAACTAGGAAAGGTGACTGCAGTTCAAATTGTATAACTTCCTGATAACAGATAATCCTTTCCCCGTTGAGAACACATGTCTTTATTGAAAAGCAAATGGTTTAAGCAAAACTGATTCATGATTCATTTTCATTGTTATATGGATTCATGCATCGATATAATACAGATGTCAAAGGAGCAAAAATATATCTACTGAAAATATCTGATTCATGATTCATGATTCATTTTCATTGTAAAACATATTAGACCTTTTAAATTTTGACCTTTCAAATTGACTGTGTAAAATTCAACTCTAGGTAAATGAAACGGATAGACTTCATACATATCAAGTGATGCTGTTTGGGATGAAATGTTCTTCTTGTGGTTTTCAAAGTTCAGTCAATATTGCTTCTTATATACTTTGTTTTTCTAATAAGAATTCATCTCATGTAAATTTGTATGACTTATACATTTGACTAATAGATGAAATAAAGCTTCATTGCATACATATTTCTATGTGAGGGTAGGTGTCATCTATTATATACATAATATGGCATGGGTAATTGTATCTTGGACTTCAACGTGTCCAAAGTGAACGTCATTATCAACCTGACCTGTAATGTTCCTTTTGATTCTGTAGATATCATGCTTATCTTATTATAAGTCCAGTGTATAATACATTTCCATATATACCTACGGCTTATTATTTGACACATCTTGTGAATTTCGCTCATTTTATTTTACTTTTGGTATGTCTGTTTGTACTTTGGATTACATAGTGTGCTTGTTTGACCATTGGCTGGATATATACCATTCACAATGCGACTTGAGTCGGCAAATGCATATGGATTCATGCATCGATATAATACAGATGTCAAAGGACCAAAAATATATCTACTGAAAATATATGATTCATGATTCATGATTCATTTTCATTGTCAAACATATCTGACCTTTTAAATTTGACCTTTCAAATTGACTGTGTAAAATTCAACTCTAGGTAAATGAAACGGATAGACTTCATACATATCAAGTGATGCTGTTTGAGATGAAATGTTCTTCTTGTGGTTTTCAAAGTTCAGTCAATATTGCTTCTTATATACTTTGTTTTTCTAAAACAAATTCATCTCATGTAAATTTGTATTACTTTTACTTTTGACTAATAGCTGAAATAAAGCGTCATTGCATACATGTTTATATATGAGTTTAGGTGTTATGGGATATCTCCTTTGTTATCTTTTATATACATAATATGGCATGGGTAATTGTAATATGGCATGGGTAATTGTATCTTGGACTTGAACTTGTCCAAAGCCAGGGTCATTATGAACCTGACCTGTACTGTTCATTTTGATTCTGTAATGTACATGCTTATCTCATTCTAAGTCCAGGACATAGTACATTTCCCTATATCTACGGATTACGATTTGACAAATGTTGACAAATGTTGTGGATTTCGCTCCTTTCATTGTAGTTTTGTGTATGTCTGATTGTACTTAGGTTTACATAGTGTGCTTGTTTGACCATGGGGTGGATCGATACACTTCACAAGTCTACTTTAGTCGGGAAATGCATATGGGTTAACGGCTCGATATAATACAGATGTCAAAGGAGCGAAATTACAGCTACTGAAGGCTTGTTTTCATAACGTTTAATTTGCAATATATTTGAACTCTGTATCTTTCTGTTTCAGTGTACTAATTGTCAAGGATGGTTAAAGTCGAGAGGATTTGGTTTCAATTGCTGCTGTATATATGTATAGGTGAAACAAATTGTTTCTAGATTGAATAAACGATGCATATTATTTTAATGATCAGATTGTCAACGATACACAGAGAGTGTAGATGTAAAAGCTATATATATATATATATATATATATATATATATATATATATATAATATATAAAAGCGTGCACGTACACAAATTTATAATTGAGAAGACAACATAAACGGTTAGCTGTGAAGACAATACGAAAATTTTAACTTAGAAGACAATACGCACAAGTAAATTGTACGGTCTGCGTTAAATATAACTGTGTTAATCAACTATGTTTATCGCATATCACATTAATTGTAGGCAATTCTATCTAATATGTATACTTATAATTTATACATAAATCAGTCTTGCTTTGCAAATAATTGTTAACATTGCAAAACAGGTGTGTACAGCGCAACCGCCATGTAAAGAGTAATACACATTTTAAGTAAATAAACCAACAATGATAATATTTCACCATACGTGTAGACAGTGCTCCGTCTTGAAAACATTAATAAAAACACGTTTTGTCGTGTTGACATGTATATATATATATATATATATATATATATATATATATATATATATATATATATATATATATATACATACATCATATATTAACAATAACATAACTATTAAAGTGTTGGTAAAATTGTATAAAGCAATTCGATATACCATCACTAGTAGTAATACAGATTTTGATTGGCCCATGGCGCCATAATATACTATCATAAACATTCTTGAAACTGTGATTTTGGTTTGATGAAGATTTTTAAGTCTAACCATTAGTGACATATACAAATAATAAGTATCTGTAATCCCATTGTCTAAATGAATTTAACATGGTGCAAACTTTCAACTCAATTTCTGCCCCTCCCCTACCCTTCGCCCCCCCCCCCCACCGCCCCGCAATTGCTTAAGGGTAACATATGCATAAATCTGGAGTTAGAAATAATAGGTAACCTTCAAGAATACGGTTGGCAGTTACGGTACACGCATATATTCTGATTTAGTCAATATTATTATCAACTATACAATTGTCGCTCTCTATCTCTCACTCTCTCTCTCTCTCTCTCTCTCTCTCTCTCTCTCTCTCTCTCTCTCTCTCTCTCTCTCTCTCGTAATTTGTTCGGTTTGACGTAATATTTAACATCAGTATTCAGAGGTTCAGAGACTTTGTACTATTGTCTAGCAAACATCCTCGATTCACATTTTTTCATGGATGGTCACTCTTATTTGGTATGATGGTCAACAGAGAGAGAGAGAGAGAGAGAGAGAGAGAGAGAGAGAGAGAGAGAGAGAGAGAGAGAGAGAGAGAGAGAGAAAGAGAGATTGCTTTTAGATATTTACATATTTAAATATTGATAATCGATTTGGCCTAGAACCTAATACTATGATTAATAAATAACATCAACAAATCCTTTCGTACATTACATATCCGTAAACAATACATTTACGTAGCTGTGTCGACCAGCAATTGTAACTTTTTATTATCGATTATAAAGAACATTTAGACTGGTCCTAAATGAAGTGCAAACATACCGTTATTAAAAACATTATTTTAGGTTAATTGGTGCAATTTCTTTGTCACGGTGTCTTATCCAACCAAATTTAGTTTCCTCTGACACACCAGATTTATGCATGTTTTGTCACTGGTGTATGAGAGGGGAGCGGTAAACTGAAAAAGAAGTGATTTGGATTAAATTGTGTACCATGTAAATTAATTTAGAAAACCGGTATTAGTGTTGCATTGTATCGTTTGTTTCTTTTCTTACCTAAATAATTAATAATGAGTGGAAATTCATCATTCCAATAATGACTGCGTATGCGTAATATTGCGACATCGGCGAATCACAAGTTGAAATACTTATATTATTGGTGTATTATATTGCGTTATACAAACACTTTAAAAGCCATGTTTATTTCAATGTAAAGTAGTTCCCTTCCCATGTCCTGATGCAGATTAAACTTTATTATAAAATACGTTATCCTTATTACCGGAATAATCTACTTTCTAAGTCATCATATATGAAGTACTTATTTTTTATTTTCATGTTTGTTGGACGTTTCGTGCAGAAAACAGATGTTGCCACAGAAGAAAAGGAGGGAATGCCCAATCCAAAATATGTTTGATTTTACAAACAGATGGAAACACTAAACTCTGCATCTGAGATGCTGACATTGTTAAAGATGAAGTTTTGTTTCATATATACTGTTTGCTGCAGTTTTAAGTAGTACTTTTTTTGTGCAGTACCTATTAGAAAATGTGTTGCTTTATATCACTAGATAATGGTTTGTTCGTGTCAATTAATAACTATTCGTTTTATTGTATTACAATACTGATTAAATGTTTGATTGTGTTTTTTTATTAATTAGTTGTTTGCGTTACAAGTTATGAATAGTGTTCAAGAAATGAAAATGATATGATAAGAACATTGTAATTTTCGATTTAAGAATATTCAGCATGGCTTCATATTAGTTGACTAATTATAATTATGTTTTGTGCCACAACTTGTAACAATCAACGAATAAAATATCATTCTTCTAAAGCTGGATAAAGTGAATAACTATTAAATTCTTTGATTGGAGGCTTTTAAATATCACTATTATTGTGTATAAGTTATGTACCTTGCTGCATTTTAGAAAGCCATACACCTGGGGAATTTTCATATGCTGTTTATATAAAATTAGTTACGAAACGTAAATATGATTTACATAAAGAAATACAGTTATAGTCAAAATTTTCATTCAAAAGCCAGTTTTGAATTCATTATTGTATATAAAAGAAATTTTGTTACATTATTTGGATAATAAGTTTTATACTTTTTAATCATTTCTTTATATATATATATATATATATATATATATATATATATATATATATATATATATATAGATATAGATATAGCAAAATTGAAGCTTTCTTTTCTAGAAGTGGTTATATCAAGTGCAACATAACGTATTTATAATTTGTGTTATATAATTGAGATATACAATAATCACATACACGTATATGCTTATGATTAAATTATTCTATAACATTAACTGTGTTTTGGTTAATTTAAACAATATTATGCTAATTATATCTGCAATTGATAATATCTAATGTATTGTACGTTTCATGATAATGCAATGCTATTCCAGTACTATAGGCAACATTTTCCGTAGATCACGTGTTATTCCCCTTGATTTGACGGCGTGTATCTACATTTTGGTACCTTCCTATCTATCTATCTATCTATCTATCTACCTACCTACCTACCTACCTACCTACCTACCTACCTACCTACCTACCTACCTACCTACCTACCTATCTATCTATCTATCTATCTATCTATCTATCTATCTATCTATCTATCTATCTATCTATCTATCTATCTATCTATCTATCTATCTATCTATCTATCTATCTTTCGTACCAGATAATTGTTTGATATGGACGAACATGTTTGACTGTAAAGATTCCATTACACAATTGCTCAAAGCCGGAACTTCTTTACTTGTTACTATATTGGGAGTACAAAACTAAAAACAAACCATGAATATGTATTAAATTATGTATAACGGATGCAATACACTAATTATATAATATGCTGACCGTCATAACATTAACGTATTTATTTAACAAGGAATGTACGACCCAAACAGTAAGTATTTTGAAAGTTGTGGCTGGAGATAGTTGCTTATTTTATATGGCACGATATTACTTCTATATTCAGCCTGGATCAATAGCAGTGATTTAAATTTTCTTGAATTGAATTTATTTATGCTGTACTATATACGTGTAATTCAAGTCTATATTTGAGAATAAAGAAATTAAAATTCATTTACTTGTCTTTTAGTTATAATTATCTCTATGCGTTTGTTTAATGTCATTTAATAGATACATAATTATAACTACCTCAATACAATGTTTTTTGTTTACAGGTATTAGTCGAACTACGAATCTCGCTCATATTCATACTGTTCGGAAAATAGTCATGTGACGTAATTTTAACCAACCATTGCTTACCCGGGATGCCGGACATGTCTGATGGTTTCGTAAATATACTCAAGATACAACCAGCGACACAAACAGAGGGTTAATATATAAGTTAATTATCATCACCTGTGCGTTTAAACTGTCATTGGCAAAAGATTAAATATTATATATTGTTACAAGCACAGGGGTATTCACTTGACCGATCGGTGCCAAAACCCTGGCGCGAGTCACGCTGGAAGTCATATGTTTTCCCCAAATTTCCAAAGACTTTTTACAACTTGAGTTGTAAAATTGAAAGAAAGACGTGTCTGCTATAATTATTAATCTTTGCTGTAATCAATGGGCGACCCAGAGGAGACAACTTGCCCAAGAGTCCATTAACCGCACTTTAGCATGGTTTTTCTTCATTATAATCCTATTTCCGTACCGCAAGCCCGTCATGCCGTAGAAATTCCACTAGTATTCCCTTACTAGCTGGGAAATATTTAACTGCGCGACCCTAGGCCAGTCAATCCACAGAATTTCCGGCGTATCACGCTCATATACATACGCCCATTTTCCACTATGGCCACATAAACGGCACCTACCAAGTTCCAACTTATTGATTCCATTCTATAATTTACTGATTTCCAACCATAAATGCTGCCTTTTCAATCACAATACTTGTATACACCACGGAATTTTAATATGGACTATGTTACGAAAGGGACAGTCATTCGGCTTGTATCCAAATTCACTACTAACGACCCAAGCATGGTTCAAATTCACTAACACTTACTCCAAATTTATTACAATATTATATCCTCTCCGTCAAACTCCAACGTACTATAAGTCTTAATCATGTCTGTTAAGCTTGCGTGTAGAGTAAACAACTACCAATGAATGCTGAAAACACTACAAATATATTGACAAGCAGGAAAGTGAAGAATCAGTTATTAAATATTCAAAATATACTTATTTGCATAAAAGAAGATCAGCATTTACAAACAACAAATGAAATTTAGTCAAAATGTGAACTTGATAAATTTACTACACGGAATCGATCATGTGCCTTAGTGTCTGTTTTCGTGTCTGCAGACGTATTTTTCGTTATATCAGCTGTTCGAGTCATGAAGCTTAGTTATATTAAAACAATGATATGGATGGGAATTTAAGTGTGATTAACATATTGCATTGTCTGCCACATTCATATAAAAATGAATCTAGTAGACTATGTGAGTATTAACTATTTGCGTTATTCAGCTCGATGACATGTGATACCACATAACCGGAGATCACACATGAAATAGAATATGAACGATTTAATACAGATAACATGGTATGTCGCGATGTGTACATTTATAACGCATTACGTTATCAAATTGATTATTTCATCGGTTTATATATATATATATATATATATATATATATATATATATATATATATATATATATATATATATATATCAGATACAGTGTGCATTACTCCACCAAACTAGAAATTCCCATCCTCTTCGCTGATCGTAATTAGTAATGTCTAAAATCTAAGTTTATTTATTTGGTTTCTTTCATTCAGATGTCAAATAAGGAATCTAATACTGACACGTATTTACAAAAATAAAATATTTCATTTATCTGTATTACGTATTTTAGGGTAATTTTTATGTTAAGAACAACAAGAGTTTTTCCCCGTGTAATCGTTCCTATGTTTTGCTAGAAATAAAATTTCAATTTCATTCTATGATACTGACTATTTATCTTTTGTAAATCAGACACTTAAAAACATTCATAATACAAAGTGAACATATAATTTATTTGTAAGATGTTTTTATTCAACGTTTCCGCTGTCTGCATTAAGCTGGTGTATATTAAGCTCAAATCATTCATGAGTCTCATTATTTGTATTCCTACAAAGGCTCAACAAGAAGACTACCGCATATATATCAGATTATGTCAGTAGACGAGGAACCATGACGTTTTGACAGCTTATGGAACATGAATACTTTTCGTTACTATTGGTGTCAAAAGGTAATTACTGTTAAAACAAACTGTCGACATAACTTGATTGCATTGAGTTAATTCAGTTTACATATTTAAACTTCCAATGACATTGACGGTGTAAAGAGAATACACACACACACACACACACACACACTTAGAAACACACACACACAGATAGATAGATAGATAGATAGATAGATAGATAGATAGATAGATAGATAGATAGATAGATAGATAGATAGATAGATCGATATGAACTAAAATGTTCATATATATCATACGTCATTATCTTTGACTAACTGTGTACACTTTTGGCGAGCTTTGTCTTTTATGTACGAAGAAATTTCCTAATGTGTCGGCTTCTACATCGTCCTGTCTTTCTTTGTAATTGACTATGATCAAGTCCTTACGAAGGACTTCCACGTGTATTATTTATATCGTTGTGTAGTTAATCATCTGGAAGTAGCTGGAAGGTTCTATCAAATGATACGTCTTGCCGAAACACAGTCGTTTTGCTATTTCGCTCTACGTCTAATTGAGCATATATTTTGGCAAACGATCGGCTTACTTCGTTTTTCTCCACGTGTTCTAAAGTGGTGCTTTAATGCTTCTATTATTCAAGTTTCAATTTATTTAGGTCTTGGGGTGTGTGTCACCAGGAAGGATAAACTCTGACTTACTGTTTCTGTTCTATAACAGCATCCTCAAAGTTTTAACATCCTTGTAGTATTGATCTGCCTTGAGAAACTGCTTTTCTCGTACGCTTCAAACAGTTAGTATCACCGGTCCAGACTTTTAACAGCTCCATTCTAAACTACTTTACTGTCAAGGAGCCTACTTGTTGTGCATGCTCACAAACTCAGTCTTGATTGCATATTTCGTCACAGGTACGGCACACGGGAATTGTCAGTTGTTTATTTATCAGATTTCTTTTTTTTCTCCGTCGACTTGGTTCAGGAAAGAGGTGGCATGTGTACCTCCTACGTACAAACTTTCACTCGGTTCAAAAGGTCCACCAGCTTGTAACTTTCCACGATGCTTTTAAACTCTGAATCGGTTGTGAACCGATGACTGAACGTGTGTTCCCACATTTCCACCACTTGGCATCCTTGTAGTTCTAACTTCATGCAAAAACGACACGTGGTCAAATAAGTCTTCATCAAAAACTGATAGCTGGTGTTACGCTGAGGGTAGTGTATAAGGCATCCGTGAAATAAGCACCCGTTAAATTCACACACGATATTAAGGTTCTCTAAGTCTCAATAATCCATCGAAAATGATCCGATGTTGTTTTCACCTCAACCTCAACGGCACTTCAAACATCGCCAACAGAACGTGCTGGATCCATTTGTCTTCCTTCTCGCACAAGTAACGTAAACCCGTAGGGCTTTGACCACGTATCTACCCTTCACAAAGTTTGTCCTTTGAGGACTTATTGCAGCCAGGGTGTTGTCGTAAATGAATCGTTGGCATTACACTAAAATAAAAAAGAACATGACGCTCACTAGTGAGATCACACCCATTTTTGTCATTAATTTGCATTACGTGTTTTTGGCTATCACATTTTAATTCACGGCAAACACATACATCGCAGCCATTCCAGAGCCTTCATACAAATGTAATTTTACAAAACCAGCCTTTTCGGCTAAGGATTATGGATTACTAATCTCAATAGCTTTCACTAGGGACTCAGTTTAACATTTTTTCACCACTAAATATGACAAACATATAGACCCACTATATTGTTCAGCTTCTGCATGAACAATGACACTAATTAACGAACTCAATAAATACAAAATCTGTTTGGAGTAGGATAAACAAATAATTAGCAAAACAATCAGATGAATACGTTTACTATCTATTTGACAACATGCCAAGAATGGGCGGGAGTTGCTTATTGTGTCGTGATTATTACCCAGAAATACCAATAAGATCTGCTTTATTTTTTATGATACTCAGATGTATATTCTGTAGCACTTAGAATCTAACAATCATACGCATAAATAACGAAAAGTACCGTTCATTTGGGTCAATTAAAGTCTGCTTCCCATAACGAAACAAGGATTCATAGACTAGCATAATCAGACAAACTCCATTATCAAAGAAACCACATCAAATCCTGTTAACATATGTTTGATAGAAGAAACGAAATGCAAGACCAGACGTATGAAAAGAAAGCTTATGAAGTACAAGACTTTGCTGACGCTAATAGTTATAAAACTATGTCAAGTCAATCTTCGGCCCTTCAAAGCCTGGCTATGCTTAAGATGGAATTACACTAATAAAATACAATGCTGGCAATAAGTATAGATGGAAAGAATAGTTTAGGCAGCTCATAACCTTTCCCTCAGCGATCAGCCAAACTGTTCTTGACCAACTACTCCAACATGCAACACACGATATATTCCTTGCGCAGTACATGAACATGTATACCGTCTACGTGAGCCGGACAAACGCGTTCGACATAATCAATAGAGACGCACTGTTTATTGTAGTGAAGACGCATGGTTGGCCTCAATAGTTTACCAACGTCATCACGCTCTTGCACAATGGCGAACCCAATGAGAATAAAGTCACCAACAAAATATCTAATCGAATTAAACTATCATGCCAAGACCCGATCGATAATTGGACCCTGCGTAATAACTTAAATCAATAATTAGTACATTACATTAGTAATGGGTGATCTTCAAAATATAATGTGTTATGACTAGTTGACAAAGTATTTATGTACAACTGATCCAAAGTTAAAAATCAACTATTCGATTTTCCCTGACTCAGCCACACAAATTAAGTTAGAAACATGTCAGCGTGCATGAGTGTGGCTTGGGTTCGAACGCATATACTTGCACAAATACTGATGACGGTAAGAGCAGATATATATCTCTTTCATAATGCAGTGCTAAGCACCACTTGTTGTGTAACGCAAACAAGTCTTTATATTGGGTGCAATGTCGCTCAAAAACATGTACTTGAAATATTTCGCGGGTTCAGACAGGTAATGACAGAGCCGATATCCAAGGAACTTGTGTTCCGAAATATGGTTTGAAGTAATGATGCTGCTGCGATGCACACACCTTTGTTAAAAAATAAATTACAAGATACATTGAACCTGGCCCACGATTGGATATTCCTCCTGATTTAAACACACACACACACACACACACACAATTAATGAAGAAGCATCCACACATCTGGTCGATGCTGCATGTGATCGATAAAATCTGAGTATGCGACCTTAAATATACCCGTGCGTGACATCTCACTGATATTTTATCTCATCCATTACGTAAAATAAACTAACCTTTCACGTAATCAAAGAACCATTTATATTTGTAAGATATGTAAATACCCTTCATCCATTCTGATAAATTGACATAATGTCATAACTGTACTAAAACAAATACATTAGTGGTTCTACATACAGGCACTACAATCCAGTCTGTAAATGTAACATTTTGATAGCGTCACCGTCCAAACTGTAAATATCACGAAATTTCCCGACTGGAAAAGATATTAAATGTAGCACTTGCAGATAAACCACACCTAACCTGAATGCAATATCTGAAAATACCTTCCAGCTATTACACTACCCTGTCAATCATTATCTTTTTTATATATGTTAGTCAATCACATTATAAAACGAAAATGTATCATGGTATATCTGCAAAATAAATTGAAAGAAGACACCAAAGGTAAAATATATTACGCCAAGGTATATTCTCAACACCCAATACACTATTCCAAGTTTCGATTTTCAGTACAAGTTACATGGTGACGAAAAGGTGACACAATTCTTCACCATGTATTAAATCATGTATAATCAATGTTTTATATATAACACTATGCTGATTCTCTGTAACAATGTAAGGTGCAAATGTTATGACTCTTCGCATATGTACATTATTAAATTAGGCTCACTCAAAATATGCGTTCTATATTTTTTGTTCAATATTAACACTACCTTCACCTAATAAGACATATTAATTATTATAGGTATTAGATTAGTTTGCAAAACTGACAGCGTCCTTAATATGTAGAGATGCGACAAAACCGTGTCCACAATCGCATAATGTGTCTGTAAAGTATAATTTACCACAAGTTAAATATGTATTATTTAGATAGTACAGCCTTCAGTTAATTTCTTTAATTTCTTCAAAATTCGTCGTCTAGCCCAGACACCAACGATGTGATGGCCTCTGAGTTATTTGAGAACACGGTAGTTCAGAAGAACAAAAAACACAATATATCGTAATGGATCAGGTCACTAGTCACGAATGGTCTCGACATTTCAACCCAATAGGGTGTACCGCATACTGTCCATTTATACCTTCTAGCAAGTGATGTATGTTTCTGTAACCCAAACCATCACGCATGACTTGTTACATATGCCTGTGTACCTCGTTTCCTGTGCGTACTATTTGAGTCTGACACTATTAGACATTATACGTCGTTATGTTTTGTATGTTAGAATTGGAAACGATGTGTCAGTAATTATATGTAATGACAGCCATTGTATCAACAACAAAAAACTCGTATTGCAGATAAATGTACCCTTACTCCTGATATATTTAATTCTTGGTCTCACCATGGTTTGAATAAGTGACATGCATGTGTTTATTCTCTTGATATTTCTGTTGTAAAACTATGAATTAGATTGTTTAACGAAATTTGATCTTATTGGTATATGAAATTGTGATCCGCTCATGGCTCAATAATACGCATAGATATAAATTCTAGCGAATATCTGCAGTTGATTCGAGATCAATGATACATGTCAATTCATTAGCGACGCATAAAAATAACAATAAACAGTATTAGTATTGCTAATTGTTCAAATAAATATAATATGATACTTATTTAAATTGAAATCCTCTATGCATTACGTTTCCCCAACCCCTCTTGTGCATAACGGACAAGCTACGCAGAAATGTGGAGTGAGAGAGAAAAAGAACTTGTGTTAGATTAAAACTTGAAAAAGAAATTACACCAAATAACCTATAAGAATATGGTTCGTCGTAACGATACGTGTGCATTTTATTTGAGATATATTGGCATTGTATATAATGATACAAAGTTAAAAATCGGGTTCTGAGTGGCGGTGTACTTACGGATCACTGCCACCTCATCTATGTCTGCGTGGGTTTGAGTCCCAGATTCGGCCAAAGTAGGTAGGTGAGAAGGCTTGCCAGTACCTTCTCATGAGTTGGTGATTCTTGCCGGGGATTCTTCTCTAGCCTATCATGTGCTTAAAAATGTCGTTAAACCCTACAACAGGAATATCTAATCAAATCTAATCTTATTTGATACGCATGCATGGCAATATTTACACCAGCAAAACTTGTATAGATTGTGGAAAGCTTCAGTCAGACATATGCCATTGTTTAGATCAAAATAACCAACCATCGCCTATTGATTGTGAGTTCAAAGGGAATATTGTTTTCTTTGCAAAAGTTTTAATGTATTTTACACAACTTAAGATCACATTGGAACCTAACACCTTCTACAAAATACGACATATAAAAGTAGATATCAAAGACACTAACGCCATATATGATGCAGTCGATAAATGTGTTGCAGAGATTGTCGCAGAATTGAAACCGAGCGTGTTTTGGATTAAATGAATAACTCGAACACAATGTGTGAAAGATGAAAATGTATTAACTTGATTAGTACAGAAAAATTTATGATGTAAAAATATAATGATTCTCACACGCTCTCTCAGCATAAACTTGATCCAATCACTCTATACTAACATTCACAGATTGAAAATAAAACAATAATATTATATCTATCTGATATACAGCTTTAAGAAACCTCAGTTTCAGATAATAGTACACACTACGATTTTCACATAATTTCACGTATAGACTAGGCTTGGGATTCAAACAATCTCAAGTTTTCAAATACGTTTCAAATGCTCTGCACTGTCAGTAAGATTCATAAATTTCCTGTAAGTCAACTAAGATTCAAAATAATCTCATGGGAAAAACAAATATATCAATTGAAACAACAATGGGAATAAACATATGCTTCTTTATTATTGTACAGTTGCAAGATTCATACACCGGTAAACTGCACAGTTTCACCACATCCCTTGGGTTGGCCCACTCTCTTATATCGGCCGCTCACACCCTTCATTGATCCACTACATGTACTGTAAGTCATACGTATACACGTGCAGAGAACATACAGCACCCTTGTATTAGCTACGTATACAGTCTTGACTCCACCAGATGTACACACATACGTACATACATATAGACATCTAGATAGCTATACTCGTTAGCTAAACGCATCAGTCTCGTTTCACCCGTTAAACTGTTAGCCTCGTTAACCACGTGTGCTATCGACGACAGATCCAAAGTGACCGGTGACGGTTATACCTTACTCTTGCTTAAATTCATGGGACAGTGAGTAATATTCAGGGTAAAATAACCGTGCATATCGTGATTATGATGTCCGTAGCCGCTAGTAGTTTACGGCGGCGAGACATATGTTGTTCCTTCGCTTGTCTGGAAAAAAACACTTGATTATCCTAGATAGCGTTGCACGCATGCACAACACAAATAAACAAATAATTCTCCGGCATAACAATTATATATATATATATATATATATATATATATATATATATATATATATATATATATATATATATATATATATATATATATATATATATATATAATTCTGTGCCAGAGATTCTCAACATTTTCGTTTCGTCACAGGTATTTCAAAGTTTAAAGGTCAAAAGAAACGATTTTATATGAGTTATACAATTTATTTAAAATGTTGTACAGTTTTGAGTTTAAAATCATTATTAACGTTTCCCCGATTGAAAAATATGATCATACCCCATTTAAATCGATCAAAATGATTGGGTACATATTTCCCGCCATAATATTTACATCGCTTACTTCCCTTAGCTGATGACGTCACTTGTGCCACAACAAACTTTGTTTACAAGCAAGTTTACCTGTGTGAATCGATAAGCAGTGAAATGGTGTATTGCGTCGCTTTTAACTGTAAAACTGAGTCAGGTCAAGGGGTAGGATTATTTAAATTTCCGAAAGACGAAAAGCGGAGAAAATTTTGGATTTCCCGAATAAAAAGGAAAGATTTTAGTCCATCGAAAACTTCGAGGCTTTGTGCAAAGCACTTTACCAACGACCAGTTTGTTGTTGATCCTTCATTATCAATGATAATCGGCTACAAATTGAAAAAACTACAGCTAAAACGAGATGCAATACCATCAATTTTTGATATTGAATCGAGAAATACAAGGATGTGAAAACGCGGATTCACTCAAAAGAAAACAACGACAATCGGGGGCAGTAGCAAAGAGAAAAAGAATTGAAGTAAGTAATTTTTTTTTCCTTTCTTAAATTTATAATTGAATTGTTTTACTAAGCATTATTTTTTAAAATTAAACTGTATTTTCAACATTAATATGAATCTATAAATAAACTAGATCTCTCAAATTTCACCCAAGAACAATGGGTTTGTAAGTATGAGATAAGCACAGCAGTAGAGTCGGGACTATGTCTAAAGATATAATCACTAATTAATACAGTAAACAACTGCTCATTCATTACGATTAGCATGAATAATTGCTATCCACACAATTAACAATTTCAGTAATACAAAGACCTTTTTAGTAAATTCCTTTATAATTTATTTATTTTGTTGCTAAATAAAGATGTTAAATTATTTTTTTTTTTACAAATTTTTGCAGACACTTGCACAAGTATTGAAGGATTCATCTGATAGTGATCAGAATGACAATACATGTAACATTAATGAAGGCAAGGAGACACCACACGATTCTGATACTGAGCAGGGTCAGAATGATTGCCATGCCCCTGGTTTGCAACTAACAGCAAGATATAATGCCTCATGTCAAACAAGAACCACTGTAAGTTCATGAATAAAATATATAATTTCATATTATGTTATATTATATATATATATATATATTGTTTGTTATATTTTTAATGCAAACACTAGTTTTAGTAAATAAATGTGTGTACTAGTAAACTAAAAGAGAGTAATTAGACATCATTGTACATTTCATATTTCATTGCTTTTTCTATTTGGGAAAAAAATTAATTTTATCATCAATGTTTTATAGGCCAGTAAAAATTCCAGCTGCCAGGCAGAACCATGCATGGTAACAATAAGAACCCAAACTGATGATAGATGGGAACCAAGAAGAAGCTACAGAAGTCCATCTATGGAATTCAACACAAGTCAAAATCTAGAAGATGATGACACTTCACAAGATCCAGATTGGTGTCCATCAGATCAGGAGGAAAGCATTGATAATATACATGTAGACAATGATATCCCTCCAAACAAGGAAAGAAAGTTTGTAGTATTTGAGCGAAACCTGGATCAGCTTCTTAACAGAAAATGTAGATACTGTGGGACAATGAAAGTTCTAATGAAAACAGTTGTTGGAACAGCTTTAATTGTAGACATGTGCTGCTCATGTGAAGGGTGTTACAGATGGTATAGTCAGCCTATGTCAGGAACTATGCCTTTAGGCAATTTGATTTTATCTGGAGCAATCATGTTTGCAGGAGCAAGTCCAACAACTGTACTGAATGTGTTTATGCATTAAAAAAATCAGTGCTGTTCACAGAGAACATATATGTCGATATAAAATGCATATATTGTCCCCATTGTATCATCAGTTTGGCAATTAAGTCAGTCCTACATGTTGGATGAAATTAAAAACAGACAAACATACAATAAGTTATTTGTTTAATTTTTTTAAAAAAATTATAGCATTCACATCTAACAATCTATTCTTCTTGTTTCAAGTAATAAACAGTTTGATTTGATTGTTTGCAGGATATATTGATGACTTGTTTGATGAACTTCTGATCAGACGGGAAATGTACACCAGATATTCAGAAGCCTTTGATGCCAGACAAAGATAAGACAAATTTAGACCAGCCCCTCTGGCACAGGCATTGCCAAGAAAGTCAAAAATTAAAAGATAGACATATTTCAAAATTCAATTTAAACTAGAATTAAAATTGTGTTCAGTTTTGTCTTTTTAAGAATTTAGTTAGGATATTTAAATCCACAATATTGTTGTGATGGAAATTTATCTCTTATCGCTTTCACAACACATGATGGCAAGATCTTTCTTTACTTTTTACCCAGTCTTTGGTAAATTCATTGCACAAATCTTCTATAAGCTATATATCTGTACAGTCTGTAAAAAAAATATTCTTAAAATCATTGAAGAGGTATTAAAATTGAATGTGGCACATAGATGTACAGATGAATAATCATTTATACATGTATATATATATTTATTTTAAATTGATTTGATTTCATTTTTATTGTTGCTTTCATGTTCATCATCTATTACTACATTTATTTTTGCATTACTATTAACACCTCTAAAAACAGCTGTTGTTTTGTGTTTTATTTCTACAAATGAAGAAAACTATACATAAAAGGGTAAAACTTGATTTGGGGGGAAAAAGAGACCGGGTGTTTAGTGTTTACTAGAAGGTGCAAACGAACTATTTAACTTGAAGAGTTATTCCTTAATAAAACAAATGTAAAAACACTTACTCATGTATATTTTGATCATTTGGTCCATGTTCCTCCAAATACTCATAATAAGATGTTTCCAAAACATGTTCATTCAAACAGTTTGCTTGGAAACCATCATGCTCTGTTATGCATGAAATGCCTGCTTCTTCCATTTTTCCATCCACTATATTCGTGTCTTTGCAACACTTTGACTCACTTCTTGTCTGCATTGTCATGCAGTGTTGACAAGAACACCTGCAACAATTAATAGAATATACTAAAGTAGTATGCCAAATCAGTTTATTCTCATTAAAAATTCTACCTTTTCCACGATCTACATATAAACTGTAAAATGCACTAACAAATGTATCAACATTATGTTTGTGGTGACAATACGGATGAACTTTTTAATTTAAATTTTTTCAAGCAGATGTGAATAAAAATATGCACATTATATACAATGTAAGGTCCTTAGACACATGCAGGGAAATGGTCTGAAAACAAAACATCATCCCCCCTTTTTAAACTCTTTTTGAAACGAGCAAAACAGTAACCGAATACTTTAAAAAGACCGATTGCATTTTGTTCCTAATATAAGTATTTGTTAGAAATCTTACCAAAGATTAACTTCATCAACCTCTTCGTCAAGTAAGGAGTCTTGATTCTCTTCAGTCGAAAGGTTACTGTCGTCCGAGTCAGACTCAGAGCTTGTGTCTCTGTTTGAAACATTTTGTACCTAAGATAATCTTGGTTCAAACATATATGGTGTTATTGACGGTTTCGTCGAAGTCAAGTCTGGCATTTCTTCATAATCTGTCGAAACTTTCATCAGAAACATAATCCATTTTGTTATCTTAATACCCACGTCGTATATTGTTTACAATTGTATGGCACGTATGACGTCACCAGAAGAGGTAATTCAGGGGAAGTAAGCCAGGTCACAATTGCTTACAGTTCGACTTTTGATGACCGGGTACGTGCACCCGACATTGATTTAATTCATTTAATTAGGGTGTTTTTACTTCCAAAATAATAATCAATCATTTTACTTATTAAATTTAAAGATCAAAAATCGTTTCATTTGACCTTTAAGCCTTGACTCTTCCAAGTTTTAAATTTCCGTTTCTCCTTATAAACGGTTTTGTGCGACAATCTGTATTTCATGACCAGCGTGACGCACTCTGTGGGCATTGTTAAGTAAAAACAATAAGAACAATCGTGGTTTTGAAAATGCGATATAGTCCGAGTTACATGACACAAAGAGGATACAGTGCATTTTCTGCTGACATACAACCCATCGCTGTCACACTGTGTTGCCTGGTTGTCATTATCTACTAAGGAATACAACCTATGAAATTCAATATATATATATCATCAGTGTCACGAGATTCTTTAAAACCTTTTATGTATTTAATACATGTACTAGAGTTTTGTTTGTCTGTACAAGGATACACGAGGGTGATTAATGTATATTATTTTTGTTTCGAAACAGTGAGATGGGTCCATTCTAATATCGAACGTGCGAATTGCTTTGAACCAATTACTTCAAGTGCACAGAAAATACCTGTGTATAAATATCTCAACGTAGGTAAAGCTCGTTACATTAGGGATAGTCTTGGCAATGAACGCTTCTAATATAGGGACATGTTGAGTTGTTGGTTGTTGGGATATGTAATTGTATTAATGTATTGTATATAATATGTCACTATTGTAATATCACGTCTATTTGTATAGGTTTGACATATAGCTTTGGTTTACGCACTTTAATGCACACATTACTTGTCTTGTGAGCGTCAGCACTTCATGATGCTCTACCTTAGGTAAGATGATTTACTAGAAGTCTCCACTACACTTCTTCGTGTGTGAGTACGATATTTCTTTCTTAAATACAAACTTCACTTCACCATCCAGAGTTCTCTTCTATATTTTCTCATTGGCGTGGCCGTAACTGCGTCATAGTTGCGTCTTACTGTCACAGATTCCTCAGCTCTATTGGCAGCAAGTTACTAACCACTGGGTTCTTAGCTTCGATCGGTATCGATCTTGCCCGGCAATCAAATGACCGGATTTTATTAATATTTACTGGTACTAGTGTCCATGTCTTTGGGTTTGATTTTGGTAACAAAAAGTAATAACGCTAGTTGAAGGTTTCAGAACATCCTGACAAATATGTGTTTTTTTAATTTTTATTTGAGGTCCGGAGAGTTGAGAGTTAAATTAATGAATACACAAATTGAAATTTTAAATAATAAGAATTTAATATAATTCAAACAGTAATCTCTCAAATACAATTCAGCTAAAATCATATCACTTAAACAAGTGACGGCCTAGTTCATCTTTTGAATGAGTGTGCGTTCTCCCTTCCTTCTCCCTCTGTCCTTTCTTTCTCTCTTTTGTCTCCCAGAGACTCGGACCAGCTGCTGGGGTTATTCACTCTGGTCCCTAAACTTCGTTCTAACTTCTCTTTGTCGCCTCTCCCAGATACTCGAACCACAGCACTGAGTACTTCCCTCTGGTGCCTAAAAGCTTTAACATAATACATACACGAACATTAGCAAAGTATATTCCTTTTGTACATAACTCACACTAGCATTAATATCATCATATAGGCCATTATGGTTTTCTAGTGACGCATTCGTGCCCATCGAAATACATTCTCCCTGCTAAATGTACACAGTTTATATATACAAATTCCCAATCTTATTATATACAAAACAATATCATATAATCAGACGCATTTCTTTGAATTGTACTTCTACAAGCGTGCACAGATATCCACAACCATGCTCTGATATATCCATAAACATGATACTCCTACAATTATACACAAATAGATGAATTCCTATACAATACACAAATTCCTATACTAATGTTGCACACGGCAACATTATACAAAGTTTAAAATTCAATTCAACATTTGCAAAATCTATATCAAATGAATACATGCATGAGGTTACTACGAACGAAGTCATTAACGAATTACAATATTAATTCTGCTAATCACGTTGTTCATATCTCAAAATATGCATGTATATCAAATACTACGAATGAATCAAACCACAATGGTAAATATATATATATATATACTGCAATAATTAAAGTACACTTATATTAGATATTCCTCAGAGTTCCTTATTTCGCAAGGCTGATCAAGGTCAAATCAGTAACATGGAATCCAAAAACGTAACAAGTTAAGTCAATGGAATGAATGTTGATCGGATTAAAATTTACAGATCCCATTTATTATTAATCATGATAATGATGATACTAGTTGGATCAACACCAGATCCAATATATGAAATCGATGTGATCACACACCATAAATAATAGTCAGAGATGGAAGGCCATGTCATGAAATATATTTATGTACTGCCACGAACTTATTTTATTATATGGCCAGAAGAGGATAAATGTTTGTATATAATTGTGATGGAAATTGAATGACCACTATTTGAGCCATTCAAAATACATATTTTATCAAACGTGACCGCATAGTTTATGAAATACTGAAAAAGTGTAAATATGTACAGATAAAAGATACCATAAACTACCATATATTTTGTAAGCTAAACTAAAGTATAGTCATAACACTTCCTGCAGTAAACTGGAATCCTCAAGAACATCTATTATACTATAGTAAACTAAAATACTCAAGAACATCTATAATACTATAGTAAACTAAAATACTCAAGAACATCTATTATACTATAGTAAACTAAAATACTCAATAACATCGATAATACTATAGAAAACTGAAATACTCAAGAACATCTATAAATACATTAGTAAACTAAAATTCTCAATAACATCTATTATACTATAGTAAACTAAAATACTCCATAACATCTATTATACTTTAGTAAACTAAAATAATCAAGAACATCTATTATACTATAGTAAACTAAAATACTCAATGACATCTGTTATACTATAGTAAACTAAAATACTCCATAACATCCATTATACTTTAGTAAACTAAAATAATCAAGAACATCTATTATACTATAGTAAACTAAAATAATCAAGAACATCTATTATACTATAGTAAACTAAAATACTCAAGAACATCTATTATACTATAGTAAACTAAAATACTCAATAACATCGATAATACTATAGAAAACTGAAATACTCAAGAACATCTATAAATACATTAGTAAACTAAAATTCTCAATAACATCTATTATACTATAGTAAACTAAAATACTCCATAACATCTATTATACTTTAGTAAACTAAAATAATCAAGAACATCTATTATACTATAGTAAACTAAAATACTCAATGACATCTGTTATACTATAGTAAACTAAAATACTCCATAACATCCATTATACTTTAGTAAACTAAAATAATCAAGAACATCTATTATACTTTAGTAAACTAAAATAATCAAGAACATCTATTATACTATAGTAAACTGAAATACTCAATAACATCTATAATACTATAGTAAACTGAAATACTCAATAACATCTATTATACTATAGTAAACTAATATTATCAAGTAGCTTTAGCAAGGACATAAGCTGGCAAATTATAAACATATTTCATTCAGAGAGACTGAGACTTTACATCTGGTTTCAATGTCAACCATACTAAAACGCATATGGAAATAAATTTTTGTGCTAATCTATTTTCCTCTTGACATAAATATAGCCTTCTATGCCAGTTACAAATAAAATATTCTGCAAATTATGGAAAGCAGTCATTTTTGGTGCAGGCTGAAACGAAGTACTTACAATTTTCCAAAAGTACGATATTTCACAAAATAAAAGGAACTTTGTATACAGTTACATGGATATTTATTTTGCACGTACAAATACTTTCAAATCTAAAAACTATTAAAGAATACAAAAGATTTGCTGACTACAAAGTGTATTGCAATATATATGGCAAATTAAGTTGGTTAATACCAATGTATATCAAATAGAGTTATTAAGCAATTTATTTTATCACATTCTACTCTTCCAACATGAATACATACATATGCACAGTTATTCAGAAACTTACCATGAACAGGTTTTTTTTAAAAATTAAAGTTATTGGGTTCAATTTGTATACCCGATAATGAATGTCAAAGTTTATAGCAAAGGGAGTATAGAGAATGGACTCAACCTAAGTTAAACATTGTATACATATTTGTAATAGCATAAAACCATCATCACCAATGCACGAATGGCAACATGACTTAATAAGTTGGTGTACTAGTATATTGATCAACTGCAGATACCTTAGTGTACTGGTATGGTGACAAATACTATATTGTTCTTTAGTGTATTGGTCTAGTGACCTGCTCTAGATGGCACTTCAGTTTACCGGTCTAGTGTCCCACAGTAGATTGTTTTTGTTTGTTTGATTCAGATTTGTAACGTAGCTTTAACAATGTTTAAGTCATATTGCTACAATGTCTGCAGTGAAGCAATTTATAGTGATTACCAGCACTGGGGCATCATGCCGACCCTGTCACATTATCCTGACATCAGGCCAACCAGTCCTAACATTAATATCTTAATGCTGAGCGCTACGCGTGGCAGCTGTTAGTACCATCTTTGGTAGGACTCGGCCGGGGTCGAACCCACGACATCCCGCTTCCGCGGTGGATGCTATAACCACTAGAACACCAGAGTCGTCACAGTAGATTGTACTGCAGTGTATTGGTCTAGTGACCCACTGTTGATTGTACCGCAGTGTACTGGTCTAGTGTCCAACAGCAGATTGTACCTCAGCTTTTGAAGTAATACTGCACCACACATAATGTAGACACCACTTAATCTCCTGTAAATATGTACAAATTCATTGGCCAACTTCCAACACAATACTAGGGTAAAAGGAACAAAATAAACTAGTATAAGGAGATAAATAAGCCCAAATATGGAGTAAAATAAAGTACAAGGAATGAAAACAAATAACATAAGGCATAAACAACATTAACGAAAGGAGTGAAATAAAGTAGTATAAGGAGTAGAGTAAACTAATTCAAACAATGTAATAAACTACTATTGAGGATATATGCTTGAAATGAGTGAATAACGGATGTATTTCATCGAGTGGATGTAAAACACATTATTTTTACCCCAAGATGAAATGTATCAGTTATTCACTTGTTTCAAGCAAATATTCCTTTTTATTGTATGCTCCCTTTTCTTGGCAGAGTGCTCTCTTCAATTTTGATCTTCACAGACCATTTGGGGAGGCTCTTCTGCTTTATTTTTGTGTTTCTGTTGTTTCTGTCACTTTCTAAAAAAAAAAGAATTTTTGTTTCTTAAATTGCCTTTTCTTGTGGTGGGTGGGAATTTTTGGCTATTTGTTTATTCCTATTGTGTTTATTCAATACATTCATCTTCTTCAAGGTAATGGTATTGTTTTCTCATCTTTCCTTCCTAGGCTTTGATCCGTTTTTTAATTTGGCTTTTTTCTCTGGTCTTTTTCTCTCCTTTCCTCCATTGTTTCTTTTGTTTATACTTCAATCTTCTCATCTTCTTGTAGCCTTTGTTCATGTTTTTCGTGCAACAGTTGTAACATTTGATGCTTTCGGATTTCTCTCTCTCTCTCTCTCTCTCTCTGTTTTATTTGATCTATTGTTACTTCTTGTGTTGTCTCATTGTCTCTTAGCATTTTTTTTGTTGTTCTTGCAACATGTGTACAATTTGTAGCTTTTGTCTTTCCCTCCATCCAGGCTCTAGATTTGTTTCTTCGGTTTCTTTTCTTTCTTGTTCTTTTGGAGTTTCTTTATGTCTTCTAATATTTTGAGCATTATTTTGGTCTTGTGCTTTTCTTATTTCTCTATTGTTATTTCTGACATGTTAGGTTCCACTTGTGTAGTTATCAGTTCTAAACGTTGTCTTTTTTTTTGTTGTCGTTCTTATTGTTGATCCTCTTGTGACTCTTGATTGGCCGTGCATTTCGATGTTGTGTGCTTTGTGTTTCAACATCTACTGCATTTGCGATGATAAATGCAACCCTTGTAGCACGTACGTACGAGGAAACCATATATATAGCAGGCCTTCTTTATCTCTTTAAGTTTTGCTTTCTCAATTTCCAGTATTCGCATGCCGTTGTAAATATTAGAGATCTTCTCTAGTCAGTATGATGCTACCTTTATTCATACCTTCGCTTCATTTTTAAAAAATATTGCCTCTATTGGTATTTCCATCGGGATATCTGAAAGATGTAGGTCCCCTATTTTTCTAAAATTTATTTTCCTAAGTATCGGTGTTGGTTCTTTTATTTTGATTATATGCTCTCCGATATTCATTTCTCCATAAGGTAGTATGGGTGTCGTTCCTTTGGGTCTTATGATGTATACGTTATATCCATTTGCGTGTATCGAGTACAATTTCTTTGTGTATTCCTGATTCATCATTTTCAAGGCAATTATCACTTTAGTGATTCCTGGCATCTCACTTCTCGGTATCATCGACATGTCCAACTCTTACGTTCCTTTCTTATATTCACATCTTATATTGCTTTCTCCCTCTATTTATCTTATATTTAGTATGAAGAATTTTTCCAAATCCCAAATGTGTTTTTTTTATTTCGCCGCCAATTTATCCCGTGTCTGTCGTATATGCTCACTCCTTTTTTCCAGGTTATTAATTCCAACGTTTTTTCTCTTCCTTTCAGTATTGTTTTTTCCGTCACGTTATTGTTCCAAGTTTTTTTATGATTCTTACTTGTTCCGTATTTTATTGGCATTCAGTGTTCAAAGTCCACAGTGTCATCGTCTGTTTTGTGCGTTTACACGTGCCGAAAGTTACTCGGGACAACTTTATGCTCACATAACAATGGTGACCTAAAGTTTGTGACAGTGATTTAGCAGATTTCTTACGGTAATGTCAGCTGTTTACCTTACATGTTCTGTTGTGATCTAAAGGATCTAAATAAAACACGTCACTATACCAAAATTTAAAAAAAAATTAGAAAGAAACGAAACTTATTTAAATAACGAAAAGGGAAAAATCTGATGAACCATTTAGAGGTTGAATTCACAAACAAGACAACTGGTACTATTGAACGAGAAAAGGCTATCCTAACAAAATACTAATATATATATATATATATATATATATATATATATATATATATATAT
>JARLTB010000068.1:4882500-5042500 GCA_030141615.1 Unio pictorum
GCCAATATCATTTAAAAACGGACAATTGTTCTAAATAGGGTTCCAAATTCTGACATCTGTAATCAAATTCCGTATCATCTGAGGCAAATATTATTTGATTTGTTTTCCCAAAAATGATTTGGATTATTCGTTTACGTGCCAGTACAAATGTTGCATTTTCTTGATGATGTCGTCGGACATTGTCATTAATGTGTTCGGTACATAACAAAAATTTGCCTGCGGTAATTTGACTTTGAGGGCGTTCGTCGTGCACTTTTCTTCGTCACTTCCAATGGTTAATTGCGCTTTGTGTCCAAATCGATCGCTAACGTAGGAGAAAAAGTTCCCGAAGCTTTTTTTTCGACATCAAAATGTATCATGCACGGCCCAAACATCGCCGGAAAATTGTTGGTTCTACAGCTTATGACTCATCGGTTTTTGTAGGAAAAGACTGTGACTTACAAATGTCCCCAGTTGAAAGCTTTTCATCCCTGGCAATTCATGATATGGCGAGAATGGATAATGTCAGTAATAATGACAGACATGAAAACTTCCCACTAAACATCTCCAATGAAGATATAGAAAGCATTAATGGAGCCATAACCTCCATTACAGCAATTGACAGTAATGGGGTAACAGTCGAGGCTATGAAACACATCCACTATGATCCAAATGTATATTGTGACTTATTGCAATATGCTGATGTCATTGATATAGATTAGGATGATGTACAACCAATTAATGAATATAAAATGAATGAAAACAGAAAAAGACAAAGTCAAGGATAAACATTATTCGAATATAAAAACATACCGCCACTAGAATGCTGTCATCCTCCATCGTTCAGTGGTAGAGAGGACGATATGTTCAGATTGAAAGTAGTTCTTTATCATTTTTTGGACAAGGGTGAACTGCGTGTATCAAATTAAAAAGTTATATTTGCACCTGAGTAAATGATAGCAAGAAATCTCTTATAGATGCGAATAAAAGTATGCAAAATTTCTTTCATAATTTCCAGTACTGCACGTGAGAAAATCCAAAATCATGAATTTAATATCAGCTTATGAAACAACAGGTCTCATTCATATGCTGAGATACATGAGACATGATGATAATGGAAAATACTGCCGTAAATTAGTAACTATCGAGAACATCGATATAGCCACGCGAAATGTTTGGCGATTGTCAGTAGCTTTGCATATCTCGGTTATCGTCACGTTCATCAACAGGCTACCAACTAAACATGCAGATGGCATGAAAAACAATTTGTGTGATCAGCAGTTATCTGTCAGCCAGCTTGAACGCAGATGGGGGCAAATGTTGAAAAAAAACGTTTTCCCTCATATTGATATAAAGAGGCATTGTGATGAAATTGTAGCCATCGTCGTTGCTGAAAGACTAAGCGGAAAAGATACAACTTACTTCTGGCCGGTGTGAATTCTTCACTCCCGTTTGCAAACTGAGACGGAGCTTCCAGTTCTGCTTGATTTTGCACACGGCTTGATCATTCGCTTGACATCCGTTCGTCTACGTGGGATAGCTCCAAAGCCAGCTGTTCCTTCTTTATGGCTCTTTTTTTGAGCATGCTTCATATTTCTGTCATGCTCAGCTTTGCTAACTCCCTGCTTGACAGCTAGGCGCCAGATTAGGCAGTCAATAGCAAAGCTCTTCCATTTGTTGACATCGATGTTGGCCGTCTTTATATCCCTATTGTAAACGTCTTTGTAACGCAGGCTTGGGCGTCCAGTTGTTCGTGTACCTTATGCTAGTTTCGCACATAATATGTCCTTAGGGATGCGGCCCGGGTACATTCTCTTGACATGGCCAAGCCAGCGAAGGCGCCTCTCACTGAGAATGGCGAACATTCTGTTGATCTTGGCGAGTTCAAGAACTTCTGTGTTCGGTACTTTGTCCTGCCACTTGGTGTGCATAATGCGCTGCAGACATCTCAGGTGGAAGCTGTTGAGTTCTCAATCGTGAGTTGCATATATTTTCCACGTTTCGCTGCTGTAGAGGACTGAGCTAAGCTCACAGGCTTGGTAGACACGCAGGTTGGTTCTTCTCGGTGAGGTTGGAGTTGTTCCATACTCTCTGGTTAAGTCTGGCCATCACTGCAGTTGCCTTGGCAATCCTACCATTCACCTCATAATTAATTGAGAGTGAGCTGGAGATGTTGGACCCGAGGTATGTGAAGTTCTCGACAACTTCCAATTTGTATCCATCTATGGTGACAGAGGGAGGGGAGTCTGCATCTTGCGCCATGACGTTTGTTTTCTTCAAGCTCATGGTCAGTCCAAATTCCTTGCAAGCATTGGATTGGAGAGGCGGTATACCAGCTGCTGCAGTCCATCTTCTGTGTAGGATGTCAAGGCTGCATCATCGGCAAAAAACAATTCACGGATGAGTACCTTTGTGATTTTAGTCTTAGCACGGAGACGGACGATGTTGAACAGCTTTCCGTCGGACCTGGTATGGATGTACGCTCCATCGCTGCAGTGCTTGAAGACATACTGGAGAAGCAAGGAAAAGAATATGGCAAAGAGCGTCGGCGCAAGCAAACATCCTTGTTTGACTCCGCTGATTACTGGGAAGGCCTCTGATGTTGCGCCATGAAGCACACTGTGCTGTGCATGTTCTCGTGGAGTGACATGAGAACAGCAAGTAGACGTGGGGGGCAGGCAATCTTCCTCAGGATTCTGAAGAGTCCACTCCGACTGACCAGACCAAATGCCTTCCTCAGGTCTATGAAAGCAATGTAGAGGGGCATCTGATGCTCATGACACTTCTACTGCAGCTACCTTGATCCAATTCCGACATCACTGCTGCTTGAGTGCTTAGACCCAAAATGACCTTTACTAACTGATGTTATTAATATCTCTATCTCGTCGGGGAAATCCCATCTTTTCTAAAAACTGCCATCGTAAGGCTACTGCTGAAGAAACCAACACTTGACCATAACGATTTAAAGAATTACCTCCTAGTTTCTAATCTACCATTCATATAAAAAATCTTAGTAAATGTTGTTCTAACCCAACTTGTATCTCATTTGAATTCAAACAGTCTTTTTAGCAGTGTACAGTCTGCATATCGCCCTTGCCACAGTACGGAAACTACTCTTCTGAAATTATTTAATGACATTCTCTCTACTTTGGATAGTGGAAAAATTACAGTCTTCACTCTCCTGGATGTATCTGCAGAATGTGATACAATATACAATGATATATTACTTCACCGTCTCCAGCATGCATTTTGCATTCAGAATATAGCCTTACAGTGGTCCAAGTCCTACTTAGTCAACTGGACACAAATTTTATCTGTAAATAGAATACACTCCAGCCCAGTTCACCTATGTCGTGGTGTTTCACAGGGATCTGTTATTGGACCTGTTCTCTTCATTCTGTACACTCAGCCGCTCTCAAGTTTCATAGGTCATCACCCAGTGTCGCACCAATTGTATGCTTATGACACTCAAACATACAAGTCTTGGCACCCAACTGAAGTTGATGTTACCAGCCATGGAGTAGAGCTGTGCATTTCTGAAGTGTAATCATGGATGACATGTAACAAGCTGCAGATAAATGATGATAAAACTGAGGCTATTCTGATCACAACACAAAGACTTTCTCATTCATACCCTTTACCTCAGACAATAAATATCAGCAACACCAACATTAAAGTCTCACAGTCAGTAGGAAACCTAGGCGTTACCATAGACAGTACTCCCACATTGCACCATCATTTCATGAACATATGCAAGGCTGCATATCTTGAATTGAGACACATTGGTTCCATTCGTAAATATCTTTCAGTTGATGCCACTAAAACACTCGTGTGTTCATTAGTACTTTCAAGACTGGATTATTCTAACTCAGTTATGTCTGGTTCGTCACAATATTTACTCCAGAAACTTCAAAAAGTTCAAAACACAGCTGCGCGGATCATCTTTAGAGTACCTCGAACAGAGGACACATCACCACTGCTCTCTACCCTACACTGGCTATCGATTCGATACAGAATCAAACACAACATTTGTTCTCTGTGCTATGTTTCAATGACAGACTCCAGTCCAATATACCTATCCAGCCTCACCCATGTGTCTAGATACTTACGGTCTTCTTCTGATAATCGTATACTCATTATTCTCACGGTGAAAACAAAGTCATATGGACAACGTTCGTTTGCATTCCAGAGCCCGGCGACGTGGAACGAATTGCCCATTGCAATTAGACACATATACACAGTGGTCCCTTTTAAAAGTACTCTTAAAACTCACCTTTTTCGACTGCAGGGAGACACTTACAGACCTGATCGTGTTTTCTATCTTATATGTTTTCAGCATGTTTTTATGTTTTCCAATTTCATTGTTTCTGTCATTTGTTTTTTCTGTAGTGTAGTCATATCATTAGTTATAGTTTCGTTTCCTGTAAATAATTTACCATACTCCTATAGCTTGTGTTTCCATGACCACATCATCAGCTATATGTATTCTGGAGTTCATATTTTCTTCACGTTTTCGTTTGCTGTATCTGAAATTTTTGTCGTTTGTTTGTCGCGTATATTTTGGAGAAGTGAAACTATTGTCATCCATAAGTTTTTTCATAACGTTGCCGACTTTCTCGTGCTCTGCCATTTCAGCTGGTCTCTAAATAATTTTTGGGCCTGTCCTTATATATGGCTCCGATTTCTTCGAATTTCCGTGCTTTTTAAGATGGTTGGCATTGTGCAGCAGTATTCCACAATGGCCAGCATTTGTTTCTATACATAAAAAAATCGGGCAGTCCAGCAATTGTTGCTTTTCTTTTTTTGAATGATTTCTCTTCCATCAATCGGTGACAACAAAAGTCTGATTAACTGTTGTAGCACTTTTATAATCCCAAACACCACAGTCATCGGGGAAATATTTGGCACCATTATCGTCATCAGATGCTTCAATGACAATGTATACGTCGCATTTTATTCCGTGTGGGATGGTTTATTCTCCTCTTTCAGTGTACTTGATAACTTTCAGTAATTCCTGTTGGTCATGAATTTTCCAGGGCTGCTAGCTGGCATCATCGTTGCAATGAAGCTGATTTATGGTCAGTATTGACATCTGATACGTCAGATACAATAAGATTTAGCGATTCACTACATGTGCCCGTGGTTTCCGCTTCCATAACGTAAATGTCTTCTCCATACTCATCGGTTTGTAAAATGTCAGTCTCATCATCTAAACCAGCACTGAAGTTCAGCGAATCAGGAGTTAATATATTATCGACTCCGCTGTTCTCATATTCTTTGTATCCATGGTCAATATCATCCTTATAATATGTCAAAGGGTTCTTTGAATTACATTTAATATCGACTGCAGGAACAAAATGGTTTATTGCATACCAAGATCCTTGCTTTGGGAGTTGCCCTTCAGCATACCAGAGAATATTGATTGTTGAATGCCCTACTGGTACGTCTGAAGACGGTTTGAAAGTTGTGTTCAACGATGTATGTGCACAGTAGTTCACGCCATTGACTGAAGGGTACAAAATCCGCCCTGGACGCCGGATAATATCACAGAGAGCCAAACTTGTCCATGCAGACGAGAAACCACCAATTGTAGCACAGTCAATACAGGTAGCTTCAAAAGATGGTGATAAACATTGTATGCGCTTCCTATGGGGATGATTCATGTACGATTTTGAATTGCGTAACAAACGAAAACTGGTATGATGACATATCTATACTGATTTGCTTTCTTCAGCATACAAGAGAAGGGACATTGCATTGAATAGACAGTTGCCGTTCCCAGCTGTGATTATCGGGTAACCACTGACTTCATCAAAAGATTTAATCATCACTTCCTACGCAATGGCATCAACTCTGAGGGGAGGGAAAACAACGTCTTTGTCACATACTGGTTTAAATTCGATTTTAAAAATGGTCTCACGCTTGACTGCTGTTTCCAATTTCGTCAGGACCTTCGTATCGGCTGCCTGTAAACAAAAGATTAATTTGTTACTATGCGTGCACAAGTCATATACAAGGGACAAACACACTGATACATAGATCGATTCATAAAATCAATAATACACATATGGTCTTATTGATAAAACAAGTTATACAGGCCTTGGTATTGTCTATTGTACAAGGGTCATGAATCCACAGGCGTATATATAAAAAAAATGAAAGGCTACGAAGTTGCAAAAAATGTTTTTAAAATGTAGCATTAAGAATATATTATGGTTTGTCTTTCTAATACCTTGCCCTCTGTCTGCGTGGATTCGAGTCTAAGATTCGGCTAATGTAGTTATGTGAGAAAGCCTGCCAGTAGCTTCTCGTGAATCGGTGTTTCTTTTTGCGGTTTTCCCGGCTTATTCCTCCGCCAATAATACTGGCCACCATGTATAGCCTATTGTGTGCTGAAAAAAGGCGTTAAACCTTGCAACTAATATCTTGCCTCTTCACTTCCCTTTAGTTCTTTCATGACATATTTACTATCAATATTGATTTTGTTGAAAACACCACAACCCCGAAATAATCTTCCATTGGCTTATCAAGTATCTTTTGCACTGTATATAATCATTTTGCATAATTATAATGCAATTCCCCAATTTTTTTCTCATTTCCCCTGTTGTATTTTTGTTATTTAATTCCTTTTCTCGTCTCAAAATTTGTATATGAATGTTTTTCAAAAAATCCATATTACACTACCTATAGCCGTTGAAAATACATAACTTCTAGAAATCCGCGTGGTTGAACACTCGAGCGTGAGATTAATCCGATTACAATTACGTAACACCTTTGAAATTGATGACCTTTGATTTAAGTAGGTGCTACTTCAAATCTTGTTTATTTATCAAAGGAATTTATTATATGCATATCATCGCACGTGTCTTGAACATCGGCTATTTTTCTACAGTTTGATATTTGGAAATTGTTACATGGAACGATTATTCAAGGTAACATTTAGCTTTCAATGGCCTTGCTATGACTTACATAACATTTTTCGACGTTTCTTGTTAATATTGAAATAAATCATACGTGCGTACGCACCCTTAGTTGTGTCCAGTAATTTCGCATAAGCCGAAAATTGTTAATACAATTTCATTGTGACAAAGTAAGATGTACAAATGCTTTACTAAAGCAAAGTAAGTTATATCAAAACCAGCTGACTATAATAAATATTATATTTAGTTTAATGTAAATATTAAATGTGTAACCTTATGTGTTTATGAATTTTTTATGAACAATCAGAAATATATATTTGTGATGTACTTTCACTGATGAATATAAACCATTGCAAGATGTATATCCACTAAAAAATATTAAATCTGGCATGAAATTTACATGTTATCTAAAGATTCTAAAGTTATGAAATTGAATTAGTAGTACCTTTTCGAATTCGTTCTGCCGATTAAGACAGATGAATGGGCAGGTGTTTTTTTTTCACTAAATATAGTTGCAGATGTTGCGAATCAAGTGGTTATTATAGATACATTAACGTTTTTTAACTCAACATGTAGGATCCATGTGTTTGATGGCTGGCATAACATTACGAGAGTTTATTAGCCAATAACCTTATTGAAATTACTGCATTATTATTAAATGAAATATAATCAGGGCCGGCGCTTCCGCTAGGCGATCTATGCAATCGACTAGGGCTCTGGGTTAAGGGTTTATTTCATAATGGGCGGGTGGGGAGGGCGTGAGTGGAATGGGTGGAGGAGGGGCGCAGATATCTGTTCTCGCCTAGGGCACCAAAATGCCTTGCACCGGCGCTGAAAATAATATGTAACAAATAATAATAAATATGTTCCAAATTTTGTGGAGTGGATATAACATTCTAATAACTGAATTATCTGAAAGCAGTATTCACACAGAAAGTGCAAAAAACTATATACCGGTGAGTGCATACTTGTCTCATTTGCTGTGAAGACTTTACCTTGTTATGAAATTCACCTGGTGCGTTAGATTTGCAATGTGATCGTTTTGTATTATAATTATAGCACACAATTAAGTTCTTTGGAAAAAATATAAATATTAGACAATTAAAAAATGTAAATACGTGCATTGGCTGCATTTGTTAGTAAATAAAACGGTATTCGAATCTGTTCAAAAAATTGGTACTGCATGATGACGACACGCATAATTAGGGGCCTATAGCAGAAGAATTAAATTTTTGCTAATCTTTGCGATTTAAAATTAGTTACAAATTATAAATGCCGATACTTACATTCTTTAGACAACGCATGCCCATGAGGTAGTCAAATTCTACTCCATCCACTGTACGACACGAAACGCACACATAGCCCAGTTCAATCTTTCCCTATATTTTCATTTCATCGTCCGAGATTTGTTGATATTTTCTATGACACCAGTTGTTACACAATGAACATTTAACACAGTCATTGGAACAATTTTATTTGCATCCACCACATGGTAAGCTGTCTATGCATTTTGTTATAGTAAAATCTGCCATGATTCAATTAAAAATCACAAATGCAAACAAAATATGTCCAGTATTTAAGCTTTATTTCTAAATAAGATACGAGATCATGAAACAATGTATAGACAGGACCATGGTCAGAAATCTGTAGATTCTGATGCTAGGATGCCTGTGTCTGCTTTATCTGTCATCATCCTTGTTATCAGCAAGTGTGAATTTCACTGTGTCAAGCATAATTGCTTTGAGATTCAAAGCTAACGTTCCAGTTATGATGCCCCGATTTCAGTTCTCTGTGTTTGAAAGCTAGCTTTAAATACAGAATTTCTATATTGTTTTGAGCATAATAACACCGTGTAGTACCAGTCTGGTAAAGAAAATAATAAGATAATGCAATTTATTTGTCGTGAAAACCACCAAACCAGCCAACAAACAAATTTTAAAAAATTCCAATTTCCACATGAACTGGTAATAACAACAACAACAACAACAACAACAACAATAAATAAGCATAACTAAATTAATAAAAACCTCAAAAATATAGCCGAAAAACGCACGCTGGAGAACCGAAATGGCTAGATTAAAAAGCGCCAGTAACAACGGAAAGTAACAAACAAAAAATAAACAAAATATAGTTTAAAAACACACACAGCCTGGCTCATATAACGCGAGCCAGAAAACATACAATATTACATTTTATTCGACACTTGAATTCCTTTACCTTGAAAGAAACCACGTGACACAACCGGTATGTTGACCGACACGCGAAACATTTCTGGACGCAAGCAAATACCATACCATACTCACCAATATAACGGAAGCCCAAAGAAAGGAAAAGGCTCTACAAAATAAACAAACACATGGAACCAACTGACGGAAGCAAACGACAGTTTCCCACGACTAGAAAATCAATAATTAACATACCACATTTATAAACAGAATGTTCAGAGTCACCATATCTCTCTAATTGTAGAACAAAAGTGGAAAATATTTTAAACTCCTTTGATAAAACAAACAAACCTACAACTACTTTTCTGCGAAATAATCGAATGTACAAGGTTTTAAAATGAAGCCCTCTACATATTAAATTTTAAAGAATGCCTATATTTTACAAAATTAATTTAAAGGCAACGTACACCTATTATATTTTCTTCTATCTTAGCAAAGAGCTCTACAATCCAGTGCGCTAAGAAGAAAAAGCTCCAAGTTTAAATATCTAAGCCATCTAATTTATTATCCTTGTTTTACCTTTACAGTTAAGAAACATTCACTCAACTACACATCTTAAATAGTTAATGCAATGTCGTGTTCACGGTAGTAACGTCTCTATCTCCATGCTAATACAGGAAACAATGTCTTAACCTTTTGTGATTGTGCATGGTCAGTTTCAGACATAGAAAAAAATGTGTAACAGATTCGTGCGTTTATCAAATGCCAATATTTGCAACCAGAATAAATACTAAAAGCGTCCCAATCTATAAGAACACTGTTGTAGCTGGATGGGGTGGGATACAGCTACATTGGGGAATTAAGTGGTAGAACCAACAAACAAACAGCTTGGCTACATGCTTCCTTTATTTCAAATTCAAACTCTCTCTAGCCAGTCCTCCTCTGTTAAATATATAAGCCTAGAGTGGCCTTCACTGGAGACAACTGATATCATATTTTTTTAATTGGCTTGAATTGTCCCTGATACAGAAATCTGTGTTTCCTACATTAAACTAAACATTTAATATCTCGCTACTGAGTTGTCTAGAAGTTGATTTAAAACATATAAATGATTATAATATATCTGATCAGACTCACACTCATTTTCAACCTCTTCCTCAAACTACAAATTTTAAATAAAAGTAGTTTAAGTTTGAAGTTTGACAAAGAGTATCTGAGTTCAATTATAAAATATATATTTCCTTAAAATCTATAGCTGAGATAATCTTGCTAATTAGAGAAACATAATCTAATATATGTTATCTAATATCATAATCATTTTAAAAATCAAAAAATAATTGTAAGTTCTGTAAATAATCAGTTAATTAATTTGCAAGAACACAACTGCTTCTCACTAGACTTAAACCAAAGTGAGTAATGTCCTTAAGGTCACGAGGTGAGTGTACTGTAAAGATTCTGGTTGGATTGTTTCGAAAGGAAACTAGAAAACAGTCCCTACTACATTTCCCCCACGGATTTAAACTGTGGTCCACAAATTCCTGAAGAAATTTTATTACAAAATAGGTCATATATCACACACACAATATCACTACAAACCTAGAATTTGTACCACATGGTTTCATAATAATGATGCAAAACTATTTCAAAAGTGGGAAGAATGGATTCTAATTCCAAAACACATTTTCTTTCATAAAGCTAAAATGAATAAACTGATAAAAGTTACATTGTTCTGAAGATAATCAAAACACGAATAAGATAATGTTCCATATTATAAATCCTGAATATTAAATCCCGAAATGCACATAAATCGTCAAACGTTCACTGGTCATTTGCAGTAACTGAATACTATACCAATGCACTAATATAATGTTTTATTCAACGTTGAAGCTTTCAATTAAGTAATATAAATGTCTGATTTGGAATACACTGTATTATAATTTGCGAATATGAGCATGCGTGTCAACTCTCATTTTTGACATCAAATAAGCAAAGTTTACTTCACGGTGTCCAATATCAGAATTTTTATATTCTTTCAGGCAGAAAGAGAGAAAAAATATAAAGTATTTTTCTCCTTTGTTTTCAGTAACGCGATACAAGTCAATATTTGTATACAGTTATTATATGATTTATAGGACGTGTATATTGAAGGAAATAATTATACATTTGCTACAAACCATACAGTAATGAAATATTCTCTCCTGATCTTGTTTTATTACTTTGACTCAAATATCTTAACTATATTGTATGCACCGTTGACAATGCAAGGACTGCAAAGAAACCGAACCTAAACTTGCCAATAGATGCATGAGTGTCTATCATCTCATTTGGGAGGGAATAAGCGACGTTTATATTACGGTTGCTAATATTACATTTCATATATTCGTTCAGGAAGATAGAGAGAAAAATGAAAAAGTAAGTATATGATGCAATACGTATGGTTATTGTAGTATTGCCGTGAAGCATGCATTTATTAAAAATATATTTGTCAAATTTGCCTCACGGTTTTATTCTATGTTATACACGTTCATTCTTCTACTTTATTACTTAAGTTCAAGTGTCATATTATATATCCGAATTATTTCCATCAGCTCGTATTTTGGGTCAACTGATATCAGATCACTGTTATAATACACGCATAGTTAACATGATTTGATTACAATTGTACATTATGATTACTGTAATTATACACGTATAAAAATTATTGTTTCATTACAATTGTAAGATCGAATTACTGTTATGATACACGTAGAGACATCGTATTTTTATTACAATTGTAAAATAATGTTAGGTGCAAAGTGTAGGTAGAATATCGCAGCATTACTAAATCCATTACTAAAATAAGCATCAGGGTTAGGGTGACATTTCCTGGAACTACCAAGACTAAGAGACCTTCAGCGTATGTATCATAATATGAGTATGATTGTCTGAAAAGATATACATGAGACATTATCCTTCTCAAGTTGTGTCATATAGCTTTCCAAGAAACGATATTTGTCCTAAACATGTTTGGTTTACCTGCCTTATTGTATCGTGAAATTGTTGTTTTAGTCCTAACAGAAAGTTAAATCTACCTAGTTGTTAAACAAGTATTTTGTTTTCTTCTAAGGGGCACGTTGATAGATCAATAAAATGTACACTTGTATATGTGTGGCCCTATTACAACATAGCTTTGTCCACGATGCTGTCCATCCGAGCCAAATAATGGTAGTCCGCATAAAGCCGTAGATGATTGGGTGATACTTTGATTCAAATTTCAGTTTTCAAATATATTCCGTGTCTATATGTCCAGATATTAATTATAGACATATTGGTAACGTTTTTCTAAAGCCATATTACCAATTCAATGTGTGAACAAGTCTAAGTCGAATTGGCTTCTGTATGGGTCCAAGATGGTCGTTGTGAAGTAAAAACGTGATAAATACAACTTCTTCCAGTTAAACAAAATGTTTAATGTGGAGCGTTACATAAGTTAGCCAGGCTCCAAGTTTAAATATCTAAGCCATCTAATTTATTCTCCTTGTTTTACCTTTACAGTTAAGAAAAATTCACTAAACTAAGCATCGTATATTGTTAATGCAATGTCGTGTACAACAATGTCTCAACCATTTGTGGTTGTGCATGGTCAGTTTCAGACATAGTACAAAATGTGTAACAGATTCATGCGTTTATCAACCTAAAAAAACTGTTTAATATGAGTAATACAAAAAAGCTTATGAGTTTGGTCTACCATGCCAATATTTGCAACCAGAATAAATACTAAAAGCGTCCCAATCTATAAGAACACTGTTGTAGCTGGATGGGGTGGGACACAGCTACATTGGGGAATTAGGTGGTAGAACCAACAAACAAACAGCTTGGTTACATGCTTTCTTTATTTCAAATTCAAACTCTCTTTCGCCAGTTCTCCTCTGTTAAATATATAAGCCTAGAGTGGCCTTCACTGGAAACAACTGATATCATATTTCTTTAATTGGCTTGAATTGTCTCTGATACAGAAATCTGTGTTTCCTAAATTAAACTAAATATTTAATATCTCACTGTTGAGTTGTCTAGAAGTTGATTTAAAACATATACATGATTATAATCTCTCTGATCAGACTCACACTCACTTTCAACTTCTTCCTCATAATACAAATGTTAAATAAAAGTAGTTTAAGTGTGAAGTTTGACAAAGATTATCTGAGTTCAATTATAAAATATATATTTCTTTAAAATCTATAGCTGAGATAATCTTGCTAATTAGAGAAACATAATCTAATATATGTTCTCTAATATCATAATCAGTTTCAAAATCAAAAACTGATTGTAAGTTCTGTAAATAATCAGTTAATTAATTTGCAAGAACACAACTGCTTCTCACATGACTTAAACCAAAGTGAGTAATGTAATTAAGGTGATGAGGTGAGTGTACTGTAAAGATTCTGGTTGGATTGTTTCGAAAGGAAACTAGAAAACAGTCCCTACTACATTTCCCCCACGGTTCTAAGTTGTGGTCCACAAATTGCTTAAGAAATGTGATTACAAAATAGGTCATATATCACACACACATTATCACTACAAACCTAGAATTTGAACCACAAGGTTACATATTAATGATGCAAAACTATTTCAAAAGTGGGAAGAATTGATTTTAAATCCAAGACACATTTTCTTTCATAAAGCTAAAATGAATAAACTGATAAAAGTTACATTGTTCTGAAGATAATCAAAACACGAATCAGATAATGTTCCATATTATAAATCCTGAATATTAAATCCCGAAATGCACATAAATCGTCAAAAGTTCACTGGTCATTTTGCTGTAACTGAATACCATACCAAAGCTACAAAATAATGTTTTATTCAACGTTGAAGCTTTCAATTAAGTAATATAAATGTATGATTTGGAATACACTGTATTATAATTTGCGAATATGAGCATGCGTTTCAACTCTCCTGTTTGACATCAAATATGCAAAGTTTACTTCATGGTGTCCAATATCAGATTTTTTATATTATTTCAGGCAGAAAGAGAGAGAAAAAAAAGATAGAGTATTTTTCTCCTCTGTTTTCAGTAACGCGATACAAGTCAATATTTGTATAAAGTTATTATATGATTTCTAGGACGTGTATATTGAAGAAAATAATTATACATTTACTACAAACCATACAGTAATGAAATCTTCTCTCCTGATTTTGTCTTATTAATTTGATTCAAATATCTTAACTATATTGTATGCATCGTTGACAATGCAAGGAGTGAAAAGAAACCGAACCTAAACTTGCCAATATCTGCATGTATCATCTCATTTGGGAGGGAATAAGCGACGATTATATTATGGTTGCTAATATTACATTTCATATATTCTTTCAGGAAAATAGAGAGAAAAAAGAAAGAGTAAGTATTGATACATATGATATCCGCCAATAAGAATATATGATGAAATACGTATGGTTATTGAAGTATTGCCGTGAAGCATGCATGTTATTAAAAATATATTTGTCAAATTTGCCTCACGGTTTTATTATATGTGATATACGTTCATTCTTCTACTTTATTACTTAAGTTCAAGTGTCATATTATATATCCGAATTATTTCCATCAGCTCGTACTTTGGGTCAACTGATATCGGATTACTGTTATAATACACGCATAGTTAACATTATTTGATTACAATTGTACATTATGATTACTGTAATTATACACGTAGAAACATTATTGTTTCATTACAATTGTAAAATCGAGTTACTGTTATAATAGACGTAGAGATATCGTAATTTTATTACAATTGTAAAATAATGTTAGGTGCAAAGTGTAGGTAGAATATCCAAGCATTACTAAATTCATTACTAATATAAGCATCAGGGTTTGGGTGAAATTTTCTGGAACTACCAGGACTAAGAGACCTTCATAGTATGTATCATAATATGAGTATGATTGTCTGAAAAGATATAAATGAGACTAATCCTTCTCAAGTTGTGTCATATAGCTTTCCAAGAAACGATATTTGTCCTAACCATGTTTGGTTTACCTGCCTTATTGTATCGTGAAATTGTTGTTTTAGTCCTAACAGAAAGTTAAATCTACCTAGTTGTTAAACATCTATTTTGTTTTCTTCTAAGGGGCAAGTTGATAGATCAATAAAATGTACACTTGTTTAAGTGTGGCCATATTACAACATAGCTTTGTCCACGATGCTGTCCATCCGCGCCAAATAATGGTAGTCAGCATAAAGCCGTAGACAATTGGGTGATACTTTGATTCAAACTTCAGTTTTCAAATATATTCCGTGTCTATATGTCCAGACATTAATTATATAAATATTGGTAACGTTTTTCTAAAGCCATATTACCAATTCAATGTGTGAACAAGTCTAAGTCGAATTGGCCTCTGTATGGGTCCAAGATGGTCGTTGTGAAGTAAAATCGAGATAAATACAACTTCTTCCAGTTAAACATAATGTATAATGTGGAGCGTTACATGAGTGAGCCAGGCTCCAAGTTTAAATATCTAAGCCATCTAATTTATTCTCCTTGTTTTACATTTACAGTTACGAAAAATTTACTAAACTAAGCATCGTATATTGTTAATGCAATGTCGTGTACACTGTAGTAACGTCTCTATCTCCATGCTTATACAAGAAACAATGTCTCAACTATTTGTGATTGTGCATGGTCAGTTTCAGACATAGAAAAAAATGTGAAACAGATTCGTGCGTTTATCAACCTAAAAAAACTGTTTAATATGAGTAATACAAAAAAGCTTATGAGTTTGGTCTACCATGCCAATATTTGCAGCCAGAATAAATACTAAAAGCGTCCCAATCTATAAGAACACTGTTGTAGCTGGATGGGGTGGGACACAGCTACATTGGGGAATTAGGTGGTAGAACCAACAAACAAACAGCTTGGTTACATGCTTTCTTTATTTCAAATTCAAACTCTCTTTCGCCAGTTCTTCTCTGTTAAATATATAAGCCTAGAGTGGCCCTCACTGGAAACAACTGATATCATATTTCTTTAATTGGCTTGAATTGTCTCTGATACAGAAATCTGTGTTTCCTAAATTAAACTAAATATTTAATATCTCACTATTGAGTTGTCTAGAAGTTGATTTAAAACATATACATGATTATAATCTATCTGATCAGACTCACACTCACTTTCAACCTCTTCCTCATAATACAAATGTTAAATAAAAGTAGTTTAAGTGTGAAGTTTGACAAAGATTATCTGAGTTCAATTATAAAATATATATTTCTTTAAAATCTATAGCTGAGATAATCTTGCTAATTAGAGAAACATAATCTAATATATGTTCTCTAATATCATAATCAGTTTCAAAATCAAAAACTGATTGTAAGTTCTGTAAATAATCAGTTAATTAATTTGCAAGAACACAACTGCTACTCACATGACTTAAACCAAAGTGAGTAATGTCCTTAAGGTGATGAGGTGAGTGTACTGTAAAGATTCTGGTTGGATTGTTTCGAAAGGAAACTAGAAAACAGTCCCTACTACATTTCCCCCACGGTTCTAAGCTGTGGTCCACAAATTGCTTAAGAAATGTGATTACAAAATAGGTCATATATCACACACACATTATCGCTACAAACCTAGAATTTGAACCACAAGGTTACATATTAATGATGCAAAACTATTTCAAAAGTGGGAAGAATTGATTCTAAATCCAAGACACATTTTCTTTCATAAAGCTAAAATGAATAAACTGATAAAAGTTACATTGTTCTGAAGATAATCAAAACACGAATCAGATAATGTTCCATATTATAAATCCTGAATATTAAATCCCGAAATGCACATAAATCGTCAAAAGTTCACTGGTCATTTTGCTGTAACTGAATACCATACCAATGCTACAAAATAATGTTTTATTCAACGTTGAAGCTTTCAATTAAGTAATATAAATGTATGATTTGGAATACACTGTATTATAATTTGCGAATATGAGCATGCGTTTCAACTCTCCTTTTTGACATCAAATAAGCAAAGTTTACTTCATGGTGTCCAATATCAGATTGTTTATATTCTTTCAGGCAGAAAGAGAGAGAAAAAAAGATAGAGTATTTTTCTCCTCTGTTTTCAGTAACGCGATACAAGTCAATATTTGTATAAAGTTATTATATGATTTCTAGGACGTGTATATTGAAGAAAATAATTATACATTTACTACAAACCATACAGTAATGAAATCTTCTCTCCTGATTTTGTTTTATTAATTTGATTTAAATATCTTAACTATATTATATGCATCGTTGACAATGCAAGGAGTGAAAAGAAACCGAACTTAAACTTGCCAATATCAGCATGTATCATCTCATTTGGGAGGGAATAAGCGACGATAATATTACGGTTGCTAATATTACATTTCATATATTCTTTCAGGAAGATAGAGAGAAAAAAGAAAGAGTAGGTATTGATACATATGATATCCGCCAATAAGAATATATGATGAAATATGTATGGTTATTGAAGTATTGCCGTGAAGCATGCATGTTATTAAAAATATATTTGTCAAATTTGCCTCACGGTTTTATTATATGTGATATACGTTCATTCTTCTACTTTAATACTTAAGTTCAAGTGTCATATTATATATCCGAATTATTTCCATCAGCTCGTACTTTGGGTCAACTGATATCGGATTACTGTTATAATACACGCATAGTTAACATTATTTGATTACAATTGTACATTATGATTACTGTAATTATACACGTAGAGAAATTATTGTTTCATTACAATTGTAAAATCGAATTACTGTTATAATAGACGTAGAGATATCGTAATTTTATTACAATTGTAAAATAATGTTAGGTGCAAAGTGTAGGTAGAATATCCAAGCATTACTAAATTCATTACTAACATAAGCATCAGGGTTTGGGTGAAATTTCCTGGAACTACCAGGACTATGAGACCTTCATAGTATGTATCATAATATGAGTATGATTGTCTGAAAAGATATAAATGAGACAAATCCTTCTCAAGTTGTGTCATATAGCTTTCCAAGAAACGATATTTGTCCTAACCATGTTTGGATTACCTGCCTTATTGTATCGTGAAATTGTTGTTTTAGTCCTAACAGAAAGTTAAATCTACCTAGTTGTTAAACATCTATTTTGTTTTCTTCTAAGGGGCACGTTGATAGATCAATAAAATGTACACTTGTTTAAGTGTGGCCATATTACAACATAGCTTTGTCCACGATGCTGTCCATCCGCGCCAAATAATGGTAGTCAGCATAAAGCCGTAGACAATTGGGTGATACTTTGATTCAAACTTCAGTTTTCAAATATATTCCGTGTCTATATGTCCAGACATTAATTATATAAATATTGGTAACGTTTTTCTAAAGCCATATTACCAATTCAATGTGTGAACAAGTCTAAGTCGAATTGGCCTCTGTATGGGTCCAAGATGGTCGTTGTGAAGTAAAATCGTGATAAATACAACTTCTTCCAGTTAAACATAATGTATAATGTGGAGCGTTACATGAGTGAGCCAAGCTCCAAGTTTAAATATCTAAGCCATCTAATTTATTCTCCTTGTTTTACCTTTACAGTTAAGAAAAATTCACTAAACTAAGCATCGTATATTGTTAATGCAATGTCGTGTAACTTGTAGTAACGTCTCTATTTCCATGCTAATACAAGAAACAATGTCTCAACCATTTGTGATTGTGCATGGTCAGTTTCAGACAGAGAAAAAAATGTGTAACAGATTCGTGCGTTTATCAACCTAAAAAAACTGTTTAATATGAGTAATACAAAAATGCTTATGAGTTTGGTCTACCATGCCAATATTTGCAACCAGAATAAATACTAAAAGCGTCCCAATCTATAAGAACACTGTTGTAGCTGGATGGGGTGGGACACAGCTACATTGGGGAATTAGGTGGTAGAACCAACAAACAAACAGCTTGGTTACATGCTTTCTTTATTTCAAATTCAAACTCTCTTTCGCCAGTTCTTCTCTGTTAAATATATAAGCCTAGAGTGGCCTTTACTGGAAACAACTGATATCATATTTCTTTAATTGGCTTGAATTGTCCCTGATACAGAAATCTGTGTTTCCTAAATTAAACTAAATATTTAATATCTCACTATTGAGTTGTCTAGAAGTTGATTTAAAACATATACATGATTATAATCTATCTGATCAGACTCACACTCACTTTCAACCTCTTCCTCATAATACAAATGTTAAATAAAAGTAGTTTAAGTGTGAAGTTTGACAAAGATTATCTGAGTTCAATTATAAAATATATATTTCTTTAAAATCTATAGCTGAGATAATCTTGCTAATTAGAGAAACATAATCTAATATATGTTCTCTAATATCATAATCATTTTCAAAATCTAAAACTGATTGTAAGTTCTGTAAATAATCAGTTAATTAATTTGCAAGAACACAACTGCTTCTCACATGACTTAAACCAAAGTGAGTAATGTCCTTAAGGTGATGAGGTGAGTGTACTGTAAAGATTCTGGTTGGATTGTTTCGAAAGGAAACTAGAAAACAGTCCCTACTACATTTCCCCCACGGTTCTAAGCTGTGGTCCGCAAATTGCTTAAGAAATGTGATTACAAAATAGGTCATATATCACACACACATTATCACTACAAACCTAGAATTTGAACCACAAGGTTACATATTAATGATGCAAATCTATTTCAAAAGTGGGAAGAATTGATTCTAAATCCAAGACACATTTTCTTTCATAAAGCTAAAATGAATAAACTGATAAAAGTTACATTGTTCTGAAGATAATAAAAACACGAATCAGATAATGTTCCATATTATAAATCATGAATATTAAATCCCGAAATGCACATAAATCGTCTAAAGTTCACTGGTCATTTTGCTGTAACTGAATACCATACCAATGCTACAAAATAATGTTTTTTCAACCTTGAAGCTTTCAATTAAGTAATATAAATGTCTGATTTGGAATACACTGTATTATAATTTGCGAATATGAGCATGCGTTTCAACTCTCCTTTTTGACATCAAATAAGCAAAGTTTACTTCATGGTGTCCAATATCAGATTTTTTATATTCTTTCAGGCAGAAAGAGAAGAAAAAAAAGATAGAGTATTTTTCTCCTCTGTTTTCAGTAACGCGATACAAGTCAATATTTGTATAAAGTTATTATATGATTTCTAGGACGTGTATATTGAAGAAAATAATTATACATTTACTACAAACCATACAGTAATGAAATCTTCTCTCCTGATTTTGTTTTATTAATTTGATTCAAATATCTTAACTATATTGTATGCATCGTTGACAATGCAAGGAGTGAAAAAAAACCGAACCTAAACTTGCCAATATCAGCATGTATCATCTCATTTGGGAGGGAATAAGCGACGATAATATTACGGTTGCTAATATTACATTTCATATATTCTTTCAGGAAGATAGAGAGAAAAAAGAAAGAGTAAGTATTGATACATATGATATTCGCCAATAAGAATATATGATGAAATATGTATGGTTATTGAAGTATTGCCGTGAAGCATGCATGTTATTAAAAATATATTTGTCAAATTTGCCTCATGGTTTTATTATATGTGATATACGTTCATTCTTCTACTTTATTACTTAAGTTCAAGTGTCATATTATATATCCGAATTATTTCCATCAGCTCGTACTTTGGGTCAACTGATATCGGATTACTGTTATAATACACGCATAGTTAACATTATTTGATTACAATTGTACATTATGATTACTGTAATTATACACGTAGAAACGTTATTGTTTCATAACAATTGTAAAATCGAATTACTGTTATAATAGACGTAGAGATATCGTAATTTTATTACAATTGTAAAATAATGTTAGGTGCAAAGTGTAGGTAGAATACCCAAGCATTACTAAATTCATTACTAATATAAGCATCAGGGTTTGGGTGAAATTTCCTGGAACTATCAGTACTAAGAGACCTTCATAGTATGTATCATAATATGAGTATGATTGTCTGAAAAGATATAAATGAGACAAATCCTTCTCAAGTTGTGTCATATAGCTTTCCAAGAAACGATATTTGTCCTAACCATGTTTGGTTTACTTGCCTTATTGTATCGTGAAATTGTTGTTTTAGTCCTAACAGAAAGTTAAATCTACCTAGTTGTTAAACATCTATTTTGTTTTCTTCTAAGGGGCACGTTGATAGATCAATAAAATGTACACTTGTTTAAGTGTGGCCATATTACAACATAGCTTTGTCCACGATGCTGTCCATCCGCGCCAAATAATGGTAGTCAGCATAAAGCCGTTGACAATTGGGTGATACTTTGATTCAAACTTCAGTTTTCAAATATATTCCGTGTCTATATGTCCAGACATTAATTATATAAATATTGGTAACGTTTTTCTAAAGCCATATTACCAATTCAATGTGTGAACAAGTCTAAGTCGAATTGGCCTCTGTATGGGTCCAAGATGGTCGTTGTGAAGTAAAATCGTGATAAATACAACTTCTTCCAGTTAAACATAATGTATAATGTGGAGCGTTACATGAGTGAGCCAAGCTCCAAGTTTAAATATCTAAGCCATCTAATTTATTCTCCTTGTTTTACCTTTACAGTTAAGAAAAATTCACTAAACTAAGCATCGTATATTGTTAATGCAATGTCGTGTAACTTATAGTAACGTCTCTATTTCCATGCTAATACAAGAAACAATGTCTCAACCATTTGTGATTGTGCATGGTCAGTTTCAGACAGAGAAAAAAATGTGTAACAGATTCGTGCGTTTATCAACCTAAAAAAACTGTTTAATATGAGTAATACAAAAATGCTTATGAGTTTGGTCTACCATGCCAATATTTGCAACCAGAATAAATACTAAAAGCGTCCCAATCTATAAGAACACTGTTGTAGCTGGATGGGGTGGGACACAGCTACATTGGAGAATTAGGTGGTAGAACCAACAAACAAACAGCTTGGTTACATGCTTTCTTTATTTCAAATTCAAACTCTCTTTCGCCAGTTCTTCTCTGTTAAATATATAAGCCTAGAGTGGCCTTTACTGGAAACAACTGATATCATATTTCTTTAATTGGCTTGAATTGTCCCTGATACAGAAATCTGTGTTTCCTAAATTAAACTAAATATTTAATATCTCACTATTGAGTTGTCTAGAAGTTGATTTAAAACATATACATGATTATAATCTATCTGATCAGACTCACACTCACTTTCAACCTCTTCCTCATAATACAAATGTTAAATAAAAGTAGTTTAAGTGTGAAGTTTGACAAAGATTATCTGAGTTCAATTATAAAATATATATTTCTTTAAAATCTATAGCTGAGATAATCTTGCTAATTAGAGAAACATAATCTAATATATGTTCTCTAATATCATAATCATTTTCAAAATCTAAAACTGATTGTAAGTTCTGTAAATAATCAGTTAATTAATTTGCAAGAACACAACTGCTTCTCACATGACTTAAACCAAAGTGAGTAATGTCCTTAAGGTGATGAGGTGAGTGTACTGTAAAGATTCTGGTTGGATTGTTTCGAAAGGAAACTAGAAAACAGTCCCTACTACATTTCCCCCACGGTTCTAAGCTGTGGTCCGCAAATTGCTTAAGAAATGTGATTACAAAATAGGTCATATATCACACACACATTATCACTACAAACCTAGAATTTGAACCACAAGGTTACATATTAATGATGCAAAACTATTTCAAAAGTGGGAAGAATTGATTCTAAATCCAAGACACATTTTCTTTCATAAAGCTAAAATGTATAAACTGATAAAAGTTACATTGTTCTGAAGATAATCAAAAAACGAATCAGATAATGTTCCATATTATAAATCCTGAATATTAAATCCCGAAATGCACATAAATCGTCAAAAGTTCACTGGTCATTTTGCTGTAACTGAATACCATACCAATGCTACAAAATAATGTTTTTTCAACCTTGAAGCTTTCAATTAAGTAATATAAATGTCTGATTTGGAATACACTGTATTATAATTTGCGAATATGAGCATGCGTTTCAACTCTCCTTTTTGACATCAAATAAGCAAAGTTTACTTCATGGTGTCCAATATCAGATTTTTTATATTCTTTCAGGCAGAAAGAGAGAAAAAAAAAAGATAGAGTATTTTTCTCCTCTGTTTTCAGTAACGCCATATAAGTCAATATTTGTATAAAGTTATTATATGATTTCTAGGACGTGTATATTGAAGAAAATAATTATACATTTACTACAAACCATACAGTAATGAAATCTTCTCTCCTGATTTTGTTTTATTAATTTGATTCAAATATCTTAACTATATTGTATGCATCGTTGACAATGCAAGGAGTGAAAAAAAACAGAACCTAAACTTGCCAATATCAGCATGTATCATCTCATTTGGGAGGGAATAAGCGACGATAATATTACGGTTGCTAATATTACATTTCATATATTCTTTCAGGATGATAGAGAGAAAAAAGAAAGAGTAAGTATTGATACATATGATATTCGCCAATAAGAATATATGATGAAATATGTATGGTTATTGAAGTATTGCCGTGAAGCATGCATGTTATTAAAAATATATTTGTCAAATTTGCCTCACGGTTTTATTATATGTGATATACGTTCATTCTTCTACTTTATTACTTAAGTTCAAGTGTCATATTATATATCCGAATTATTTCCATCAGCTCGTATTTTGGGTCAACTGATATCGGATTACTGTTATAATACACGCATAGTTAACATTATTTGATTACAATTGTACATTATGATTACTGTAATTATACACGTAGAAACATTATTGTTTCATTACAATTGTAAAATCGAATTACTGTTATAATAGACGTAGAGATATCGTAATTTTATTACAATTGTAAAATAATGTTAGGTGCAAAGTGTAGGTAGAATATCGCAGCATTACTAAATTCATTACTAATATAAGCATCAGGGTTTGGGTGAAATTTCCTGGAACTACCAGGACTAAGAGACCTTCATAGTATGATTCATAATATGAGTATGATTGTCTGAAAAGTTATAAATGAGACAAATCCTTCTCAAGTTGTGTCATATAGCTTTCCAAGAAACGATATTTGTCCTAACCATGTTTGCTATACCTGCCTTATTGTATCGTGAAATTGTTGTTTTAGTCCTAACAGAAAGTTAAATCTACCTAGTTGTTAAACATCTATTTTGTTTTCTTTTAAGGGGCACATTGATAGATCAATAAAATGTACACTTGTTTAAGTGTGGCCATATTACAACATAGCTTTGTCCACGATGCTGTCCATCCGCGCCAAATAATGGTAGTCAGCATAAAGCCGTAGACAATTGGGTGATACTTTGATTCAAACTTCAGTTTTCAAATATATTCCGTGTCTATATGTCCAGACATTATTTATAGAAATATTGGTAACGTTTTTCTAAAGCCATATTACCAATTCAATGTGTGAACAAGTCTAAGTCGAATTGGCCTCTGTATGATTCCAAGATGGTCGTTGTGAAGTAAAATCGTGATAAATACAACTTCTTCCAGTTAAACATAATGTATAATGTGGAGCGTTACATGAGTGAGCCAGGCTCCAAGTTTAAATATCTAAGACATCTAATTTATTCTCCTTGTTTTACCTTTACAGTTACGAAAAATTCACTAAACTAAGCATCGTATATTGTTAATGCAATGTCGTGTACACTGTAGTAACGTCTCTATATCCATGCTAATACAAGAAACAATGTCTCAACCATTTGTGATTGTGCATGGTCAGTTTCATACATAGAAAAAAATGTGTAACAGATTCGTGCGTTTATCAATCTAAAAAAACTGTTTAATATGAGTAATACAAAAAAGCTTATGAGTTTGGTCTACCATGCCAATATTTGCAACCAGAATAGATACTAAAAGCGTCCCAATCTATAAGAACACTGTTGTAGCTGGATGGGGTGGGACACAGCTACATTGGGGAATTAGGTGGTAGAACCAACAAATAAACAGCTTGGTTACATGCTTTCTTTATTTCAAATTCAAACTCTCTTTCGCCAGTTCTTCTCTGTTAAATATATAAGCCTAGAGTGGCCTTCACTGGAAACAACTGATATCATATTTCTTTAATTGGCTTGAATTGTCCCTGATACAGAAATCTGTGTTTCCTAAATTAAACAAAATATTTAATATCTCACTATTGAGTTGTCTAGAAGTTGATTTAAAACATATACATGATTATAATCTATCTGATCAGACTCACACTTACTTTTAACCTCTTCCTCATAATACAAATGTTAAATAAAAGTAGTTTAAGTGTGAAGTTTGACAAAGATTATCTGAGTTCAATTATAAAATATATATTTCTTTAAAATCTATAGCTGAGATAATCTTGCTAATTAGAGAAACATAATCTAATATATGTTCTCTAATATCATAATCATTTTCAAAATCTAAAACTGATTGTAAGTTCTGTAAATAATCAGTTAATTAATTTGCAAGAACACAAGTGCTTCTCACATGACTTAAACCAAAGTGAGTAATGTCCTTAAGGTGATGAGGTGAGTGTACTGTAAAGATTCTGGTTGGATTGTTTCAAAAGGAAACTAGAAAACCGTCCCTACTACATTTCCCCAACGGTTCTAAGCTATGGTCCACAAATTGCTGAAGAAATCTGATTACAAAATAGATCATATATCACACACACATTATCACAACAAACCTAGAATTTGTACCACAAGGTTACATATTATTGATGCAAAACTATTTCAAAGTTGGAAGAATTGATTCTAAATCCAGGACACATTTTCTTTCATAAAGCTAAAATGAATAAACTGATAAAAGTTAATTGTTCGGAAGATAATCAAAAAACGAATCAGATAATGTTCCATATTATAAATCCTGAATATTAAATCCCGAAATGCACATAAATCGTCAAAAGTTCACTGGTCATTTTGCTGTAACTGAATACCATACCAATGCAACAAAATAATGTTTAATTCAACGTTGAAGCATTCAATTAAGTAATATAAATGTCTGATTTGGAATACACTGTATTATAATTTGCGAATATGAGCATGCGTTTCAACTCTCCTTTTTGACATCAAATAAGAAAAGTTTACTTCATGGTGTCCAATATCAGAATTTTTATATTCTTTCAGGCAGAAAGAGAGAAAAAAAAAGATAGAGTATTTTTCTCCTCTGTTTTCAGTAACGCGATACAAGTCAATATTTGTATAAAGTTATTTTATGATTTCTAGGACGTGTATATTGAAGAAAATAATTATACATTTACTACAAACCATACAGTAATGAAATCTTCTCTCCTGATTTTGTTTTATTACTTTGATTCAAATATCTTAACTATATTGTATGCACCGTTGACAATGCAAGGAGTGAAAAGAAACCGAACCTAAACTTGCCAATATCTGCATGTATCATCTCATTTGGGAGGGAATAAGCGACGATTATATTACGGTTGCTAATATTACATTTCATATATTCTTTCAGGATGATAGAGAGAAAAAAGAAAGAGTAAGTATTGATACATATGATATTCGCCAATAAGAATATATGATGCAATACGTATGGTTATTGAAGTATTGCCGTGAAGCATGCATGTTATTAAAAATATATTTGTCAAATTTGCCTCATGGTTTTATTATATGTGATATAGGTTCATTCTTCTACTTTATTACTTAAGTTCAAGTGTCATATTATATATCCGAATTATTTCCATCAGCTCGTATTTTGGGTCAACTGATGTCGGATTACTGTTATAATACACGCATAGTTAACATTATTTGATTACAATTGTACATTATGATTACTGTAATTATACACGTAGAAACATTATTGTTTCATTAAAATTGCAAAATCGAATTACTGTTATAATAGACGTAGAGATATCGTAATTTTATTACAATTGTAAAATAATGTTAGGTGCAAAGTGTAGGTAGAATATCGCAGCATTACTAAAATTCATTACTAATATAAGCATCAGGGTTTGGGTGAAATTTCCTGGAACTACCAGGACTAAGAGACCTTCATAGTATGCATCATAATATGAGTATAATTGTCTGAAAAGATATAAATGAGACAAATCCTTCTCAAGTTGTGTCATATAGCTTTCCAAGAAACGATATTTGTCCTAACCATGTTTGGTTTACCTGCCTTATTGTATCGTGAAATTGTTGTTTTAGTACTAACATAAAGTTAAATCTACCTAGTTGTTAAACATCTATTTTGTTTTCTTCTAAGGGGCACGTTGATAGATCAATAAAATGTACACTTGTTTAAGTGTGGCCATATTACAACATAGCTTTGTCCACGATGCTGTCCATCCGCGCCAAATAATGGTAGTCAGCATAAAGCCGTAGACAATTGGGTGATAATTTGATTCAAATTTCAGTTTTCAAATATATTCCGTGTCTATATGTCCAGACATTAATTATAGAAATATTGGTAACGTTTTTCTAAAGCCATATTACCAATTCAATGTGTGAACAAGTCTAAGTCGAATTGGCCTCTGTATGGGTCCAAGATGGTCGTTGTGAAGTAAAATCGTGATAAATACAACTTCTTCCAGTTAAACATGATGTATAATGTGGAGCGTTACATGAGTGAGCCAGGCTCCAAGTTTAAATATCTAAGCCATCTAATTTATTCTCCTTGTTTTACCTTTACAGTTAAGAAAAATTCACTAAACTAAGCATCGTATATTGTTAATGCAATGTCGTGTACACTGTAGTAACGTCTCTATCTCCATGCTAATACAAGAAACAATGTCTCAACCATTTGTGATTGTGCATGGTCAGTTTCAGTCATAGAAAAAAATGTGTAACAGATTCGTGCGTTTATCAACCTAAAAAACTGTCTAATATGAGTAATACAATCATGCTTATGAGTTTGGTCTACCATGCCTTTTTTGCAGCCAGAATAAATACATGTACTAAAAGCGTCCCAATCTATAAGAACACTGTTGTAGCTGGATGGGCTGGGATACAGCTACATTGGGGAATTATGTGGTAGAACCAACAAACAAACAGCTTGGTTATATGCTTTCATTATTTCAAATTAAAACTCTCTCTAGCCAGTTCTCCTCTGTTAAATATATAAGCCTAGAGTGGCCTTCACTGGAGACAACTGATATCATATATTTTTAATTGGCTTGAATAGTCCCTGATACAGAAATCTGTGTTTCCTACATTAAACTAAACATTTAATATCTCGCTACTGAGTTGTCTAGAAGTTGATTTAAAACATATAAATGATTATAATCTATCTGATCAGACTGACACTCACTTTCAACCTCTTCCTCAAAATACAAATGTTAAATAAAAGTAGTTTCAGTGTGAAGTTTGACAAATATTATCTGAGTTCAATTATAAAATATATATTTCCTTAAAATCTATAGCTGAGATAATCTTGCTAATTAGAGAAACATAATCTAATATATGTTATCTAATATCATAATCATTTTCAAAATCTAAAAATAATTGTAAGTTCTGTAAATAATCAGTTAATTAATTTGCAAAAACACAACTGCTTCTCACTAGACTTAAACCAAAGTGAGTAATGTCCTTAAGATCATGAGGTGAGTGTACTGTAAAGATTCTGGTTGGATTGTTTCGAAAGGAAACTAGAAAACAGTCCCTACTACATTTCCCCCACGGTTCTAAACTGTAGTCCACAAATTCCTTAAGAAATGTGATTACAAAATAGGTCATATATCACACACACATTATCACTACAAACCTAGAATTTGTACCACAAGGTTACATATTAATGATGCAAAACTATTTCAAAAGTGGGAAGAATTGATTCTAAATCCAAGACACATTTTCGTTCATAAAGCTAAAATGAATAAACTGATAAAAGTTACATTGTTCTGAAGATAGTTAAAAAACGAATCAGATAATGTTCCATATTATAAATCCTGAATATTAAATCCCGAAATGCACATAAATCGTCAAAAGTTCACTGGTCATTTTGCTGTAACTGAATACCATACCAATGCAACTAAATAATGTTTTATTCAACGTTGAAGCTTTCAATTAAGTAATATAAATGTCTGATTTGGAATACACTGTATTATAATTTGCGAATATTAGCATGCGTTTCAACTCTCCTTTTTGACATCAAATAAGAAAAGTTTACTTCATGGTGTCCAATATCAGAATTTTTATATTCTTTCAGGCAGAAAGAGAGAAAAAAAAGATAGAGTATTTTTCTCCTCTGTTATCAGTAACGCGAAACAAGTCAATATTTGTATAAAGTTATTACATGATTTATAGGACGTGTATATTGAAGAAAATAATTATACATTTACTACAAACCATACAGTAATGAAATCTTCTCTCCTGATTTTGTTTTATTACTTTGATTCAAATATCTTAACTATATTGTATGCACCGTTGACAATGCAAGGAGTGAAAAGAAACCGAACCTAAACTTGCCAATATCTGCATGTATCATCTCATTTGGGAGGGAATAAGCGACGATTATATTACGGTTGCTAATATTACATTTCATATATTCTTTCAGGAAGATAGAGAGAAAAAAGAAAGAGTAAGTATTGATACATATGATATCCGCCAATAAGAATATATGATGCAATACGTATGGTTATTGAAGTATTGCCGTTAAGCATGCATGTTATTAAAAATATATTTGTCAAATTTGCCTCACGGTTTTATTATATGTGATATACGTTCATTCTTCTACTTTATTACTTAAGTTCAAGTGTCATATTATATATCCGAATTATTTCCATCAGCTCGTACTTTGGGTCAACTGATATCGGATTACTGTTATAATACACGCATAGTTAACATTATTTGATTACAATTGTACATTATGATTACTGTAATCATACACGTAGAAACATTATTGTTTCATTAAAATTGCAAAATCGAATTACTGTTATAATAGACGTAGAGATATCGTAATTTTATTACAATTGTAAAATAATGTTAGGTGCAAAGTGTAGGTAGAATATCGCAGCATTACTAAAATTCATTACTAATATAAGCATCAGGGTTTGGGTGAAATTTCCTGGAACTACCAAGACTAAGAGACCTTCATAGTATGTATAATAATATGAGTATGATTGTCTGAAAAGATATAAATGAGACAAATCCTTCTCAAGTTGTGTCATATAGCTTTCCAAGATACGATATTTGTCCTAAACATGTTTGGTTTACCTGCCTTATTGTATCGTGAAATTGTTATTTTAGTCCTAACAGAAAGTTACATCTACCTAGTTGTTAAACATCTATTTTGTTTTCTTCTAAGGGGCACGTTGATAGATCAATAAAATGTACACTTGTTTAAGTGTGGCCATATTACAACATAGCTTTGTCCACGATGCTGTCCATCCGCGCCAAATAATGGTAGTCAGCATAAAGCCGCAGACAATTGGGTGATACTTTGATTCAAATTTCAGTTTTCAAATATATTCCGTGTCTATATGTCCAGACATTAATTATAGAAATATTGGTAACGTGTTTCTAAAGCCATATTACCAATTCAATGTGTGAACAAGTCTAAGTCGAATTGGCCTCTGTATGGGTCCAAGATGGACGTTGTGAAGTAAAATCGTGATAAATACAACTTCTTCCAGTTAAACATGATGTATAATGTGGAGCGTTACATGAGTGAGCCAGGCTCCAAGTTTAAATATCTAAGCCATCTAATTTATTCTCCTTGTTTTACCTTTACAGTTAAGAAAAATTCACTAAACTAAGCATCGTATATTGTTAATGCAATGTCGTGTACACTGTAGTAACGTCTCTATCTCCATGCTAATACAAGAAACAATGTCTCAACCATTTGTGATTGTGCATGGTCAGTTTCAGACATAGAAAAAAATGTGTAACAGATTCGTGCGTTTATCAACCTAAAAAACTGTCTAATATGAGTAATACAATCAAGCTTATGAGTTTGGTCTACCATGCCTTTTTTGCAGCCAGAATAAATACATGTACTAAAAGCGTCCCAATCTATAAGAACACTTTTGTAGCTGGATGGGCTGGGATACAGCTACATTGGGGAATTATGTGGTAGAACCAACAAACAAACAGCTTGGTTTTATGCTTTCATTATTTCAAATTAAAACTCTCTCTAGCCAGTTCTCCTCTGTTAAATATATAAGCCTAGAGTGGCCTTCACTGGAGACAACTGATATCATATATTTTTAATTGGCTTGAATAGTCCCTGATACAGAAATCTGTGTTTCCTATATTAAACTAAACATTTAATATCTCGCTACTGAGTTGTCTAGAAGTTGATTTAAAACATATAAATGATTATAATCTATCTGATCAGACTCACACTCACTTTCAACCTCTTCCTCAAAATACAAATGTTAAATAAAAGTAGTTTCAGTGTGAAGTTTGACAAAGATTATTTGAGTTCAATTATAAAATATATATTTCCTTAAAATCTATAGCTGAGATAATCTTGCTAATTAGAGAAACATAATCTAATATATGTTATCTAATATCATAATCATTTTCAAAATCTAAAAATAATTGTAAGTTCTGTAAATAGTCAGTTAATTAATTTGCAAAAACACAACTTAAACCAAAGTGAGTAATGTCCTTAAGATCATGAGGTGAGTGTACTGTAAAGATTCTGGTTGGATTGTTTTGAAAGGAAACTAGAAAATAGTCCCTACTACATTTCCCCCACGGTTCTAAGCTGTAGTCCACAAATTCCTTAAGAAATGTGATTACAAAATAGGTCATATATCACACACACATTATCACTACAAACCTAGAATTTGTACCACAAGGTTACATATTAATGATGCAAAACTATTTCAAAGTTGGAAGAATTGATTCTAAATCCAGGACACATTTTCTTTCATAAAGCTAAAATGAATAAACTGATAAAAGTTACATTGTTCTGAAGATAATCAAAAAACGAATCAGATAATGTTCCATATTATAAATCCTGAATATTAAATCCCGAAATGCACATAAATCGTCAAAAGTTCACTGGTCATTTTGCTGTAACTGAATACCATACCAATGCAACAAAATAATGTTTTATTCAACGTTGAAGCTTTCAATTAAGTAATATAAATGTCTGATTTGGAATACACTGTATTATAATTTGCGAATATGAGCATGCGTTTCAACTCTCCTTTTTGACATCAAATAAGAAAAGTTTACTTCATGGTGTCCAATATCAGAATTTTTATATTCTTTAAGGCAGAAAGAGAGAAAAAAAAAGATAGAGTATTTTTCTCCTCTGTTTTCAGTAACGCGATACAAGTCAAAATTTGTATAAAGTTATTATATGATTTCTAGGACGTGTATATTGAAGAAAATAATTATACATTTACTACTAACCATACAGTAATGAAATCTTCTCTCCTGATTTTGTTTTATTACTTTGATTCAAATATCTTAACTATATTGTATGCACCGTTGACAATGCAAGGAGTGAAAAGAAACCGAACCTAAACTTGCCAATATCTGCATGTATCATCTCATTTGGGAGGGAATAAGCGACGATTATATTACGGTTGCTAATATTACATTTCATATATTCTTTCAGGAAGATAGAGAGAAAAAAGAAAGAGTAAGTATTGATACATATGATATCCGCCAATAAGAATATATGATGCAATACGTATGGTTATTGAAGTATTGCCGTGAAGCATGCATGTTATTAAAAATATATTTGTCAAATTTGCCTCATGGTTTTATTATATGTGATATAAATTCATTCTTCTACTTTATTACTTAAGTTCAAGTGTCATATTATATATCCGAATTATTTCCATCAGCTCGTATTTTGGGTCAACTGATGTCGGATTACTGTTATAATACACGCATAGTTAACATTATTTGATTACAATTGTACATTATGATTACTGTAATTATACACGTAGAAACATTATTGTTTCATTAAAATTGTAAAATCGAATTACTGTTATAATAGACGTAGAGATATCGTAATTTTATTACAATTGTAAAATAATGTTAGGTGCAAAGTGTAGGTAGAATATCGCAGCATTACTAAAATTCATTACTAATATAAGCATCAGGGTTTGGGTGAAATTTCCTGGAACTACCAGGACTAAGAGACCTTCATAGTATGCATCATAATATGAGTATAATTGTCTGAAAAGATATAAATGAGACAAATCCTCCTCAAGTTGTGTCATATAGCTTTCCAAGAAACGATATTTGTCCTAACCATGTTTGGTTTACCTGCCTTATTGTATCGTGAAATTGTTGTTTTAGTACTAACAGAAAGTTAAATCTACCTAGTTGTTAAACATCTATTTTGTTTTCTTCTAAGGGGCACGTTGATAGATCAATAAAATGTACACTTGTTTAAGTGTGGCCATATTACAACATAGCTTTGTCCACGATGCTGTCCATCCGCGCCAAATAATGGTAGTCAGCATAAAGCCGTAGACAATTGGGTGATAATTTGATTCAAATTTCAGTTTTCAAATATATTCCGTGTCTATATGTCCAGACATTAACTATAGAAATATTGGTAACGTTTTTCTAAAGCCATATTACCAATTCAATGTGTGAACAAGTCTAAGTCGAATTGGCCTCTGTATGGGTCCAAGATGGTCGTTGTGAAGTAAAATCGTGATAAATACAACTTCTTCCAGTTATACATGATGTATAATGTGGAGCGTTACATGAGTGAGCCAGGCTCCAAGTTTAAATATCTAAGCCATCTAATTTATTCTCCTTGTTTTACCTTTACAGTTAAGAAAAATTCACTAAACTAAGCATCGTATATTGTTAATGCAATGTCGTGTACACTGTAGTAACGTCTCTATCTCCATGCTAATACAAGAAACAATGTCTCAACCATTTGTGATTGTGCATGGTCAGTTTCAGTCATAGAAAAAAATGTGTAACAGATTCGTGCGTTTATCAACCTAAAAAACTGTCTAATATGAGTAATACAATCAAGCTTATGAGTTTGGTCTACCATGCCTTTTTTGCAGCCAGAATAAATACTAAAAGCGTCCCAATCTATAAGAACACTTTTGTAGCTGGATGGGCTTGGATACAGCTACATTGGGGAATTATGTGGTAGAACCAACAAACAAACAGCTTGGTTATATGCTTTCATTATTTCAAATTAAAACTCTCTCTAGCCAGTTCTCCTCTGTTAAATATATAAGCCTAGAGTGGCCTTCACTGGAGACAACTGATATCATATATTTTTAATTGGCTTGAATAGTCCCTGATACAGAAATCTGTGTTTCCTATATTAAACTAAACATTTAATATCTCGCTACTGAGTTGTCTAGAAGTTGATTTAAAACATATAAATGATTATAATCTATCTGATGAGACTCACACTCACTTTCAACCTCTTCCTCAAAATACAAATGTTAAATAAAAGTAGTTTCAGTGTGAAGTTTGACAAAGATTATTTGAGTTCAATTATAAAATATATATTTCCTTAAAATCTATAGCTGAGATAATCTTGCTAATTAGAGAAACATAATCTAATATATGTTATCTAATATCATAATCATTTTCAAAATCTAAAAATAATTGTAAGTTCTGTAAATAATCAGTTAATTAATTTGCAAAAACACAACTGCTTCTCACTAGACTTAAACCAAAGTTAGTAATGTCCTTAAGATCATGAGGTGAGTGTACTGTAAAGATTCTGGTTGGATTGTTTTGAAAGGAAACTAGAAAACAGTCCCTACTACATTTCCCCCACGGTTCTAAGCTGTAGTCCACAAATTCCTTAAGAAATGTGATTACAAAATAGGTCATATATCACACACACATTATCACTACAAACCTAGAATTTGTACCACAAGGTTACATATTATTGATGCAAAACTATTTCAAAAGTGGGAAGAATTGATTCTAAATCCATGACACATTTTCTTTCATAAAGCTAAAATGAATAAACTGATAAAAGTTACATTGTTCTGAAGATAATCAAAAAACGAATCAGATAATGTTCCATATTATAAATCCTGAATATTAAATCCCGAAATGCACATAAATCGTCAAAAGTTCACTGGTCATTTTGCTGTAACTGAATACCATACCAATGCAACAAAATAATGTTTTATTCAACGTTGAAGCTTTCAATTAAGTAATATAAATGTCTGATTTGGAATACACTGTATTATAATTTGCGAATATGAGCATGCGTTTCAACTCTCCTTTTTGACATCAAATAAGAAAAGTTTACTTCATGGTGTCCAATATCAGAATTTTTATATTCTTTCAGGCAGAAAGAGAGAAAAAAAAAGATAGAGTATTTTTCTCCTCTGTTTTCAGTAACGCGATACAAGTCAATATTTATATAAAGTTATTTTATGATTTCTAGGACGTGTATATTGAAGAAAATAATTATACATTTACTACAAACCATACAGTAATGAAATCTTCTCTCCTGATTTTGTTTTATTACTTTGATTCAAATATCTTAACTATATTGTATGCACCGTTGACAATGCAAGGAGTGAAAAGAAACCGAACCTAAACTTGCCAATATCTGCATGTATCATCTCATTTGGGAGGGAATAAGCGACGATTATATTACGGTTGCTAATATAAAATTTCATATATTCTTTCAGGAAGATAGAGAGAAAAAAGAAAGAGTAAGTATTGATACATATGATATCCGCCAATAATAATATATGATGCAATAGGTATGGTTATTGAAGTATTGCCGTGAAGCATGCATGTTATTAAAAATATATTTGTCAAATTTGCCTCACGGTTTTATTATATGTGATATACGTTCATTCTTCTACTTTATTACTTAAGTTCAAGTGTCATATTATATATCCGAATTATTTCCATCAGCTCGTATTTTGGGTCAACTGATGTCGGATTACTGTTATAATACACGCATAGTTAACATTATTTGATTACAATTGTACATTATGATTACTGTAATTATACACGTAGAAACATTATTGTTTCATTACAATTGTAAAATCGAATTACTGTTATAATAGACGTAGAGATATCGTATTTTTATTACAATTGTAAAATAATGTTAGGTGCAAAGTGTAGGTAGAATATCGCAGCATTACTAGATTCATTACTAATATAAGCATCAGGGTTTGGGTGAAATTTCCTGGAACTACCAAGACTAAGAGACCTTCATAGTATGTATCATAATATGAGTATGATTGTCTGAAAAGATATAAATGAGACAAATCCTTCTCAAGTTGTGTCATATAGCTTTCCAAGAAACGATATTTGTCCTAACCATGTTTGGTTTACCTGCCTTATTGTATCGTGAAATTGTTGTTTTAGTCCTAACAGAAAGTTAAATCTACCTAGTTGTTAAACATCTATTTTGTTTTCTTCTAAGGGGCACGTTGATAGATCAATAAAATGTACACTTGTTTAAGTGTGGCCATATTACAACATAGCTTTGTCCACGATGCTGTCCATCCGCGCCAAATAATGGTAGTCAGCATAAAGCCGTAGACAATTGGGTGATACTTTGATTCAAAGTTCAGTTTTCAAATATATTCCGTGTCTATATGTCCAGACATTAATTATAGAAATATTGGCAACGTTTTTCTAAAGCCATATTACCAATTCAATGTGTGAACAAGTCTAAGTCGAATTGGCCTCTGTAAGGGTCCAAGATGGTCGTTGTGAAGTAAAATCGTGATAAATACAACTTCTTCCAGTTAAACATAATGTATAATGTGGAGAGTTACATGACTGAGCCAGGCTCCAAGTTTAAATATCTAAGCCATCTAATTTATTCTCCTTGTTTTACCTTTACAATTATAAAAAATTCACTAAACTAAGCATCGTATATTGTTAATGCAATGTCGTGTACACTGTAGTAACGTCTCTATCTCCATGCTAATATAAGAAACAATGTCTCAACCATTTGTAATTGTGCATGGTCAGTTTCAGACATAGAAAAAAATGTGTAACATATTCGTTCGTTTACCAACATAGAAAAACTGTCTAATATGAGTAATACAAAAAAGCTTATGAGTTTGGTCTACCATGCCAATATTTGCAACCAGAATAAATACTAAAAGCGTCCCAATCTATAAGAACACTGTTGTAGCTGGATGAGGTGGGATACAGCTACATTGGGGAATTAGGTGGTAGAACCAACAAACAAACAGCTTGATTACATGCTTTCTTTATTTCAAATTCAAACTCTCTCTAGCCAGTTCTCCTCTGTTAAATATATAAGCCTAGAGTCTCCTTCACTGGAGACAACTGATATCATATTTCTTTAATTGGCTTGAATTGTCCCTGATATAGAAATCTATGTTTCCTACATTAAACTAAATATTTAATATCTCACTATTGAGTTGTCTAGAAGTTGATTTAAAACATATAAATGATTATAATCTATTTGATCAGACTCACACTCACTTTCAACCTCTTCCTCAAAATACAAATGTTAAATAAAAGTAGTTTAAGTGTGAAGTTTTACAAAGATTATCTTAGTTCAATTATAAAATATATATTTCCTTAAAATCTATAGCTGAGATAATTTTCTAATTGGAGAAAAATAATCTGATATATGTTCTCTAATATCATAATCATTTTCAAAATCTAAAACTGATTGTAAGTTCTGTAAATAATCAGTTAATTAATTTGCAAGAACACAACTGCTACTCACATGACTTAAACCAAAGTGAGTAATGTCCTTAAGGTCATGAGGTGAGTGTACTGTAAAGATTCTGGTTGGATTGTTTCGAAAGGAAACTAGAAAACAGTCCCTACTACATTTCCACAACGGCTCTAAACTGTGGTCCACAAATTGCTTAAGAAATGTGATTTAAAAATAGGTCATATATCAGACACACAATATCACTACTAACCTAGAATTTGTACCACAAGGGTACATATTAATGACGCAAAACTATTTCAAAAGTGGGAAGAATGGATTCTAAATTCAAAACACATTTTCTTTCATATAGCTAAAATGAATAAACTGATAAAAGTTACATTGTTCTGAAGATAATCAAAACACGAATCAGATAATGTTCCATATTATAAATCCTGAATATTAAATCCCGAAATGCACATAAATCGTCAAAAGTTCACTGGTCATTTTCAGTAACTGAATACTATACCAATGCAACTTAATATTGTTTTATTCAATGTTGAATCTTTCAATTAAGTAATATAAATGTCTGACTTGATATACACTGTATTATAATTTGCGAATATGGGCATGCGTGTCAACTCTCCTTTTTGACATCATATAAGCAAAGTTTACTTCACGGTGTCCAATATCAGAATTTGTATATTCTTTCAGGCAGAAAGAGAGAAAGAACGATAAAGTATTTTTCTCCTCTGTTTTCAGTAACGCGATACAAGTCAATATTTGTTGACAGTTATTATATGATTTCTAGGACGTGTATATTGAAGGAAATAATTATACATTTACAACAAACCATACAGTAATGAAATCTTCTCTCCTGATCTTGTTTTATTAGTTTGACTCAAATATCTTAGCTATATTATATTGAACGTTGACAATGCAAGGAGTGAAAAGAAACCGAACCTAAACTTGCCAATATCTGCGTGAGTGTCTATCATCTTATTTGGGAGGGAATAAAAAACGTTTATATTACGGTTGCTAATATTACATTTCATATATTATTTCAGGAAGATAGAGAGAAAAAAGAAAGAGTAAGTATATGATGCAATACGTATGGTTATTGTAGTATTGCCGTGAAGCATGCATTTATTAAAAATATATTTGTCAAATTTACCTCACGGTTTTATTATATGTGATATACGTTCATTCTTCTACTTTATTACTTAAGTTCAAGTGTCATATTATATATCCGAATTATTTCCATCAGCTGGAATTTGGGTCAACTGATATCGGATTACTGTTATAATACACGCATAGTTAACATTATTTGATTACAATTGTACATTATGATTACTGTAATTATACACGTAGAAACATTATTGTTTCATTACAATTGTAAAATCTAATTACTGTTATAATAGAAGTAGAGATATCGTAATTTTATTACAATTGTAAAATAATGTTAGGTGCAAAGTGTAGGTAGAATATCCAAGCATTACTAAATTCATTACTAACATAAGCATCAGGGTTTGGGTGAAATTTCCTGGAACTACCAAGACTAAGAGACCTTCATAGTATGTATCATAATATGAGTATGATTGTCTGAAAAGATATAAATGAGACAAATCCTTCTCAAGTTGTGTCATATAGCTTTCCAAGAAACGATATTTGTCCTAACCATATTTGGTTTACCTGCCTTATTGTATCGTGAAATTGTTGTTTTAGTCCTAACATAAAGTTAAATCTACCAAGATGTTCAACATCTATTTTGTTTCCTTCTAAGGGGCACATTGATACATCAATAAAATGTACACTTGCTAAGTGTGGCCATATTACAACATAGCTTTGTCCACGATGCTGTCCATCCGCGCCAAATAATGGTAGTCAGCATAAAGCCGTAGACGATTGGGTGATACTTTGATTTAAATTTCAGTTTTCAAATATATTCCGTGTCTCTATGTCCAGACATTAATTATATAAATATTGGTAACGTTTCTCTAAAGCCATATTACCAATTCAATGTGTGAACAAGTCTCAGTCGAATTGGCCTCTGTATGGGTCCAAGATGCTCGTTGTGAAGTAAAAACTTGATAAATACAACTTCTTCCATTTAAACATAATGTATAATGTGGAGCGTTACATGAGTGAGCCAGGCTCCAAGTTTAAATATCTAAGCCATCTAATTTATTCTCCTTGTTTTACCTTTACAGTTAAGAAAAATTCACTAAACTAAGCATCGTATATTGTTAATGCAATGACGTGTACAACAATGTCTCAACCATTTGTGATTGTGCATGGTCAGTTTCAGACATAGAACAAAATGTGTAACAGATTCATGCGTTTATCAACCTAAAAAACTGTCTAATATGAGTAATACAAAAAAGCTTATGAGTTTGGACTACCATTTCAATATTTGCAACCAGAATAAATACTAAAAGCGTCCCAATCTATAAGAACACTGTTGTAGCTGGATTGGGTGGGACACAGCTACATTGGTGAATTAGGTGGTAAAACCAACAAGGAAACAGCTTGGTTACATGCTTTTTTTAATTGGCTTGAATTGTCCCTGATACAGAAATCTGTGTTTCCTACATTAAACTAAATATTTAATATCTCACTATTGAGTTGTCTAGAAGTTGATTTAAAACATATACATGGTTATAATCTATCTGATCAGACTCACACTCACTTTCAACCTCTTCCTCAAAATACAAATGTTAAATAAAAGTAGTTTCAGTGTGAAGTTTGACAAAGATTATCTTAGTTCAATTATAAAATATATATTTCATTAAAATGTATAGCTAAGATAATGTTGCTAATTAGAGAAACATAATCTAATATATGTTCTCTAATATCATAATCATTTTCAAAATCTAAAAATGATTGTAAGTTCTGTAAATAATCAGTTAATTAATTTGCAAGAGCACAACTGCTTCTCACATGACTTAAACCAAAGTGAGTAATGTCCCTAAGGTCATGAGGTGAGTGTACTGTAAAGATTCTGGTTGTATTGTTTCGAAAGGAAACTAGAAAACAGTCCCTACTACATTTCCCCCACGGTTCTAAACTGTGGTCCACAAATTGCTTAAGAAATGTGATTACAAAATAGGTCATATTTCACACACACCTTATCAATTCAAACCTAGAATTTGTACCACAAGGTTACATATTAATGATGCAAAACTATTTCAAAAGTGGGAAGAATGGATTCTAAATCAAATGCACATTTTTTATCATCAAGCTAAAATGAACAAACTGATCAAAGTTACATTTTTCTGAAGATAATCAAAACACGAATCAGACAATGTTCCATATTATAAATCCTGAATATTAAATCCTAAAATGCACATAAATCGTCAAAAGTTCACTGGTCATTTTGCTGTAACTGAATACTATACCAATGCAACAAAATAATGTTTTATTCAACGTTGAAGCTTTCAATTAAGTAATATAAATGTCTGATTTGGGATACACTGTATTATAATTTGCGAATATGAGCATGCGTGTCAACTCTCCTTTTTGACATCAAATAAGCAAAGTTTACTTCACGGTGTCCAATATCAGATTTTCTATATTCTTTCAGGCAGAAAGAGAGAGAAAAAAAAAAGATAGAGTATTTTTCTCCTCTGCTTTCAGTAACGCGATACAAGTCAATATTTGTATAAAGTAATTATATGATTTCTAGGACGTGTATATTGAAGGAAATAATTATAAATTTACTACAAACCATACAGTAATGAAATCTTCTCTCCTGATCTTGTTTTATTACTTTGATTCAAATATCTTAACTATATTGTATGCACCGTTGACAATGCAAGGAGTGAAAAAAAACTGAAACTAAACTTGCCAATATCTGCATGAGTGTCTATCATCTCATTTGGGAGGGAATAAGCGACGATCATATTACGGTTGCTAATATTACATTTCATATATTCTTTCAGAAAGATAGAGAGAAAAAAGAAAGAGTAAGTATTGATACATCTTATATCCGCCAATAAGAATATATGATGCAATACGTATGGTTATTGAAGTATTGCCGTGAAGCATGCATGTTATTAAAAATATATTTGTCAAATTTGCCTCACGGTTTTATTATATGTGATATACGTTCATTCTTCTACTTTATTACTTAAGTTCAAGTGTCATATTATATATCCGAATAATTTCCATCAGCTGGAATTTGGGTCAACTGATATCGGATTACTGTTATAATACACGCATAGTTAACATTATTTGATTACAATTGTACATTATGATTACTGTAATTATACACGTAGAAACATTATTGTTTCATTACAATTGTAAAATCGAATTACTGTTATAATAGAAGTAGAGACATCGTAATTTTATTACAATTGTAAAATAATGTTAGGTGCAAAGTGTAGGTAGAATATCGCAGCATTACTAAATTCATTACTAATATAAGCATCAGGGTTTGGGTGAAATTTCCTGGAACTACCAGGACTAAGAGACCTTCATAGTATGTATCATAATATGAGTATAATTGTCTGAAAAGATATAAATGAGACAAATCCTTCTCAAATTGTGTCATATAGCTTTCCAAGAAACGATATTTGTCCTAGCAATGTTTGGTTTACCTGCCTTATTGTATCGTGAAATTGTTGTTTTAGTCCTAACAGAAAGTTAAATCTACCTAGTTGTTAAACATCTATTTTGTTTTCTTCTAAGGGGCACGTTGATAGATCAATAAAATGTACACTTGTTTAAGTGTGGCCATATTACAACATAGCTTTGTCCACGATGCTGTCCATCCGCGCCAAATAATGGTAGTCAGCATAAAGCCGTAGACAATTGGGTGATACATTGATTCAAATATCAGTTTTCAAATATATTCCGTGTCTCTATGTCCAGATATTAATTTTTGAAATATTGGTAACGTTTTTCTAAAGCCATATTACCAATTCAATGTGTGAACAAGTCTCAGTCGAATAGACCTCTGTATGGGTCCAAGATGGTCGTTGTAAAGTAAAAACGTGATAAATACAACTTCTTCCAGTTAAACATAATGTATAATGTGGAGAGTTACATGACTGAGCCAGGCTCCAAGTTTAAATATCTAAGCCATCTAATTTATTCTCCTTGTTTTACCTTTACAATTAAGAAAAAGTCACTAAACTAAGCATCGTATATTGTTAATGCAATGTCGTGTACACTGTAGTAACGTCTCTATCTCCATGCTATTATAAGAAACAATGTCTCAACCATTTTTGATTGTGCATGGTCAGTTTCAGACATAGTACAAAATGTGTAACAGATTCGTGCGTTTACCAACATAGAAAAACTGTCTAATATGAGTAATACAAAAAAGCTTATGAGTTTGGTCTACCATGCCAATATTTGCAACCAGAATAAATACTAAAAGCGTCCCAATCTATAAGAACACTGTTGTAGCTGGATGAGGTGGGATACAGCTACATTGGGGAATTAGGTGGTAGAACCAACAAACAAACAGCTTGATTACATGTTTTCTTTATTTCAAATTCAAACTCTCTCTAGCCAGTTCTCCTCTGTTAAATATATAAGCCTAGAGTGGCCTTCACTAGAGACAACTGATATCATATTTCTTTAATTGGCTTGAATTGTCCCTGATACAGAAATCTGTGTTTCCTACATTAAACTAAATATTTAATATCTCACTATTGAGTTGTCTAGAAGTTGATTTAAAACATATAAATGATTATAATCTATCTGATCAGACTCACACTCACTTTCAAATTCTTCCTTAAAATACAAATGTTAAATAAAAGTAGTTTAAGTGTGAAGTTTTACAAAGATTATCTGAGTTCAATTATAAAATATATATTTCTTTAAAATCTATAGCTGAGATATTTTGCTAATTAGAGAAAAATAATCTGATATATGTTCTCTAATATCATAATCATTTTCAAAATCTAAAAATGATTGTAAGTTCTGTAAATAATCAGTTAATTAATTTGCAAAAACACAACTGCTTCTCACTAGAGTTAAACCAAAGTGAGTAATGTCCTTAAGGTCATGAGGTGAGTGTACTGTAAAGATTCTGGTTGTATTGTTTCGAAAGGAAACTAGAAAACAGTCCCTACTACATTTCCACCATGGCTCTAAACTGTGGGCCACAAATTGCTTAAGAAATGTGATTACAAATTAGGTCGTATATCAGACACACAATATCACTACTAACCTAGAATTTGTACCACATGGTTACATATTAATGATGCAAAACTATTTCAAAAGTGGGAAGAATGGATTCTAAATCCAAAACACTTTTTCTTTCATAAAGCTAAAATGAATAAACTGATAAAAGTTACATTGTTCTGAAGATAATCAAAACACGAATCAGATAATGTTCCATATTATAAATCCTGAATATTAAATCCCGAAATGCACATAAATCGTCAAAAGTTCACTGGTCATTTTCAGTAACTGAATACTATACCAATGCAACAAAATAATGTTTTATTCAACGTTGAATCTTTCAATTAAGTAATATAAATGTCTGATTTGATATACACTGTAGTATAATTTGCGAATATGAGCATTCGTGTCAACTCTTCTTTTTGACATCACATAAGCAAAGTTTACTTCACGGTGTCCAATATCAGAATTTTTATATTCTTTCAGGCAGAAAGAGAGAAAGAAAGATAAAGTATTTTTCTCCTCTGTTTTCAGTAAAGCGATACAAGTCAATATTTGTAGACAGTTATTATATGATTTCTAGGACGTGTATATTGAAGGAAATAATTATACATTTACTCCAAACCATACAGTAATGAAATCTTCTCTCCTGATCATGTTTTATTACTTTGACTCAAATATCTTTAACTATATTATATGCACCGTTGACAATGCAAGGAGTGAAAAGAAACCGAACCTAAACTTGCCAATATCTGCGTGAATGTCTATCACCTCATTTGGGAGGGAATAAGAAACGTTTATATTACGGTTGCTAATATTACATTTCATATATTCTTTCAGGAAGAGAGAGAGAAAAAAGAAAGAGTAAGTATATGATGCAATACCTATGGTTATTGTAGTATTGCCGTGAAGCATGCATTTATTAAAAATGTATTTGTCAAATTTGCCTCACGGTTTAATTATATGTGATATACGTTCATTCTTCTACTTTATTACTTAAGTTCAAGTGTCATATTATATATCCGAATTATTTCCATCAGCTGGAATTTGGGTCAACTGATATCGGATTACTGTTATAATACACGCATAGTTAACATTATTTGATTACAATTGTACATTATGATTACTCTAATTATACACGTATAAACATTATTGTTTCATTACAATTATAAAATCGAATTACTGTTATAATAGATGTAGAGACATCGTAATTTTATTACAATTGTAAAATAATGTTAGGTGCAAAGTGTAGGTAGAATATCGCAGCATTACTAAATTCATTACTAATATAAGCATCAGGGTTTGGGTGAAATTGCCTGGAACTACCAGGACTAAGAGACCTTCATAGTATGTATCATAATATGAGTATGATTGTCTGAAAAGATATAAATGAGACTAATCCTTCTCAAGTTGTGTCATATAGCTTTCCAAGAAACGATATTTGTCCTAACCATGTTTGGTTTACCTGCATTATTGTATCGTGAAATTGTTGTTTTAGTCCTAACAGAAAGTTAAATCTACCATGTTCTTCAACATCTATTTTGTTTTCTTCTAAGGGGCACGTTGATACATCAATAAAATGTACACTTTTTAAGTGTGGCCATATTACAACATAGCTTTGTCCACGATGCTGTCCATCCGCGCCAAATAATGGTAGTCAGCATAAAGCCGTAGACGATTGGGTGATACTATGATTCAAATTTCAGTTTCCAAATATATTCCGTGTCTATATGTTCAGACATTAATTATATAAATATTGGTAACGTTTTTCTAAAGCCATATTACCAATTCAATGTGTGAACAAGTCTACGTCGAACTGGCCTCTGTATGGGTCCAAGATGGTCGTTGTGAAGTAAAAACTTGATAAATACAACTTCTTCCATTTAAACATAATGTATAATGTGGAGCGTTACATGAGTGAGCCAGGCTCCAAGTTTAAATATCTAAGCCATCTAATTTATTCTCCTTGTTTTACCTTTACAGTTAATAAAAATTCACTAAACTAAGCATCGTATATTGTTAATGCAATGTCGTGTACACTGTAGTAACGTCTCTATCTCGATTCTAATACAAGAAACAATGTCTCATCCATTTTTGATTGTGCATGGTTAGTTTCAGACATATAACATTTTTTAACAGATTTGTGCCTTTATCAACCTAAAAAAACTGTCTAATATGAGTAATACAAGAAAGCTTATGAGTTTGGTCTACCATGTCAATATTTGCAACCTTAATAAATACTAAAAGCGTCCCAATCTATAAGAACACTTTTGTAGCTGGATGGGGTGGGTTGGAGCTACATTGGAGAATTAGGTGGTAGAACCACAAACAAACAGCTTGGTTTCTTTATTTCAAATTCAAACTCTCTCTAGGCATTTCTCCTTTGTTAGATATGTAAGCCTAGAGTGGACTTCACTGGAGACAACTGATATCATATTTTTTTAACTGGCTTGTATTGTCCCTGATACAGAAATCTGTGTTTCTTACATTAAACTAAACATTCAATATCTCACTATTGAGTTGTCTAGAAGTTGATTTAAAACATATAAATGATTATAATCTATCTGATCAGACTCACACTCACTTTCAACCTCTTCCTCAAAATACATATGTTAAATAAAAGTAGTTTAAGTGTGAAGTTTGACAAAGATTATCTGAGTTCAATTATAAAATATATATTTCTTTAAAATCTATAGCTGAGATAATCTTGCTAATTAGAGAAACATAATCTAATATATGTTCTCTAATATCATAATCATTTTCAAAATCTAAAAATAATTGCAAGTTCTGTAAATATTCAGTTATTAATTTGCAAGAACACAACTGCTTGTCACTATACTTAAACCAAAGTGAGTAATGTCCTTAAGGTCATGAGGTGAGTGTACTGTAAATATTCTGGTTGTATTGTTTCGAAAGGAAACTAAAAAACAGTCCCCACTACATTTCCCCCACGGTTCTAAAATGTGGTCCACAAATTTCTTAAGAAATGTGATTACAAAATAGGTCATATATCACACACACAATCTCACTACAAACCTAGAATTTGTACCACAAGGTTACATATTAATGATGCAAAACTATTTCAAAATTGGGAAAAATGGATTCTAAATCCAAAATACATTTTCTTTCATAAAGCTAAAATGAATAAACTGATAAAAGTTACATTGTTCTGAAGATAATCAAAACACGAATCAGATAATGTTCCATATTATAAATCCTGAATATTAAATCCCGAAATGCACATAAATCGTCAAAAGTTCACTGGTCATTTTGCTGTAACTGAATACTATACCAATGCAACAAAATAATGTTTTATTCAACGTTGAAGCTTTCAATTAAGTAATATAAATGTCTGATTTGGGATACACTGTATTATAATTTGCGAATATGAGCATGCGTGTCAACTCTCCTTTTTGACATCAAATAAGCAAAGTTTACTTCACGGTGTCCAATATCAGATTTTCTATATTCTTTCAGGCAGAAAGAGAGAGAAAAAAAAAAGATAGAGTATTTTTCTCCTCTGCTTTCAGTAACGCGATACAAGTCAATATTTGTATAAAGTAATTATATGATTTCTAGGACGTGTATATTGAAGAAAATAATTATAAATTTACTACAAACCATACAGTAATGAAATCTTCTCTCCTGATCTTGTTTTATTACTTTGATTCAAATATCTTAACTATATTGTATGCACCGTTGACAATGCAAGGAGTGAAAAAAAACCGAAACTAAACTTGCCAATATCTGCATGAGTGTCTATCATCTCATTTGGGAGGGAATAAGCGACGATCATATTACGGTTGCTAATATTACATTTCATATATTCTTTCAGAAAGATAGAGAGAAAAAAGAAAGAGTAAGTATTGATACATCTTATATCCGCCAATAAGAATATATGATGCAATACGTATGGTTATTGAAGTATTGCCGTGAAGCATGCATGTTATTAAAAATATATTTGTCAAATTTGCCTCACGGTTTTATTATATGTGATATACGTTCATTCTTCTACTTTATTACTTAAGTTCAAGTGTCATATTATATATCCGAATAATTTCCATCAGCTGGAATTTGGGTCAACTGATATCGGATTACTGTTATAATACACGCATAGTTAACATTATTTGATTACAATTGTACATTATGATTACTGTAATTATACACGTAGAAACATTATTGTTTCATTACAATTGTAAAATCGAATTACTGTTATAATAGAAGTAGAGACATCGTAATTTTATTACAATTGTAAAATAATGTTAGGTGCAAAGTGTAGGTAGAATATCGCAGCATTACTAAATTCATTACTAATATAAGCATCAGGGTTTGGGTGAAATTTCCTGGAACTACCAGGACTAAGAGACCTTCATAGTATGTATCATAATATGAGTATAATTGTCTGAAAAGATATAAATGAGACAAATCCTTCTCAAATTGTGTCATATAGCTTTCCAAGAAACGATATTTGTCCTAGCAATGTTTGGTTTACCTGCCTTATTGTATCGTGAAATTGTTGTTTTAGTCCTAACAGAAAGTTAAATCTACCTAGTTGTTAAACATCTATTTTGTTTTCTTCTAAGGGGCACGTTGATACATCAATAAAATGTACACTTGTTTAAGTGTGGCCATATTACAACATAGCTTTGTCCACGATGCTGTCCATCCGCGCCAAATAATGGTAGTCAGCATAAAGCCGTAGACAATTGGGTGATACATTGATTCAAATATCAGTTTTCAAATATATTCCGTGTCTCTATGTCCAGATATTAATTTTTGAAATATTGGTAACGTTTTTCTAAAGCCATATTACCAATTCAATGTGTGAACACGTCTCAGTCGAATAGACCTCTGTATGGGTCCAAGATGGTCGTTGTAAAGTAAAAACGTGATAAATACAACTTCTTCCAGTTAAACATAATGTATAATGTGGAGAGTTACATGACTGAGCCAGGCTCCAAGTTTAAATATCTAAGCCATCTAATTTATTCTCCTTGTTTTACCTTTACAATTAAGAAAAAGTCACTAAACTAAGCATCGTATATTGTTAATGCAATGTCGTGTACACTGTAGTAACGTCTCTATCTCCATGCTATTATAAGAAACAATGTCTCAACCATTTTTGATTGTGCATGGTCAGTTTCAGACATAGTACAAAATGTGTAACAGATTCGTGCGTTTACCAACATAGAAAAACTGTCTAATATGAGTAATACGAAAAAGCTTATGAGTTTGGTCTACCATGCCAATATTTGCAACCAGAATAAATACTAAAAGCGTCCCAATCTATAAGAACACTGTTGTAGCTGGATGAGGTGGGATACAGCTACATTGGGGAATTAGGTGGTAGAACCAACAAACAAACAGCTTGATTACATGTTTTCTTTATTTCAAATTCAAACTCTCTCTAGCCAGTTCTCCTCTGTTAAATATATAAGCCTAGAGTGGCCTTCACTAGAGACAACTGATATCATATTTCTTTAATTGGCTTGAATTGTCCCTGATACAGAAATCTGTGTTTCCTACATTAAACTAAATATTTAATATCTCAATATTGAGTTGTCTAGAAGTTGATTTAAAACATATAAATGATTATAATCTATCTGATCAGACTCACACTCACTTTCAAATTCTTCCTTAAAATACAAATGTTAAATAAAAGTAGTTTAAGTGTGAAGTTTTACAAAGATTATCTGAGTTCAATTATAAAATATATATTTCGTTAAAATCTATAGCTGAGATATTTTGCTAATTAGAGAAAAATAATCTGATATATGTTCTCTAATATCATAATCATTTTCAAAATCTAAAAATGATTGTAAGTTCTGTAAATAATCAGTTAATTAATTTGCAAAAACACAACTGCTTCTCACTAGACTTAAACCAAAGTGAGTAATGTCCTTAAGGTCATGAGGTGAGTGTACTGTAAAGATTCTGGTTGTATTGTTTCGAAAGGAAACTAGAAAACAGTCCCTACTACATTTCCACCATGGCTCTAAACTGTGGGCCACAAATTGCTTAAGAAATGTGATTACAAATTAGGTCGTATATCAGACACACAATATCACTACTAACCTAGAATTTGTACCACATGGTTACATATTAATGATGCAAAACTATTTCAAAAGTGGGAAGAATGGATTCTAAATCCAAAACACTTTTTCTTTCATAAAGCTAAAATGAATAAACTGATAAAAGTTACATTGTTCTGAAGATAATCAAAACACGAATCAGATAATGTTCCATATTATAAATCCTGAATATTAAATCCCGAAATGCACATAAATCGTCAAAAGTTCACTGGTCATTTTCAGTAACTGAATACTATACCAATGCAACAAAATAATGTTTTATTCAACGTTGAATCTTTCAATTAAGTAATATAAATGTCTGATTTGATATACACTGTAGTATAATTTGCGAATATGAGCATTCGTGTCAACTCTTCTTTTTGACATCACATAAGCAAAGTTTACTTCACGGTGTCCAATATCAGAATTTTTATATTCTTTCAGGCAGAAAGAGAGAAAGAAAGATAAAGTATTTTTCTCCTCTGTTTTCAGTAACGCGATACAAGTCAATATTTGTAGACAGTTATTATATGATTTCTAGGACGTGTATATTGAAGGAAATAATTATACATTTACTACAAACCATACAGTAATGAAATCTTCTCTCCTGATCATGTTTTATTACTTTGACTCAAATATCTTTAACTATATTATATGCACCGTTGACAATGCAAGGAGTGAAAAGAAACCGAACCTAAACTTGCCAATATCTGCGTGAATGTCTATCACCTCATTTGGTAGGGAATAAGAAACGTTTATATTACGGTTGCTAATATTACATTTCATATATTCTTTCAGGAAGAGAGAGAGAAAAAAGAAAGAGTAAGTATATGATGCAATACCTATGGTTATTGTAGTATTGCCGTGAAGCATGCATTTATTAAAAATGTATTTGTCAAATTTGCCTCACGGTTTAATTATATGTGATATACGTTCATTCTTCTACTTTATTACTTAAGTTCAAGTGTCATATTATATATCCGAATTATTTCCATCAGCTGGAATTTGGGTCAACTGATATCGGATTACTGTTATAATACACGCATAGTTAACATTATTTGATTACAATTGTACATTATGATTACTCTAATTATACACGTATAAACATTATTGTTTCATTACAATTATAAAATCGAATTACTGTTATAATAGATGTAGAGACATCGTAATTTTATTACAATTGTAAAATAATGTTAGGTGCAAAGTGTAGGTAGAATATCGCAGCATTACTAAATTCATTACTAATATAAGCATCAGGGTTTGGGTGAAATTGCCTGGAACTACCAGGACTAAGAGACCTTCATAGTATGTATCATAATATGAGTATGATTGTCTGAAAAGATATAAATGAGACTAATCCTTCTCAAGTTGTGTCATATAGCTTTCCAAGAAACGATATTTGTCCTAACCATGTTTGGTTTACCTGCATTATTGTATCGTGAAATTGTTGTTTTAGTCCTAACAGAAAGTTAAATCTACCATGTTCTTCAACATCTATTTTGTTTTCTTCTAAGGGGCACGTTGATACATCAATAAAATGTACACTTTTTAAGTGTGGCCATATTACAACATAGCTTTGTCCACGATGCTGTCCATCCGCGCCAAATAATGGTAGTCAGCATAAAGCCGTAGACGATTGGGTGATACTATGATTCAAATTTCAGTTTCCAAATATATTCCGTGTCTATATGTTCAGACATTAATTATATAAATATTGGTAACGTTTTTCTAAAGCCATATTACCAATTCAATGTGTGAACAAGTCTACGTCGAACTGGCCTCTGTATGGGTCCAAGATGGTCGTTGTGAAGTAAAAACTTGATAAATACAACTTCTTCCATTTAAACATAATGTATAATGTGGAGCGTTACATGAGTGAGCCAGGCTCCAAGTTTAAATATCTAAGCCATCTAATTTATTCTCCTTGTTTTACCTTTACAGTTAATAAACATTCACTAAACTAAGCATCGTATATTGTTAATGCAATGTCGTGTACACTGTAGTAACGTCTCTATCTCGATTCTAATACAAGAAACAATGTCTCATCCATTTTTGATTGTGCATGGTTAGTTTCAGACATATAACATTTTTTAACAGATTTGTGCCTTTATCAACCTAAAAAAACTGTCTAATATGAGTAATACAAGAAAGCTTATGAGTTTGGTCTACCATGTCAATATTTGCAACCTTAATAAATACTAAAAGCGTCCCAATCTATAAGAACACTTTTGTAGCTGGATGGGGTGGGTTGGAGCTACATTGGGGAATTAGGTGGTAGAACCACAAACAAACAGCTTGGTTTCTTTATTTCAAATTCAAACTCTCTCTAGGCATTTCTCCTTTGTTAGATATGTAAGCCTAGAGTGGACTTCACTGGAGACAACTGATATCATATTTTTTTAACTGGCTTGTATTGTCCCTGATACAGAAATCTGTGTTTCTTACATTAAACTAAACATTCAATATCTCACTATTGAGTTGTCTAGAAGTTGATTTAAAACATATAAATGATTATAATCTATCTGATCAGACTCACACTCACTTTCAACCTCTTCCTCAAAATACATATGTTAAATAAAAGTAGTTTAAGTGTGAAGTTTGACAAAGATTATCTGAGTTCAATTATAAAATATATATTTCTTTAAAATCTATAGCTGAGATAATCTTGCTAATTAGAGAAACATAATCTAATATATGTTCTCTAATATCATAATCATTTTCAAAATCTAAAAATAATTGCAAGTTCTGTAAATATTCAGTTATTAATTTGCAAGAACACAACTGCTTGTCACTATACTTAAACCAAAGTGAGTAATGTCCTTAAGGTTATGAGGTGAGTGTACTGTAAAGATTCTGGTTATATTGTTTCGAAAGGAAACTAAAAAACAGTCCCCACTACATTTCCCCCACGGTTCTAAAATGTGGTCCACAAATTTCTTAAGAAATGTGATTACAAAATAAGTCATATATCACACACACAATCTCACTACAAACCTAGAATTTGTACCACAAGGTTACATATTAATGATGCAAAACTATTTCAAAATTGGGAAAAATGGATTCTAAATCCAAAATACATTTTCTTTCATAAAGCTAAAATGAATAAACTGATAAAAGTTACATTGTTCTGAAGATAATCAAAACACGAATCAGATAATGTTCCATATTATAAATCCTGAATATTAAATCCCGAAATGCACATAAATCGTCAAAAGTTCACTGGTCATTTGCAGTAACTGAATACTATACCAATGCAACAAAATAATGTTTTATTCAACGTTGAAGCTTTCAATTAAGTAATATAAATGTCTGATTTGGAATACACTGTATTATAATTTGCGAATATGAGCATGCGTGTCAACTCTCCTTTTTGACAACAAATAAGCAAGGTTTACTCCACGGTTTCAAATATCAGAATTGTTTGTATTCAGCTGATACCCGACTTGAGTATCAGCTGGATACGATGCTGGTACATCAGTAGTATCAGCAGCCATTACAAGTTCTCCTTCTACTTCAATAAACGCTTCGCAAGGCAAAAAGTATTTACTGGTATCATGAACTTGAAGTTCAATTCTTGATCGACTATTTTATTATATTGCATGATAGGCAAAAAATTGATAATCGCGTACAGAATCATCCTTGCGCACTGGGGCGTCCACATCAAACGCTGGATCAGCTGACCGTTTGAACATTTTATTCTATATTCGTAGATCGAAATCGTAAAATCCTACTGATTTTCATCGTCGATGACGACTTTGTCGTGTTTTTTTAAGCCACTTCCCGCTATCATATTTGCGATGTTGCTTTGGTCTCTGGTGTATGACGGAGTCATCAGCGACGCTAGTTTTTGATCTACTGCGTTATTTATTATTTTTCTAACACTCGCGAGCATTTCCGCTGTAGATGGTAACAATCCCGGTTTCCTTCGCCGTCGAACTAGCGCTGTTAGTTTATCCCGAGCAGCCGAAAATGCTTTCCCGGCATCATCTCCAACAGCGCTAATACCATTATCACGAATAACCTCAATGGCTTTAATCGATAATTGTTTTGCTAGCGGCGCTACTTTTGGAGCCATTCTTGCAAATATCCCTGCAATGGTATTACCGAGACCATCACCATAGTACTCTCTATAAACTGGAAACCGCGAGTTTACTACATAGACGCTGATTGGTTTATCATGGTTGTAGTGTATGATCATCTTATTTAAATGATATTTATCTAATGTGGAAATGATTTCCAATCCATAGGATTTTCAGTCATGGTGATTAATCACTATGATAACCATGGTCATCCGTATGATTTTCCACTACTCATCAATGAAATATCGATATGTTGCAATGTTCATGATACCATCTTTAAATAACCGCATGCAGATATCAGCTGCTTCATTAATTATTTCCGATGAGTTATTTCCGGCTCGATTCCCTACGATGAGAACTTCTAATCGTGCTATATCACCAAGGACATTACCAGGAAAACTAATTAGACCTGAAAATCTTCGATTGTCCCCTGAAAATCCACCCCCAGAAAATTCCTCCCCGGTTGCACCCCGTGTTTCTCGACTTTGTAAATCATTAAAAAAAATTAAACATCATCTTAATCTCGATCAGATGATATTTTCGATAATCCAAGCGAAACAACTGTTCAGATCCCACGGAAAGATGAGTATGAAGACTCTGCCGATTTTGTAATTTACCCCTGACAGAATCACTGACGGATATATATTTTTTGATAGCCGCCAGTCTCTCTCTCGCCGATCGAGTGGTTAATGCTTCATTTACCATTATTGAAATCGTAAACAATCTTCCAGTTTGAATCTCAAAGAGATTTTCATGTAGTGATTTTGTCATCATACATGAAAATGCAAAGAATTTCAAATGAAAAGAGTCTAATTAATTCATTAAAAAAGATTTTACGTTTTAACCCGACAAGCATCAATAAAAAATAACAAATAAAACCACTCGCTGAAATGTTTTTCTTCGTGGCAATTTACTCCCTGTTGTTTGATCAAGCTGGTATTGATTATACAGTTAAACTTGTACATGCCTTTCCATGGCAACATCTGTTCCATTGTATTGCAGTCCATGGTTATGTATAGTATAATTTTACCTTGCAGTTACAAGCTTATAGCGGGAGGTATCTAAAGGGGTTTTTCATTTCCTTGAATTAATGCTCGTATATCTCTAATCTTGGAATTGACCTCTTTTTTCAATTCATAATCTCGACCCAATTGTTTCCGTATATCTTCCACGATAGTAAATAGCGGGACAAATACACTTACATCACTACAACACGCAAGTGAGTCTCGAATATAATTTTGAATCATTTTTACTAGAGCATACTTCTTTGGAAGCATGTATTTTTTCGTAATTATACCATACTCTATATCCTGATAATCAGACATAATTTTGTCAGTGTTCAATTCGTCAGACAATTTAATCTCTTGTTTTTTCAATTTATAAATCTCGGATATAATCTTCTCAATATTTTCAGAGTTCATTTTATATAATTATATATATTTCTAATATAAAAAAAATATATATTTTATCAAAAATGAACTCTGTTCGTACAAAGATGTCTGGTCACCTTATAACGTCCAGAGATATTATGCGATGATATATGAATCATGTTCGTGGCAAAGTGTATTATTACATTCTACTCACGTCCAGAGATTATGTGGTATATATATTTCTAAACCCATTTGGGTGCCTGAGGTGTGTTTTCATCGGAGGTTCCCATGGGTTACATATAAGACAGTACATCTCATAGGACTCCATCAGGTGTATTTTCATCGGAGGGCGCCCAGAGGTTACATATACGTCAACACATCTTATAGGGTCCAGTCTGGTGCCTTCACATCTAACAGGGCCCAAAGTCAAACAATATATTATATATCACGAAACATATTCCCCTAAGAGTGAATTTAACTCGTCAAATAACGGGTTATAATCACAAGAAGGTATGTTGAGCGAAATGATGTGGTATTTACAATGAATGATGGGATGGGATGAAATGAATGATGGGATGGGATGGAATGAATGATGGGATGGGATGGGATAAAATGAATGATGGGATGGGATGAAATGAATAATGGGATGAGATGAAATGAATGATGGGATGGGATGAAATGAATGATGGGATGGGATGATGAGCGGGTTTACATTCATACGGACCTAATTCATACAACCAGACAAAATCCAGGATTGTATGAATACAAAAAGTATCCATACGCCGCGAACGGTGAATGGTTGTGTGAATTAGTCGCATATGATTTTCGACGCTAAAGCCCAATAATAACATCAGACAATATAGTATATAAACTGGTAATATATGAAAGTTGAACACAAAGGTGTGTGATCGCTTATCCGCTGTGTGTTTAATAATGATTATTAACAGTATTTAAGCAAGACTGAATGTTTGAAAACACTAAAAAAAGAATACAGTTGTTTGTAAATAGTTCCTATTTGATTCGTTTTTCTATAAAAATCTATAATTGATTATCTCCGTTGAGAATCGTGATAATTATAACAGCCAATCAATAGATAGTCCATCAAAATCACAGTCTAACGAATATAACTATTTCATAGGCTGATATACCCTGACGAGTTATCTCCGTTTATACCAAAATATAATCAGTCATACGAAAGTCATTTTTCGTGAAAAAGTCTACGAGAAATTCCATGCAGCATCGAATGCTTTACCCGACTGAGACCCAGCGATATTTCAATTTTTTTGACTGATTTTTGTCTGTGTTTTGTCTGATTTTCAACGATAAGATGAAAAAAATATCACAAAAAATGATTTTCATGAAAAAGTCTACGAGAAATCCTAAAACGATTTGAAAAAGCGGAATTTTCTATTCGTTCTGTTACTCTTTGTACTGAGGGTGTACAAATATGAAAATATTTTCCGGCTTCATTCATAGATGGAAATACAATTTCTTCATTAGTTGCTGTATTAAATGATTTTACGGGTCTCCTTGTAACTGTTTTACAAGTACCAGTTCTTCCTCGTTTGGAATTCTCACTCTGCGTAACAGCTTCAAGGTTATTCAAGGAATTATCAGTCCTAATATTATTTAAGTGATCAATAACAAAACCATCTTTGATTAATCTATTATGACATTCGTATACAAAACGATGATTAAGATATTTCTTCTTCCCAACAGTAAACATCAAATATCATACATTATTTACAGTACCAACTGACTTCTTTGATATACAGTGTCTGATAATACCATCACGGGAAGCTTCATTGTTTGGAATTTCGGGATGTGGTTGAAATACTTGGTTCATTTATATACTATATTATTATTTGTCTAATTCATTGTTTGGTTGAATTATTACATTTGGAAATCTCTTGATGTAATCTTGAGGGGTTCTAATGACTTTGTCGTTAACTCTGTCAAGGACGCTGTCAGGGGTACAGTCATTAATGGAGTTTTTGATTTTCTTATCATAGTAACGCTTCAATTCTCTGTATCGTTTACCACCACAACCGAGACATAATTGTGATATTCCTCTCACCCCTACCCCACATTATAAGCAGGGTAGCGGTCCATAACTTCCGCGTCGGACACTTTGCATATGATACCCACAAAATTCCTTTCTGCATGATTTGTTACACGGGGTTACTGATCCAATCATGATCCATTTGCAATGATTCATTATATAATAAATTCTCTATTTAAATACTTGTTTTAATTACAACATGAAGGGGTTCGAGAGATTATCAAAAAGTAAGCACTGGAAAAATACTAGATTTAATATCAATAGAGTCTCCGTAGCACCAAAAAAATCTAATAGGTGATAGAACTATGATAAGTAAAATCAGTGACTGTTTTAATGAATTCAAAAACCATGGAGCATCTCATTGTTGGTCAACATTTCGAATTCATGGTAGTGTTGATGCTACTATGAACGACGAACGCGCAGCAGTGATAATCTCACATCTTACGCGGAAAAGGTATTTTTTAGAGTGAAATTCATTATTTGTTCAGACACAGGAGATTGGATTATCAGGGATAAATTTGAACCCATCTTGAAGGATACAAAAACCGTCGTTGTGAGTCGAGATTCCAAACCAGGAATTTTGACTGGAATTGACAGACCGTACTATAAAAGATCTTATCCTGTAACAGCAGTTGTTTATGTGATATATTTGTTAAATGATAAACCAAGTGTTGAAAAACTAAAAACCATGAAACTGTCATTGATGACTTCGTCATCGACTTCGTCAAGAATGAATTGTGTAGCAGAACGAATAATAGAACACTTCACAAATGCATGCCGGGGGAACAAATTGACTGATCTAAGACGCCAAAAAATAAATAAATGGGAATTAAGAGTTAAACAGCGTGGGGCGACGATTCAAGATGTGGCAGAGTTAGAACGAATACTAAAATTTCCAATATCGGTAACGACAATAACAGGAGAAGTATTATACGAACCAAAATATAAATCGAGAGGAGCTCCAATCAAAAATATTGATCATAATGACAAACGTGGACATCTGCGGTAACAATATTTCCGAGAAAACGAACAGTAAAATATATACCCGGGGAGTTTTCCACTCCAGAATTCTCTGAGAAAAAATTGCTCGATGCTATTTACCAGTTGAGTAAAAACGATCCGGTATCAATGTGGTTACTTCACAGTGCTGAAAAACTCGAGGGTGGATTTGATGAGTTTGTAAGACCCAATGGAGAATTATACCAAATCCGAAGCCCTCCATGACAAGATGAAAAAACTAGCTAGTAGTTTCTCGAAGAGATTCGACGATGAACAATTACTAACAAATTGCTTTACAATTCCGTCAGTTGCGACTCTTTTTGCGAGAAAGAGAAACTCGTGGAAACCATCACGAGCTGAATTTCTCACAGACATCAAATCAAGATGCATTGAATATAATCACGGTTGATTATGGAATACAAAATACGACCTCAAAAATATTATTTCGGTTGATATAGTCGCGTGTTATCCCGGGAGTTTTCTCGGGTACCCGAGAATGCACTAAATACCTCAAGCGATTTGGACATCCCACCCATGAGATAGCACGTGTTGCGATTAATGGACCACTACCCAATTTTGATTTAACCGGATTTGCTCGTGTGGTATCATTTGAATTGGCTAAAGGACTTCATCCGTGTTGTTATGTCTGGATTGGTATACATATGTCGGAAAAACATTGGATGCCAATAGTATTACTACTTTATATGACCGATTGTAGCATGCTGATATCGCTGATTGTCAGTGAAGCAATTATATCATATCGAGCACAGACTGAAGTCTGGTTGCCACAACCTGATATAGATAGTATAATCAGCGAACAACGAAAACAGTTTCCCGATCTCGACGAAGAATATATCATGAATTGGTCCAAACTGTTATATGAAATTAGAAACAAAGTTGCAAAAGATCTCCGTAGAAGAATAATTGGTAAATTTGCTCAAGGTGGTAAATACGACAATGGACGATATTCTTCACGGTTGATTATAGATATGCTAAATACGATTTTATAATCGGGGATGTAACATCTAAGGGCATATATGTCGATCGTAAAGACGCTTTCTTGTCCGATGGAACCAAATTAGGTACAATTGTTACCTACAGCGATGGACACAATCTTCAGTATACACATTTGAGGGCATATATGCTAGCTTAAGCTTCTATCAATTTATTTTCGATGATAAATAGATCTCCTGACACCGCAGTTAGAGTCGCCACTGATTCATTTTACATAGACATGAAACACAGTAATGCAGTAGCTGAATTCACAGATTCCGACGAGAGTTGGGGATTATGGAGAATTAAGCGGGAAATACCGTGTGATTATTTCAAATCAGCAGATGTTACGATTGAAGATAAATACTTGAAAAACAATCAGTGTTCAGAACTATCTAACGCACCGCAGGTATCTGATCCAATATGTAGATATAAAACAGTTTATTTAAACGGTTGTGGCGGGTCAGGAAAGACGACTCGCGCGATTGAGTTAATTCGTGGGAAAAATCCTACGGATTTCACAAACATGATTGTGTTAACACCAACACACAGATTTACCAGAGAGATGAAACAACGAGGGGTAAATGCTTGCACTTATCATAGCTTCTTTCGATGGAAAGGTGATGAATGGACTCCTGATCGAATGGGTGAGAAATCTATCCCCGGCGTTTTAATTTGGGATGAGATATGCACGGTGTCATTAGATGTATTACAAAAGTTTTTAGAGTGGTTATTGCACGCGAATACAAAGGTTGTCATGTACGGCGATCACGGCCAACCACCACCATTTGTCGGTTATCCCCGCATGATTGGCTAAAGAATTTCGTAGACTATTATGGAGAAAATAATACCGATCATAGAGCGCTTGATGAACTATTACGCGAGTTCAAACAACTAATCAGATTACAACCTGATATAATCCAATGTGAGATAGCGCGTGCAATAATTTCGGAAACTACCATGAAATATTTCTGGAAAGCGTGGAGACCAAATGATTTGATAATCGCAAGTAGAAAGACAGTCAGATACACACTTCAGATGAAGTTATTTGAAACGCATAAAGAAAAATTTGCAACACTTCCAGTGCCGTTCTGTTATAGGCCTTCGGATACACGAAAGCAGAATATTGAAGATGCTATTCCAGGACAGCGTGAAAAGCAGAATTTAGTGCTAAATGATATTGTGCTGGTTGATATCAGCGTCGTCGAAGATGCATTGGGTGCTGATAAATCCCCATGGACGCTAGGATACGCAGCAACAATACATTCTTCACAGGGATTGACTATATCCGATACAATTGTTTGGATAGTTGATAATCACATCGAGTGGTCGAATTTAGTTATCTCGCAGTGTCCAGAGTACGAAGAATAAATCAACTTCGAAGAGTTGTCCTAACAGAGTCAGGAGATGATAATGACACTACAAGCAATGGTACTGTCACTGGTCATTTCATCACTAAGGACATAATCAGAAAAAACTATCTGGTTATAAACAACAGGATAAAAAAAATAATAGAGAATTTGATATTGATGCTGAATTAATAATCGCGCTGAAGCAACAACAGAATAATCACTGCGCGAGTTGCAATTGTATAATGCGCTGGTGCTGGTCGGATCCTCGACAATTTACCGTAGACAGAAAAAATACCAGAGATAATATGATGCTGACTTGTCTTGAGTGCAACAGACGCAGAGGTGCTAGTTAAGACCACGTGGTGGTAATTAAGTATCCTCGGGTATCACTTGTAGTTGTTGTCGAGTAAACCCTCGGTGAGGAGCAGTTGAATCCAATCTATAGATTGCTCGTCTACCCGTTGATCGTGTTATACCGGATATTTTATGCGCGGTGACACTCCACATAGGATCAGTAGCCCTTCTTTGCCACCTTCGAGCTCTCCTGGTTCATATAAATACCTCACAGTGACATTACCTAGAATTGGTTCTTTTGAAAAATATTTTGCTGTTGTACGGGTATATACTTCTTTTTAATGGCGTTGTTAGGTTTGATGTTGATTGTTCGAGTAATCTCGTTATTCAGCGCAGTAATCACAACTGGTAATCTCTTGACCCATTCACGGGATCGTTTATGTTGAATAATTATTTCGCGCATTGATATCTAAATAACCGCTCGGCAAGCGTCCGATTAAATCGTTCAACAATTGCCTGATCGCGATGTATTGCAGTATGTCCTTGTCGTAACGCGGTATTATGATTCTTCAACGTTGATAGAACCGCACCTTGAAATTCCTTGCCAGGATCAACTTGTAATAGATTTGGCCAGCGCAGAGGACCTCTTCGATAAATCCTTTCAAACGCAGAAGCCACTTCAGTTGATGATTTTGTTTTTAAAGGTTCTGCTTGTTTGTATCGACTCGCAACATCAACTATGGTTAGCGCGTATGTGTAACCGCCCTCATGCGGCACAAATATATCAGCTTGATGAACTTCATTGGGAACGGTCACATCAAAATGCGAGTAGTTACTTTGTTTAGGCGGTGGTAGATAAATTTGCCATATAGCCTGTTTGGATAACCAATTAGCCGCAGTGGTATATTTTACTATCGCGGCGCTAGCAAGTTTACCAATTGCTGCTTTACCCCGCCAGTATCCGCTTGGAGAATAGTAAATAGATTCCATGTTGTTATTAATTACCGGCACCTAACATCAATTTACCTTTCATAGCCCATTTTACTAACCATGAAGCCAATTTTTCTTTGAAAGATTTATCAGTGATAGAATTCAACGCATGAAATAATTTTACATCTGCGAGATGTCTGTGCTGCAGATTACTGCTTTTATAAGCGACATCATGAACATGACATGCTTTATCAATGGCGTTTATTGGATATTCACCCGGTCCATTTTGATCATCGAGTCTGATATCGTGTCTGGTTCCGGGTCCATATTAACTATATCCTGGAAGGTGTTTTCTCCTGGATACTTCGCCCACGGTGTCCCTGGAAGTTTAGTTAACTTGGCTGCAATATCACCTCCTCGTTTTTTTTAATCCCTTTGATTTATCAAGGGAAACAAATCTAAATGTCTTTGTACTGCATTGTACACACTTGCCAGAAAATGCTAATCGGTTATTTTAGTTGTAATCGTCGTAAAGTCGTTTGTACCAGTACGCGCCTTTCACTTCACACAATATAGATCCATAATTTATATATAATAACATGAATGTAATTGATTATTCAGCTACCCGTCGACGGGAACCTATCAAAACATCATGCGATGTTGAAGAATTCAATTAGAATGATTATAATCGGACCATCTGGAAGTGGCAAGACACAACTGTTACTTAATTTAATAACGAGATGGATGAAATCGGACAAATTGTATTTGATAGCTCCTAGTGTAGACGATCAGCGATGTTACAATGTATTAAACGATTTTAACGACAGCGCGGTAGAAAAACCCGGCGAGCGTATTATTGAGTTGATAACCGATATAGATGAAGCCCCGAGTATGGATGATATTAATGGAGATATTAACAATTTAGACGTATACGACGATATGATGTTAGATAATCAAAATAATTCCGTTAGGATATTTTCCAGAGGTAGGCATAAAAACACTGATGTGATATATGTCACTCAGCGGTACACTCAAATACCAAAAGTGATCAGAGATAACTGCAATTTACTGTGTGTGTTTAACGGAATTGATACTCATACTCTTAGAAATATTTGGCAAACTTGGTGCTGCGGTGATATGGATTATAATCAATTTAGAAATTTCTTTAGTCACGCTCAGTCAGTCCCACATGGATTTGTAACGATAAATTTAGCAGATCCTCGAACGCGATATCGTGTCGGACTTGATAAAATATTTGGTATAAAATCATTTACTGAATCTCGTAAAAAAACAATTGTTAACCCATAGCAGCAGAGGGGGTGAATTCCAACTACCAGGGCGTCTATTTTTGGCCAAATAGACCCTACAAGGAAGCCTTAGTTTGACGAATTGACCCGGTTATTATATATTTACTAGGAAGCCTCAGTTTGTCAAATAGACCTTTCTAGTAAATATTAACGAGAAGGAAGTCTATCTAACGCCTAGGGGGTTGGTCTGTTTTTCCCTCTGAGGAAGCATCAGTTTGCCAAACAAACGCCTATAAATGTTGGTCTGTTCACCCCCTCTGCTGCTCGTTTTAATTGTATTTTGTTAATTTGTTTGTTTTCCCTTTTATAGACTCTGACTAGAGACGTTTGTTTCCCGTCTTTGATATGTTTGTTTTGTTTTGATTTTTTTCAGGAAAGAAAGCAGATACAAGCATATGTAAGTATTAATGTATTTTCTCCTAGCCGTTAAAGTTTAAATTATGTATTGCATATTGTTTTTATATGATCATTACAATATGTATTAGACGAATTAATTTTAGCCATTCTATTATATTGTTGCAGTTTTGCTATCATATCATATCTTATTTAAGATGAAATAAGAATAACATTATTCCGATCACATTTGGTTATCAACATGCTTTCGATTCGCGTATAATGCAAGTGTATTATTTTTGATTCAAGCTATACTTTGCTAATCTCATAATACAGCTTTAGTGTTTCTATAGTAAAAATAAAACGTAAATTATTGTAATGCAGAAATGAAGAAAAACAAATCATGCGCTGACTTTCTTTTATACTTTCCTCTCTCTTTTTGAAAAATCGATTGGTGTATAGTCATTGTTGTCAGGTCATTGAGACCTATACCTTTCACAATTTGACTGTAGTCATTGTTGTCAGGTCATTGAGACCTATACCTTTCACATTTTTAATGTAGTCATTGTTGTCAGGTCATTAAAACCTATACCTTTCACATTTTCATGGTACATATCCTAGATATTTAAATCTCAAAATCTGCAAATTAGGCTTGAATTATTTTCAGCTTCCTCGTAGTTGTATAGTTTATTAACCAATGGTTACCTTATTGCATTATGTTTATGTTCTGTTTGTATAAATTCATCTGAAAATACATATTGTCAGAGTGAGCCAAGGCATATGTGTAAGACACTTTTACGGGTGATATACAATATCCGCCTTTTATTACGTCAGAAGACACTATGGGTTGGTATACTTTCCATTATCCATCCATCTCTCAGTTCATTATTTTATCCTAGTACACTACAAGAGACATAATGATATCTGTATTTACTTCGCAGTAGATGGACATATCAGTAAGGGGTATCCAATATATCGAATATGACTATATTAAATAAAAAATATATCACCCCTCCTCCTGCAATATATGATAATACAACCGGAATTACGCACAGCAGCTTAAACGGGGGGGGGGGGAGGTACGTGTACACACAAATATAAATTTACATTAATTGTTACGTACCACTTCGATGAATCTTAGAACAATTTTTATAATTAGTAATGCAAAGTTGTTTATACATCGTTACAATTCAATAAATCAATATCTCATTATCAGTTATCTAGTAGACAGATAATCAATTGTTGTTATTGACAATATATATATATATATATATATATATATATATATATATATATATATATATATATATATATATATATATATATATATATATATATATATATATATATATATATATATATATATATATATATATATATATATATATATATATATATATATATATATATATATATATATATATATATATATATAGACACCATACATTGTATACCAACGAAGATGTTACTATAAAGAAGCATAACAATCGTAGTGTAACGTAGTCTAACGACACTAGTCACAGCAAACAAATTATAGTCTATAACAGTGTATAACAATTATTAGCTACTCGGACTTTTTTACATTTATGAGACGTTGTAAAGAAAATGCGTGAAGTATTTTAATCTTTTTGAATATCACGTTTCTGTTTTTCATTTTTCCGGGGAAGAACGGAAATTATCATTCTCAAAGAAACCTGATCTGAAAAATACATGTACTTGTACAAAATCAATATTGAGTATGAATATGATATGGATATAATATCTAAGCACCAACATGCATTTCAAAGTAAATATTAAAACCACCTACGAGAAGTATATTTCACCGTTTATATTATCATCTTATTATGTTCTTTCAGCGCCAGACCTATCGTCAGGTAAGTACTGATTTGAACACGTTTTGCATTACAAAATATAGTACTCGAAGTTAATTGTTACTGATGGGATAATTGGAGAGTATTCAGTTCATTTAGTATTTGATTCATTTTTATTTTGAGAGTAAGATATTAGTGACACTATTTCAGAACATATTCGGATATCTATCTTATTGTTTTTTTTTAACTTTTAACGAAGTTTTCTCACACACAATAATGCATGAATCTTATAATCAATAGAGTACCGATCAGGCTGTTCTCTCCATTGCCAGGAAATTCTGAAACTACCATTGCAATTGACATTTATGTAATCTCAGACATGACAAATGTTCAAGGTTCTGATTACTGCATACATGTTTGTTGTATTCTTCCACTCCGTTGTATTTGGTATATATCACTGATTACGTAACACCCATTGTTTCTATTCTTAAAAAGGAAACATGTCGTTATTTCCTTTTCTGTCCATAATAGCACCAAAAGTAATATATAAAGACACCTCATAATTCCATTGGATATTCCTACTAGATACAATAGCCATAAATAAAGTCTAGTAGTCTAGTGATATTATTTTAATTAATATAACACTTAGAATATGTGAGATTTAGCAAGGAAACCTTAAATTTTCTGTTGAGAAATACCCACTTATATGTATGTATGTATGTATGTATGTATGTATGTATGTATGTATGTATGTATGTATGTATGTATGTATGTATGTATGTATGAATGTATGTATGTATGTATGTATGTATGTATGTATGTATGTATGTATGTATGTATGTATGTATGTATGTATGTATGTATGTATGCATGCATGCATGCATGCATGCATGCATGCATGCATGCATGCATGTATGTATGTATGTATGTATCAATGTATGTATGTATGTATGTATGTATGTATGTATGTATGTATGTATGTATGTATGTATGTATGTATGTATGTATCAATGTATGTATGTATGTATGTATGTATGTATGTATGTATGTATCAATGTATGTATGTATGTATGTATGTATGTATGTATGTATGTATGTATGTATGTATGTATGTATGTATGTATGTATGTATGTGTGTAATACTAGTCTGTATAATTGGCTTAGTTATGTCCTCTATTATAATGAACTGAAAATGTGACAAACGGAGGTCCATATACCTGGACGCTTTGAGGTATTGAGAAGTATATTTGTATTGATTCGATTTCTTCCGTTACGAGAATGCGTCTCCAAAACGATTAAAACGACGCGAATGGGCTCAATTGTTCCGTGTAACAAATGCAGAGGGATTTCCATTTTAGTACTTGGTCATCCATACCAATACTTCTCTTTACTAAGACGCCCATACACACGACGTCACATAATACCTTATCAGCAAATAGTGTGACAATTAATGGGTTTTTCTGTTGCACAGTGGTTTTAGTTTTGTTTTTTGACATATTATTTTACCGGTTGCGTAGGAGGCCTTGGTTTCACAACTGTCTGAGATGGTTCCCCCTCGGAACATGCCTATTTGTGTTTGAAAACTTGATGGGTTCACCCTCTCTAGTGAGAAAGCTGGTGCAATGCATCATTACAATTATCTCTATAGAAATATCAAGGGAACAATGATCAATACATGTTATGTTTGACAATGCGTATTAAGTCAAAATGAACATACACAGATGATGAATACCCTGGTTCTCTGCTTTAATCTGCAATTGTGTCCTGTTTTCTCACATAAAGTAGTAGGTGTTAAAGTTATTTATTACCATCTTGAACATCTGAACTGGAGTCAAACATATAGGTGAATAAAATTATTATTTAAGGTATATTTTGACTTGAATTATTGATTGGAATTACAAAGTGCTCTTACACTTAACGAATAACTTACGTTGTAATTGCGATGAGATCATTCACACTCATTCTGGATTATACCATAAAGCTAAATATATATTGACACATTATCACATTATAGGCTATTGCTATATCCTTCGGACTTAATTTACTTTGTGAGTGATTAGGAAAAATTTACACATCAATAAATACCCAACCATGATCATTTAATCCTATATTAAACATTGAGGATAGTAATGTGATCATCGTTTATAATTACTAAGATACATATAATTTATCACCGTAACGACTAATAAATCAGAAGTGAAAAGCACCATGAAAGCCGTCATGGTGGATGGAACTTTCTAGACACAAAGTTTTATTTGTCTAGTAGTATGCAGTGCTGTCCAATGAAAGTAAGTCATCATGTATAATGTTGATATTGATGTGGAAAGAGCTTCCTGTTTGATTACAGCATAACAAATATCTTTCAATTATAGTTTGGATGAATGAATCGATACTAATTGTATGATTTATTTCCTTTCAGGATTGGGTAAGTTCCAACGTCGATGATAACATACTTCGTAACGTATCGTAAGTAAATGTACCGATACAACTAGGGAATTCTACTTACATTGAAACAAACATGAAGATTGTGTTGAGTAGTATGAGATAGATTTGCCGAGACACTTTTGTCGCTTAAATCTCATAGAGTGAATTATATATGCTTTTCTAAGTAAATTAGTACCATTTGCTCTTGACCAGAGAATTTGACCTGTATTCATCAGTTCATGCACCACTGTGTGACAATATTTTGTTCTTCCAGCTTCAAATGAGTGAATTCACAAACGAAAGTTCTCACATATATAACACCGTAGAGTGCATACTTACGTTGTCAACATCATTTACAGTGTATGGGATTAGTAGAAGAAGACTTGCATTGTCTCAAATTTAACTGTGCATACTTAAATGTAACATATTGTAACTGTAGTACACAAACAAATTTTAGTTAATATTCTTACCATTAGATACGGGAGAGAGAGAGAGAGAGAGAGAGAGAGAGAGAGAGAGAGAGAGAGAGAGAGAGAGAGAGAGAGAGACTAAAACAACGATACATAATATACAGGGTGAAGTTGCTATTGCAGAAAAGTTGAGACAAGCAGAACTAAGGAATTACAAAAATATGTTTTGACTTTAACATGTACTGACTACACATACATTTATTCTTGCTGGTAATGTATAGTATAACCCAAAATAATTGAATTCTGGTAAACCGCATTAATAATGTATTAAGTTAGCATGTACACTAACAGATAGGCACACAGAGATATATAGTTTATAATGGAACATGTTCCATTTAATCATGGCCATGACAGGGTTACAAAATGGCGATTATGGTAAAGTGAAACCCTTGAGTGTTAACTGTTTATGTTGCAGAGTTTGATAGTTAATATTGAAAAGAATAACGTGTAATAATTTCATTTTTCTATCAACTATCTTAATCACTGTTATATTCATTCGAACCTTTACATTTTCCAATACATGTTAATTAATATTATTTGTTAATACATTCCTTTTTCATATTAAAATATGATGCTCATTAGCTGCTTTTAAAGCGAATACGTTTGCGTGTAACATTACTTGAACTAAGAAACGTGTGCGCTTCACAACCCTAAACCAACAAAAGACCAGTTTCATATTTGCAGTATAATATTGGCCTTTGAGTCAATACTACATTAGTATGATCTAGTGTCTAAAATGATAATTGCAAGTGTTGTTATGACGTTTAACGGCATTTCTCAGCGTAAGGTAGGCTATATATGTCGGCCAGTAAATGTAGTGGAAAAATAAACTCCAGTAAAAACCTCAGACACTCAGGAAGTCACTGGCAACATTCTGACATTCAAATACACTTGCCTAGGCCGCGATTTGACATAGGCGTAAATAAGAAAATTGTCTGCGAACATTAAAGAGACCACTTTAGACGACTTGTTATCCTGGTTCGAGAAAGTTGCAGACTGAATAATTTTACTTTACGTCTTAAATGTTTCTGATTTTGGCAAATATACAAAGAACTTCAAACCTCAGTCATTGATTTTTTTGGTTCATTCCTTTTTATTTCCTTTTATAAGTCACACTTTAGCTCATATTTTCGTCCGTTTTATAACATTGTGATGTCCTTCATATAAATTCAATGATAATTAGATAAACAATATTACTTACTTACAATTTGGAAAAGGTTAGATGTAGTGATTTATATATCATGGTAAGATTAGCAAAGGTAATTCCATCTTCCATCTTGTTTCAAATAGTTTCCCTCATAATTGTATCATCTTAGCCGAATGTTTTAATACACTCATATAGATTATTACTAAACAATCGTTTTTAATTTATATGTATATTAAGCATAGTTTCATGCTGTGTTTCGTCTTTTATTCTTTGTTTTTAGTGGCATTATTCCATGGCTGATATGAATGAATTCGATTTAGATTCAATACTGTCTTGAGTATTGTCTTGAGTATCCAAACAGCCCGTTACTCCAATGTTGTTTAGATTTATTAATGTCAAAGTTTATTAAGTAACTGAAACAATCGTGGCTATTGTTGTCCTATATTTTTTTTTATTAACGACAAATATTCTACACGGAGGTTTAAAATCTAAGCTGAACGAATTCATAATTTCAGGTCATACATTAACATTGCTTGAAACGTTTCAACAGCAAAAGATGTTTTTGTTTCGCGATACGTAATGATGGTAAATTATTGAAAACTATGATCTACATCAAGGATCGTTTCTTGCCGCTTCAATGAGATCATCAATCCATATTTAATACATCTTTCCTTTCGTGACATAATAATAATTAAATAATGATAAAACTATTTAAACAGCCGAAGCAATGTGACCAAAGTTATAATCATACCCTAGTCCAGAAAATTTAAACTATCAAATTAAAGGACTCTTTTTAATACCACAAAAGGTGAGGTATGTCTAAACGTATCTTTAAAAGTAATTAGTTGATCCGTATCCTCGCCTTGGAGTATTAGGTTTATGGCCTTTCTTGAATATCAAGTCTGTGAATATTGATTAGCATATAAATATGAGAATGCTGCCGAAACAGTATACCTATTCATTGTTAGGTATACTTTTCAAGAATGTTGAATATGGATGCACTGTTAAGAGCAAAACAACACTTATTTACATGCAATTTATCATGATATTCCAAGTGATTATATAATTTGTTTGCAAACATGCAAGTGTTTCATGCGCAAACAGCCCATAGGGCCAAATGAGGGCATTTTGAATGGCCCAAAGGCCACACAACTTATGTTATCTCTCACCATCTGACGTCAAACAGTTTGTTGGCCACATAATACGGCTTGGCGGGCCGCATATTCGTCACGGTCAGCGTGTTTGAGACTTCTGCATTATAGCATATAACTGCATCAAGATAGATTAGCATCATTCCATTCCCTTTCATTTTATAATCTTAATACGTTTTGACACTATCGTCCAGATTACAAACTTTGAAAGCAAGTTTCAAAACAAAATTATTGCATAATAGTACAATTTAAAAGTAACATATATGCAGAAATACATTGATTTTCAATTTGGATATTAGATGAAATCATTACATTGATCATGGTAAATACTTGAAAAATCCCATTCTCCTTTGTCAATAACTAAGGTACTCAATTATATTTATGTTATAAAATCGTTATCCTTATTATTGCTGACATAATGTATCTTACGTTTGTAAACATGGCGTTCAGAATCAAATCCAGAATTGCTTACCATATTGACTGTTCTGATAAGAACACGTAAAAGAGATGTCATGTGCGAGTTGTAAATAATTCATCATAGAAAAAGGTTAAATGAAACAGAATCCTAGCATGTTTGATTTTAAGTCATAAACATCATAGGTGAGATGCATTAGAATACATGTTTGAACAGTCATGAGTAAAGACTGAGTTATTTATTTGTATAGTGACTATACATCATAATTAGAGAGCCCAAATAACGGATAGCCAAATAGAGACTCATTAATATTAGGAGAGAGCCGTGTCGGTCGCGAACTTAAATATATAAATTAACCCTTATCACCATGCGTGCATATTTGATAAAAAAGAACAAACTTGTTTTGGGGTAATGCAAGACAAAAGCATACAAGTTGTCTTTTACTAAAATACAAGGTTGAATTCTAGTGTTATCATTCCAACTGGTAGCACATAACCGCACATATGTTAATTAAAACTAGCATGTGCACCTATGGTCACTTTGGGCGGAACTTTTACATCCACGTTTGACATTTTGATAAAATTTCGAACATACAGCTTGGTTTAGTCATATGTACATTCCGTCAATTCGTATTGAGCTTATTTGTAATGCAGTTCTACCCTAATCCATTTAAATGGCTGTTCATATAGCGAGAAACATTAAAATCAGTGAACAATAAAACCTTCAGGAAAGTACACAATTTTTTAAAATACATCTAATAGGTAGACACCAAGTTGATACAAAGTCTCTTAAACACTTTGTAACCGTTTTAAGAACGTTATTCAAACCGCATTTTTTAGTGCACTGATGGATTTACCCTTCATTGTAGTCTTTAGATTAAAACGTCGTTCATCATATTCGGCGTAACCGGTAAATACCTACTGATGCAGTATTGAGACTAACACGATATTTTTCCTAGCCATGACGCGGCGCATATATATATTATATAAGATCATACTCTTGATCAATACGTTCAGTCAATTTTTGTTGTGGATATTATTTAGAATGATTCTTTTCCAGATTTTCATACTTGTTAGATGGTTCATTCCTCCGTCTCTGATACCAATAAAATAAAAAGAGTTTAATAAGTGTTTACTTTTATCGCATGCTTCTTTTATCGCGTCGTTAGGTTTAAAGTTGTACTTTAGAGGTATGCTGGCATATTTCTTACTTTTGACTACTGAAATTGGCGATTTGTCGAATAGAAAAGAAGGTATATCAGTTCTTTTGATTGTAAAGAGGATGCTGCAACTTTTATCTGCGTTATATTTCAATTTCCACCTTTTCGCATAATTAGAGATTGTATCGAGCAGATGCTGCATCGAATGATGCGAATTAGCCATTACAGTTATGTCATCCGCTAATAAGACACACGGCAGGTGGAGATCGACACGTGTTAGACCTCGCAAAGTGTGATCTAAATCAGTGATCAAATCATCTATCATAACGAGAAAGAACCGAGCGGACAAGATACGACCCTGCCTTACACCCTGCTTAATATTGAAATATTTGGACAATTTTCCCGCAAATAAAACAGAACTGGTTACTCCCTTAAACGAGTATTTCATAATGCGCCACGTCTTCCCTTTAATGCTAAGTTTGTACAGCTTGTAAAATAATCCATTGTGAAAGACTGTATTGAATGTCTTAGCTTTATTAAGAAATGTTGCATAGACAGGAGTATCTTTATTCATATAGTAGCATATAAATTCTTTGATACAAAAGGCTGCACTGATACTGCTAAAATTATTCCTAAAACCTTGTTGCATTGGATTTTGAAAATTAATGTGCTTAGAAAATATAAGTAGTCTACTATATATAACTTGCTCTATAGCTATATCACGGTTGTTATTCATATCTAATTTCCTTTTTCCCCCTCCTTTAAATATTGATATTACTAAACCTTGTTTAAAATGTCATGGGTACTCCTCGGCCTCGTACACTTTTTTGAAGACAGTTTCAAGTAACTGTACACTGCTTTGAGTGTCCGCAAACAGTAAATGCTCGGCAACAATACCGTCATGACCACATGCCTTATTTTTATTGAGAGAACTAATTGCACTATTGATTTCTTCTCTAGTGGGAATTTTGTCAACAACTTCATCAAAGTGGGAATGAGTTTCTATACTCTGTTTTTTAACCTCTGCTAAGACCATCTGGTAATGATTCTTATCGTACAGATAGGTATTGTCAGGTAGTGACACATTGGAAAAAAGATTTGCCCATAAGTCTCTTATAGAGTCGTAGTCGCGTACATTTTTTCCGTTAGATTCAATTTTGTATGTAATCACGTTTATGTTTTTTATTCCGCATAAACTTATAGAAAGTGGAAATATCGAGCTATGCAGCCTTTTCAAGCTCACTGAACTGTTCTCTGTCACACATTTATTTTACTCTCAGTAACTCTTTTCCAAAATATTTCTTCGCTTTCTTATAGTTCGCGTATGACTGAAATTCCCATCCTCTTGGCCTACCATCAGAGATCCATACCCTACGTTTCAGCCTCATTTATGCATGAAACGTTTTTAAGTTTAGTAGTTTCCAATAGGGGCTAGCGTACGGGCAAAACCTTTTTATGGGCAGAAACCTAGGAGCTGCGTCATGTAAAATCTTTACCGTGTCTTGAATAATAATTTCAACATCGACATTTGTCCCTAGTTTTGCCTTATGCAGTTGCGCTAAAAATTAATTGCGTGTTGCTTCCTTGTACCTATTTATTTGTTCTGCTGATGCTTTCTTCTAATTTATGGAGGGAATTATATGCTTGTCAGCCATGATTATATTATATGCAAGAGGAATGATCAACTCTATTTTTACAGGATGATGATCTGAAATGTTCAAAGGATGGTCATCAATTATTTCGGCCTGAACCACTAAATCGAATTTGTTTTTTTGCAATAGTATATGGTCTATCAACAATTTGGATTTACTATCGATTGAGAAAAAAATGTAAAGTCAGGTCCTTCACAAATAGATTGACTATTAACGGATATTAAGTGCCTATCGGTCAGAAACTTTTATAGAATAGCGTTTGTTGTTAGACAGTTCATTTTGAAGCTAAGCAGTGAACTTAACTGGCCATTTAAGTCTCCCGCGAGTATGGGAATGCCTTCTTTACAGAACATATCAAACTGGTCCTTTAACTCTTCCATTGTTTCATAATAACTTGCAATAGGAAAATTAGGTGATGGCAAAAGTGCTCCGAATACAAAATATTTCAATTTATCATTACATATCACTTCTATTCCTAAGACTCTATCGCTGCCGACTCTCAACAAAAGATTAACGCAGAGTGACTTCCTATATAGGAATGCTATTCCTCCAAACCCTGTCTTATCCTTTCTTTGAAATTCACTTTTAGCCTATTGTCAGAGCGTGAGAAAGATTTAAACTGTGGATGTAAAATGTCTAGGAAGTTGAGTTGCTCCGGAGGAAGCCAGTGCTCAGTAAGCACTGCAATATCTACCTCATTTAGCAAAGAGTACAAGTATGGTGCACCATACATGGCTCCTTTTACGTTCCATGTCATCAGACGAAATGTATGACTAGACATTTGTTGACTTAAAAAATAGATTTTAAACACAAGTAGTACAATGACTATAAAGTAGTTGACAATAATTTATGCATATATATGCGACTTACTGCCCCTTTATATAGTTCCACCTGAACCTCTTGGCGTCCTTATCACCGTAATCCTCATACCATTCTCTTGCCCATACAAAATCTGGCCAAGAACCTTTCTCTAAAACCTTCTCAAAGTCTAAGTCATCTACCGTGACTAAAGCAGTAAAAGTGTCCTTTCCTCCTCTTACACGCCAGTGCTTTAAGATCTGAGAGTCAATTATTTTTATTCCTTTCTTTCTGGCATGATTTTTTATACAAGTTTTCATCTTCTCTCTCGTTCTGTCAACCGGTATCCTGGACATTAGAACTCGACGTTCATAAGAGTTCCTCGCTCTTTTTTGAGGTCTGCAGTTTCTGTTAGTTGTGATCACATCGATTGTTTTGCTTCCTTTATCCAAATCTTTTGATGAGGTGGCTGATTTTTTTTGAATGGTGATCTTCTTTCCCTGTCGATGTTTCTTGTATTTTCCCGTGCTGAATATTTCTGATCATGGTGATTACCACGTTCTCCATTATCTTCAATTACTGTCAATTTTTCAGTTGAGGTACTGGGTATTGTGGACGTAGTCAGAACCACTCCTTCCCTTGAATCAGTGGATTTCAAGCGACCGCCTTTCTTCTTCTCCGTATATTCAGTTTGGTCCGATAAATACTTCCGTCGTTTTGTACGATCAAGATTTAGAGCAGTTCTCACATTCACCATATTTGCTGTTTGTGTTTCAGTTGAAGGTTTGACCATACGCCCTATATCAGCCAGTATTATTTGAGTCTGTGCATCGCATTTCGTGGTTTAATTTTTTTTTTATCCTTATCACATACTCTATCTTCGAGCAGTTGATGTTAAAACAGTTGGTGACCTTTAATACTTTCCAACTGGCTATTCTTCTCTATGAGTGATATTCTCAAGGCCAGGTTGTCTTTAGACAACTTCTTTTCTTCCTCTTTGCATCTTTTTAATTCCGATTGTAGTCTAGTAGAGTCAACATCTCTACTGAGCAGTTCTTTACGTATCTTGTCAAGATCAGTTTTCAATTCATTTCTGATGTCATCTTTCATTTGTTGAATACTGCTTTGTATAAAATGTTTTAGATCTATTATCTTGTATAAATTCTCTATTGTTACGGAACTGTCATTTTTATCATTTAAGAGAGATGATACTGAATTGCGTTCGGAGTTCTGCATCACCTGTTCTGGTTCTGATTCTGATCGCTGTGACTGTTTGGTAGATCCTTTACTTTTAGATACTCGGCTCACATATGTACTGCTATCATGCATACCCGGGCGTGGTTTCTTTCTCGACGCGAGGCTTTTCACTTCAGAGAAGTTGTTATCTCCTGCTAAGAAATGGTATAGAATAAATATATCCTCAGCTAATCTCTCCTCTAGAGGCGCACTATCACATCTTACTGTCCTCTCAACTATACAAGTCAAAGGATAATTATTGTTTTCCAATTTAGCCAGGTCATGTAGTGATAGTCTGATATCTTTTAAATTCTGCTGATCCAATTCCAAACACATCTTTTTGAAATCATCTCTGTCCAAAGTTCCAAATTTATAATCGATTTGAAGGTATATATTTTTCTCAGTCTGAGTTGCTATCAAGTCTTCTTCTAAATCTGACTTTTCATCACCACTGTACCGATCATCTATTTCTAGCTCGTCATCCATGTCCATAGTTCACATCATCTATAATATGTATGTATGAATGTATGCATATATGTATGTATGAATGTATGCATATATGTATGTATGAATGTATGCATATATGTATGTATGAATGTATGCATATATGTATGTATGAATGTATGCATATATGTATGTATGTGTGTGTGTTTATTTATGTGTGTACGTGTTTATGCATGTATGTATGCATGTATGTATGTATGCATGTATGTATGCATGCATGTATGCATGTATGTGTGAGTGTGTGTTTGTGTGTTTGTGTGTTTGTGTGTATGAATGTATGTATGTTTGTATGCATGTATGTATGTGTGTTTGTGTGTATGTATGTATGTATGCATGTATGCATGTATGCATGCATGTATGCATATATGCATATATGTATGTATGTATGTATGTATGTATGTATGTATGTATGTATGTATGTATGTATGTATGTATGTATGTATGTATGTATGTATGGATGGATGGATGGATGGATGGATGGATGGATGTATGTATGTATGTATGTATGTATGTATGTATGTATGTATGTATGTATGTATGTATGTATGTATGTATGTATGTATGTATGTACGGTATGTATGTATGTATGTATGTATGTATGTATGTATGCATCTATGTATGCATCTATGTAAGTATGTACTTTGTCTTTGGTATACAATGAATTTTGATTGCGCAAGTTGGGCCATATACATAACTGATATAGGGACAACCCGCTAAAAATACGGTATTACCTATTTAGCGAATGTGCGTTACTGCCACCATTTATTACATATTCACTTTGGCGAAATCTACGGTGATTGTGGAATACATGGAGTGCGAGAGAGAGGCCTAGTTCACATAAGAATTTGTATTATGTACTAGGGCGAGAGGAAATAGCTGATAAAAATATTCCAATGAAAATGTCGAGATACTTGTCACTGACTGTATTATTTCCAAATTGAATAAGCGTTTGAGAATAAACCTGGCAAACAAGCAAACATTTTACTGGTAAATATGTATATAGTGTACAAATCGTGAAGAGACATGTCAAAGACAACGACAAAATAGAACAAGATTCTGCATTGCTTGGCGCTCAACATTAAGAGGATAGTTTCAGGGGAATGTGTATTTTAAGTTAATTCATCCTTTGGATGCAAATTATTACAATACATGGTTTGTTTGTGACTGAAAACTATATTTGTTTTAAAGTACGATGATTATTTTACCGATATGCCCATATTTCTATGTTTATGTATATTTATTATTTCATTGTACATGGATAGAAATAATCAATTTTATAATTTGTTAAATCGTCACCTCAACAGCATACAAGTTATATCCATATGTATTAATGTTGTGTACTTACTATAATATATACTGTGCCCCGTTTTTTTTACTGATTATACAATTAATACACATTACCGTTATTACATTATAGACTCTACGGCTGTTCATATCATTGAATATTACCGTAGTTAATAAAACAAAGTAATGTAAAGACATATTTATAGCATTGTCCCTGCGATGAACACTTGAAATTAGTAAATCAAATGTTATGTTTTTAATTGCAAAGTACAGTTGATAGGATGGATCAGTTTTAATAAGACAAATCACCTACGCAAAATATGGCCGATCCTGCTATGTACGCGTACCATGCTTAATTCCTAGTTTCATAAAAAGATCTATCGTGCGGCTGATTAACCTTCAATGATGATTATTTTGTAGTAATGTGTGTAGACTAGACATTGGTCACATTATATATTTGAGTTTTTTGTATCATGAGTTTGAATTATTTTTATAGAATTTATTCATATTAACACCATGTGTAAATGAAGACTCAATTAAAAACGAAACTGAAGTATTGTCTGCACTAAATCAGTACGATAATTACATATAATTTTTAAATCCTATCCACAAGCATTACAATAGATAAATCTATTCGTATTATATCAGTTTTTTATATTTTTGTTAAATATCTAGTGAAGACGAATAGCTTACGCTAGCACCAATATGTCGTTATGACCATCAGATAAATATATATTGGTTGAAATCTATATAAAATAATGATGCGAGCAAATATTATAAATCAAGCCAAACATTAAAGAAGTATAATAAATCATGACTAGAATAATAAATCAACACATGTAGATTAAATCTAAACAAACATGATACTTTCGATCACTGCATAAATAAAGCGGCTTAAATAATTGAATTGTATTTTTAAATAATATTTACATGCAATATATGCATGTGATAAAAGTAATCTATTCAGGCAAGTGCAGTCTAGTATATTATATAGAACTGGACAAACGTTCATTTATTTAATATGCTTAATGTTTAAATATTTATATATTACATACTTATATACGGGTTGCATGATTCTTCATGTATTAAATTCCTAAAACAATGAACAAACATCCGATACATGAATCCGTAATTAGTCTTACCAGGCATGCCCCAATCTTCCAACACTGCCACGTCGTCACAAACCATATAAATCACACGCACATGTGAGTGTATCTGTTTTGCTAGATAAGGCCCTTACCACATCATCATAAATTAAACTGTAAACAATATATCCGTCATCAACTCAGTCACTGTACTTTACACAGTGGTCATCAAGCAAAGGCTAACATATTTATTACGTGTCCTTGTGTTATGGATGTATGATTAGGATTTCGAACCAAGGTGAACTAAAACGGTACCATTACTATTTTAGATTTCACCTTTATATCCTTTATAAGAGGCTAAAATGCATCCAAAAATCACGTAACCTATTCGCAAATAGCCAATATGCGCGTAGGCTGTGTAAACAAATGATCAACATTTGTTGAAATAATTGGGAATACATTTGGTTTTAAAGTTATAAATATGATCAGACAGTGGTTAAATATGCATTTACATTGCAAGGATACAAATAGTCCATGTTTTAAAGGTTGACATCTGGTCATTGATATGTTTTGTCATCAAACTTCCAAATTCTCGAGTAGGGCTGATAATAGAATGCTTGCACCTACGTCAAGTTATTTGAGAGCATAAAATACATGCTGATATTAGTTCCAGAATGCGTTCACTTGCGTCTAGTTAAGTCAAAACATCAAATACCTGCTCGGTTTCAGCTGTGTAGTATTTGCTAAGTAATAATAAAAGGGTAATCAATGACATAAAATAGCAAAATCAACTTTAAAATTCAAATACCAAATTTACTGTTTAGCTCTGAATGGGGTTTACGCCATGAAATACTAACGGCGAGTATTCGGCAGCTAACATGAGAAAACTGAGACCTGTATAGCAACAAGAACAACAAAAAGCAAATTAAAAAAGCACCATGTCATCGTTTTCACTAGAGATTGAGATTCCTTTCGGCATTACGTTCCTTACAGTTTATGTTTACACCACAAGTTTAAGATTACATTAGAAAACCAAACATATTAGACTACGTTTTAATTTTCACGGCCTAGTAATATTTATATAAATGAATACACACAAAATAATTGTGTTAAGTGGTTAAATGTTTATCATTAAATAAAGTAGTGTAAACATATCAACAAAAAAAGACAATGTAATGGATAATCATACTACCCATATCGGAAATAAGAAAATCAGGTAGATACTAATCATATACATGTCAACACTATGAATTTCATGTAATTGTTTGAAAGGTATTACCCCTCTTCTTCATATACCTGCTAAAACGGCCGGATTCGTCCTGATTATGGTTTCGCTAGGTTGTTCAGGCAAGTGTTGAGTAGGCTTTATCCGTTAATTTGGCAGTATTAGATTGAGATGTTGCATGACAACTCATTATACAACTCTTGGGAAGATACATTAAATATAATAAGGTATCGTTTTGGTCTTCATATATGCAAAACGTTGTATATATATATGGAGGTGTCGTGTGTGAGAGAGGATAAAGGAAACAAACATTTTAGTTGCCTATGCGAAACGAATAAGATATATAAACCTTCCAAATCCAAGATGATACGGTGTTTATGTTATTCATTTAATTTCGTTTTTATCATTGTGCGAGATTGTCATAGATTAAGTGTAAAACATGTTTGATACGTTTGTAAATTGTATTGTTTCTCAAAATACTTAAGTCCTTACTTTCACATAAAAAGACTATCTTGTTTTTTACATATCCTAATGTATTTGATTGCATCAACTCTCAGAGTATTCGGCGCAGTGGGAATTACTAAAGAATTGTTCATTTTACTTAAATCAATATAAATAAATTAGCACATTTGTACATGTAATGTGTAATTGCTAGTATTTTTAAGTAATATTAGTGTGTTGGTTATAACACGATCTCTAATTGCAACACTAGTCTACACAAGGCGATGAGGTTAATTGGTAAAAAAAGAATCTGAGTACATCCTCATTAATTAACACCAACCCACAGGAAGCATATTGCAGCTCTCTAATATACCTACCTTCCTCGAGTCCAATATTCGAATATGCTGGATGCGAGATAAATGTGATTGGAAACGGCGATTTCTTTAGACTACTCAGTCACTAGAGGTCCATTGACGTAACTGTAACTATTTAATTATTAATTGTTGCAAGTTAAAACCTATATATTTGGAACTGCTATAAAACATATTACCTAAGAATTATATTGCTTTGAAATTAGGTATAAATGTTTCTCATTAAAACTTTTATTTAGCACTAATTTTACCTTTATTTAGTTCGCCACGAACTGAGTAAAGTTTAGTAAACATATACAATTTTCATGTGAATAACCCAACATAGCAAGTAGTAAATAATTACCAGTTTAAGAAAATAAAAACAGTTCTTTTTTCGAAGGATATTTAGAAGTGTACATTCAATTCATCTTGTTATTTCCACAAATGCAATATATATATATCAAGTGCAACTATATATATATATATATATATATATATATATATATATATATATATATATATATATATATATATATATATATATATGTGTGTGTGAACAATTAATAATACCACTTTGAAAAGAGAAAAGTCAATGACAGCGAAGTTTAGCACCGTGTAGCTGTAGCACAGCATTGTAAAGCATCATAATCGTACTCCAGTGGTTTCTGTTTCGATACTGGACGATGCCAACCAGAGGTGGCTACAGATTATTGGTGCAGTATGTATGTGTCATTACTTTTATGTATACAAGTTATTATACTTCGGACATTTATATTACAAGGCTTGTATTACATTGTAAATTTAAAATTGTTTCGATTAATTAGTACACTATGTGACGCTTACCTAAATTATTAAAATAAGGATTGTTAAATGTTAAGAACAAATATTAATTTGGGCAACTGCTCGAGTTCAATTAATAAACAGATTCATGCATGGATGGATGGATGGATGGATGGATGAATGGATGGATGGATGTAGCAAACATTTGCACAGGTCATCCAGATGACGTAGTCTTCTAAACCATAACACAATGACTTTATACCATAGTTATTGACGATATTGTGTGTCAGACGTACTGACGTACTATTTCCATCTATATAATAAACAATCGATGCAACTTCAATATCAGTGGTAAATTCAATAACATCTTTGTCGGATATCGAGTTTGCTGTCTCGTTAAAATACTTTAACACCTCGTAACATCGCTAATCATTTACAGATGGTGCTACCAAATATAGTTTGTTCCATTTTAACCACCTCATTTTCAGATTAAGTAGCAACTGCGTCTTGCCAGTTCCAGATGGTCCAATTATAATGATGCGAATACAATTTGGTAGCGCTGTTTGATGCTTAACGGGTTCTCGTTCTTTTGTCGCCGAAACGTCAATTACATTCATGTTATTATACATAATTATGGATCTATATTGTGTGAAATGCAAGACGCGTACAAGCACAAACGACTTGACAACAATTACAACAAGCAATAAGAGATCAGCACTTGCTGGTAAGTGTAACCAATGATGTACACAAACATTTTAATTTGTTTCCATGAAATCGGTTAATGATTTAAAAAAAAACAAGTAGATGATATTGCAGAAAAAATTGACAAAACTACCAGAAACTCCATGGGCAAAATATCCAAGTGAAAAACAGGTGAAAAACACCTTCCAGGATATAGTTATTGTGTTCCGGGAACTCGATTATATATCCGACTCGATGATCAAGATCAACCACGACCCTGCGAATATTCAATAAACGCTATTGACAAGGCGTGTCATGATCATGATGTTGCTTATACAAGTAACAATCTGCTACAAAGATATATCGCAGATGTGAAATTGATTTATGCTTTAAATTATATCACTGATAAATCATTCAAAGACAAATTAGCATCCTTTTTCATACAATCAGTGATGAAAAGTACATTAATGCTGGGTGCTGGTAATTAATAACAATATGGAATCTATGTATTATTCCCCAAGAGGATGGTGGCGAGGTAAATCAGCAATCGATAAACTCGATAACACTGCAAATGTAAAATATACCACCGAGGCGGATTGGTTATCCATACAGGCGATATTGCAGATTTATCTATCACCGCCTAAACAAATTAACTTCGCACATTTTTATGTCAATTTATCAGGCTGATATATTATGTATGTCACATGATACTGTTAATAAACACACATACAAAAGCGCAATAACCGTTGTTGTTGTTGTGTGTAGATACAAAGAAGCTGAGCCATTGTTGACCAAGTCATCAACTGAAGTAGCTTCAGCATTTGAAGTACTATATCGACGAGGACCTTTGCAGTGGCCAAATCTGTTACATGTTGATCCTGGCAAGGAATTTCAGGGTGCTGTGTTATCACTGATAAAGCATCCTAATACCACGTTACGACGAGGACATACTGCAATACACCGAGATCAGGCGATTGTTGAGCGATTTAATCGAACCCATGCTGAGAGGTTATTAGGATATCATTAAGCGAAAGAATTTATCTAGGTTAAACGATCTCGTGAATGGGACAAAATATTACCAGGTGTGATAGCTGCGCTAAATAATGAAATTAATCGAACAATCGATATGAAATCTGATATCGAGATCAAAAGAACTTATATAACCGTACAAACGTGAATATATTTATGAAAACAACGAATACTCGGCAATTCACTGTGAGATATTTGTAGGAGCCGGGTGAACTTGAAGGTGGTAAAAAAGAGCTACTGATCCTGTTACACTACACACAATATCTAATATAGTAAGATCCAAAGGTAGACCTTAAATATATAGATTAGATTCAACTGATCCTTAACGTGATTTACACGTGAACAATTACAGGTGATACCCGAGGATACTCAATTACCGCCCCTTGGTCTTAACTAGCACATCTGGATATGTTACACTCAAGACAGGTCAACATCGCATTATATCTGGTATGACCATGACTGCTATTTTTTTCTGCCTGCTGTATGTTGGTGAGGATCTGTATCCGAATACTGCAAACGCATTATACAATTACTGCTCGCGCAATTACTCTGTTGTTGTTTCACCATAATTATAAATTTAACATCAATATCAAATTATGGTTTATTTTTCTTATCCTGTTCTTTATAACCAGCGAGTTGCTTTCTGATTACATCATCGCTGACATTATCACTGATTGTGGTGTCATTAGCATCTGGACACTGCGAGATAAACTAAATTCGACCACTCGTTGCGATCATCTACGATCCAAACAATCGTATCGGATAAATCGTAAGAAATAATAAGAGAGAGAGTTTGTTTAGCACCATATAATTAATTGAGTATTGTCAAATGTTTTTGATACTGATTATTGTTTCATATAATATCAATTTTTATGCATATTAGAGTTAAGATGCTTTTGACATAGAGCGTTGGAATTTAAGCAGATTACAGCAAATATTTGACAATGATTTAGTACATATAATACCAAATTTAATATTATAAGTTATGACGCTTTTCACAATGAGCAATATTCGATAGAATTTAAAATTTCAGAATAGTATAGTATAATATTAAGGAGCTGTTACGTTACTCAACGATGATTATTTTCTTTTTGCATAAAACAAAGTTTCCGTTGTCATGTAAAATAATGTTGTATGATCGCAGACCAAAACTATTATTTAAAATCCAGTCGAATGGACAATTTGTGCTCTCTTATGTTATATGTGTTCCTACTCCTTTTACTTACTGCAGAATGATTTCATTTTAAACTGGGTCTGATGTGACTGAATAATTCTTATCCATGTATATTTCCAGCAGAGTTATCTCTCTTAAATGCAATATAGTACCTGGTGTAGTCCAAATCCAATACTGGTCTTTGTGACTGTGTGTGACATGTATGCTGAAGTAGGAAAGAAAGTATATTTATTTCACAACACTGTAGCTCTGAGGTGTATGTAAAAAACAATTGGCTACTGTGATACATGAAATACAGTTACATATTCCACTTTCGACACAATATACCGACGAATGTCCTTGATAATCAGCTGCTCAACCATGGTGTTATACAAGTCCAGACAACTCGAAAAAATGAATGGGGTCGAAGTTGTACACGAGCATGCCAGTATAATAGCACTACCAGGAAACGTCGATGGATTTTCCTCACGTTGAACGTATCTCGGTGCAGATATAATCTGTGGGAGTCAAACATTTTAAGTCGTCCAAAACGTGGATCAAACCACATGAGCAAACGTTTAGTTGTAGATCCTTTCCCGTGTCATTGACAAAAAGATGGCATCGATTGATGGCAATTTTGAGTCACAAAATCTTTCTTAAAAATAAATTACTGATATACTAGTAGGAATATATTATGCAAGCTGAAATGTTTAGATGCAGGTCTGTGGTATTGGTGAGATATTGTAAAACCATTGACTCCATGGGAAACTACGATAGACGTAATGTTCCGAATTAGTCTGTCGAGATAGTCCAAACCGTTTGTTTAATTGGTTTATTTCATGTATGGAATTGTAGTTATTCGATCGTTCGATGACGTTCCAACCATTCATGATCAGACGACTATCGATCACTCACAGGATATGAATCACAACCGGAATTCTTCACTCTAGAAAATTCGCATGTACATAGCGTATACAAATTGTACTGGGCTCTTCTGTATCTGGCAGTCATATATCAATGATAGCGAACTTGGGGTATTTAATGTAAGGTGAATTTGGCAGCTACCGTCGGTTTCAAGGCGAACATAACAGATCCAATAATGATTGACTGCGCGCAAGGCAAGCACTTATTGAATGTAAATATAACGTTAACCTCGAATGATGTAAGCAACATCACATCATAGTCATGCCGCAATACAATGTTGGCGAATTTCTCGATCCGTCTTACAGTGGTGATGGAAACCACCGCATACGGCTTGTTACCAGAAACTTTGTTATATTAGAAGTATTGATAGGGAACTGACGTGAACTTTAAGCTCTTCATATCATCGCAAAAAAGTTTATGACTCGAGATCTTACATTATGTAACAGAGCGAAAGTACAAAGCAACAAGTTTTGTAAATTCATAAACCTATTTGTGTACCTAAAAAAGGTGCAAATTCAATATTATATAATTACAATATTGTGAATTAAAATGCAATTATTCCAAAATGTCATATCAAAACATTATATCACGTTTTATAACATTATATAATCATTAATGTCCCTATATATATATATGTATATATATATATATATATATATATATATATATATATATATATATATATATATATATATATATATATATATATATATATATATATATTTATTTATATATTGTTACACGCACAGGGGTATTCACTTGACCGAGCGGTGTCAAAACCCTGGCGCGAGTCACGCTGGAAGTCATTTGTTTTCCCAAATTTTCAAAGACTTCCATACAACTTGAGTTGTAAAATGGAAAGAAAGCCGTGTCTGCTTTAATTAATAATCTTTGCTCTAATCAATTGGCGACCCAGAGGAGACAACTTGCCCAAGAGTCCATTAACCGCACCTTAGCATGGTTTTTTCTTCTTTCTCATCCTATTTCCGTACAGCAAGCCCGTCATGCCATTGAAATTCCACTAGTATTCCCTTACTAACTGGGAAATATTTAACTGCGCGACCCTAGGCCAGTCAATCCACAGAATTTCCGGCGTATCACGCTCATATACATACGCCCATTTCCCAGTATGAACACATAAACGGTACCTGCCATGTTCCACCTTATTGATTCCATTATATTCCCCCATAAATACTGCCATTTCAATCATATCACTTTTATACACCGCGGAATTTTAATATGGACTACGTTACAAAAAGGGACAGTCATTCGGCTTGTACCCAAATTCACTACTAACGGCCCCAGCATGGTTCAAATTCACTAACACATACTCCAAATTTATTACAATATATATATATATATATATATATATATATATATATATATATATATATATATATATATATATATATATATATATATATATATTATATATATATATATACGATAATAAATGTCAATTTTGGCATTGCATGTGTTCACAAAATAAAAAAAGTTTTGTCCTGAAGTCAGAAGAATGTTTAGCAATTTTAATTAATATCATAAATAAATAGTTTATCTCGAATTATATCTAATGACAACAACACATCCGCAAACTCTGGTAATGGATTTAATTCATTTGTATAAGCGGAATGTATTAGCTGTTTCTCAAACCCCTATTTATACACACATTTACACACCCAAGGTGCGACCAATTGCAATGGCGACTGTAATAAAATTGTTTCCGAGTGGGTGGTGGATCAAATTAACAACTCAAACACAATATGTGAAAGATGATGTAAATTTATGAAATAAATTATTAATGAAAAATAATGATGTATCAACACAATAACTCGTGCGTTCAACCCACAATCACACTTTACAACCATTCACAATTTGAAAATAAAATTAAATATTAATTCAAAATGAACACAGATTGAAGGAACCTCCTGGACTGCACAAATGTTTCAAATAAAAAGGGAACCTTTACAAAAATTATTTTATCGCACGTATGAATTGCGATAAACCTAAAATCATGAATTTCGATAACAAGTACAAATATCTATATGTATTAAGTCAAGTTTCTAACTATTCTTGAGATTCATATAATTCCTTGGAATAATACCGAGATTCAAAGTAACTTCTGTGTAAATAAATCAATGCATTAAATTGTAACCACAAATGAAACACACACATGCGTCTCAACCCTGTACAACCGTACGATTCACCAACTGTTGAATCGCCTCACAGCTTCTCCTTATACCTAGGGTTGACCCAATACTTGTATCGACCGCTTGCCCTTCACGGGTCCGCTACAGTTATACGTCACAGTAACGTAGAGACAGCATGCAGCACCTATTAGGACCACCTGTCCCAAACACTTAGATGCTACCCAGGACGTTTACACCTCTAGACAGCTCCGGACACTCGGACATTTAGACTTCTATATAGTTCCGGATATTTATACATCTCGACAAATATCCTCAGATATCATGACCTCATGTTCACGTCAGATACAAACGTAGACGGACAGACAGTCTGACAGACAGACAGTCAGACACCTCAATTTTATCGCACAATCAAATGTCACAATCAAACAGCACAATCCCGGCACAATCAAACAGCACAATCACGGCACAATCAACTACAATAAAGAAACCAAACTAATAATAGTTGTTTCTAAAGCAATCTAAAACTTAAATTATGCTATTGCATTTAAAGTCTAATAGTGATTAGTAATTCCAAATATTCAACGGTTTAAATAAAAGCATCATTACATGAAATGATAAACTGAAGAAATTCACTTTAAACAAAACGAAATATAAATTTAACACTCACCCCTTTGGCTGGAGAAAGAAAATGACAAGCTATCTCTCCTTTGACAAGATATTTTTGACTCGTAATCTTTTTAGAAATTTTCTGCCTTATATGTCCCAAAATAGGTGAGCAGAATTCAGGGCGAAATTCCCGTGCACCCAGTGATTATAATTTTCCTGACTTCAAGTAATTTTCAGCCAGGTACATGTAAGTCGCTACACGTCGCTTACCTTGAAAAACACTTATTCACCCCAGGTAACGCATGTACTACGAAACAAAAATGGTGAAATTGTTTGGTATCCAAGAAGAAATAAATTAAATTTTCGCCTAATTCTGTGACAGCGACTTTGCGCCTAATTTGAGTATAAACTGGTTCTGGAATACTCAGAACGCAGGTCCTGTAAACATTATATTTACAACTTAAAGTAATGTGCAAAGATGATATATGTACTTATTTATGTTTAAAATGTCTAAAGTACAATATGTAAAAGTGGTAAAATTGTAAACAACAATTATATATGGAATCCAAGACCAATGGGGGGCACCTATTTTCAGTTGCACCGACGTAAATTTCAAAATATTCTTGTCAGGTTCTGACATTAATGTACGCAGTTTGTTTTCTTTTTGATCCCCAAACACACACCAAAAGTCATAACCATGATACATCTGTTGCGTGATAAAAGTAGTGAGACTCATTTTGAAATGGATATCATTTTGTCATCTGCTTCGTGTACAGGAAATAAGGCATAAAAGAGTTATATCCTCGCGCAATGATATTCATTGTCTTGTCTATCAATGTAGCTCAGCAATAATATACAAACATAAGTTTGCTCTGTTCACGTTAAGATAGTTACACACTTATATATACATAAGGCTAAATACAAGAGTAAATGGTAGTAGAAACTAATGTCACTGTTTACTGCAATTCTAGTTTGATATATTATTGATATGCAATTATTCACTATATCAGCTGCTTTATTACAAACACTCTTGTCATTTCCTTTCTGGTTCTTATTGTGACAAGATCAATATTGTATAATGTGAAACTCGTACCTGTTCTCGTATCACCTGTTGATTGATCTATAATGCAAATCGCACTGCCGTACACGAAAACCTCGTTCTGTTATATGTTGTTTGTCTATATTATGTTATTTTTTCTCTAGCTAAATGTTATCATTTTTTCCTTGAATGTTTGGAGTGGATAATTTATTCAATGTAAATAATTGTTTATCGCCATTTAGAAGAGTAAACTTATTCACCTTTTGTTTTACATCAGCTACATGGACTAGCCTCCGGCCCAAGCTAAAAGGGTCGCAGGTTCGATACATTCTCAATTCCTCCCAATACTGCTCCATTACTTTTTTTTCTTAATTGCATTGATCTCATTTGCCCCGGCTTGATATTACGGATAAAATGTGGATATAGAATACTCGTGCCATTTTAAAGTAAGGCTTAATTGAGACTATTGTGTGTTGCATTTTCCAATAATATGAACCAGGTAGCTATATGGCATTTAGCAAATTTGTGTAGATAGAAGTATCTACAAATAATTGCTTTATTTCTTAAGCCACTGAAGCGTGTTAAATCTGTATCAAAAGCTTTCTGAAAGGCAAACAGGACAACGTCGACACAACGAGGACCACATTAAGTAGAACACTGTTTTGTCTAAGAAAGCTACTGCGATTACATTTAAAGTTAATTATATAGAATCAACAACATGGAATTGAATTGCAAAATAAACATTCGTACTTTAATGATCTTACAAGTATGGTATAGCATTGTTTATACAATATCGTAAAATCATACAACTATGTTATGATTCATCTGTCTTCAATTTGTTAACTGTTGTGAAATGACATATAAAGGTTCAGTTTAATTGATTGTTGTAGCAATTAATATGACTTTCGCAATGTTCTGAGCTGCTCGTCAGTGATTATAAGAGCGTGATTTACATTTTAGCATCATATCACATCATATCATCAACTACTACGACGCCGCGGTCGCCTTGATGTAGAGAGGAGGATTCAGAGACATGGGCAACACAGGATTATCCATATCACCCTGCTTAGGTTGTTGCCCTCGAGAGGACAAACAACTTCAATACAACTCTGGAAAGAGCAGTTTACCGGTTTTAGGTCATCGCTCGATTGGGATTGAGTCAGACACCAGAGGTCGCTTTCGACTGTGTGAGTGATCAACATATCTCACTGGACAGCTACGGCTTGGTTTACCCCAGGTAGTAAGGTCCCATCCCACCACAGTTCGTCTGCCTTACTGGGCGCTTAGGGCTTAAATTACGCAAGTAACTGACAAAGCGGACTGCAATTACTGCACCGAAACATAACAAACGAACCCATCATGTAAGCCTCCAATCATCAAGCCAGGTAGATGTAATATGCGTATTATGCTTATTGGAGTATCAGATGATCGCCTCATAAGGGAACATAACTTGATACTACTGAGGGTCATCATATATCTTGATCTTCCTGTTTCGACTAGTTTGGCATATGAAAGATGAATAAGAACAGGCAGTAACTTCTAGAGATTAACTGAGCATCACCAATTCATTTTTTCAGACACATCCAGAGCATAAAGTGTCTTGGAAGCGAACCCGGTCCAAACACTTGCACCAACTGGACTTCAACTTTACGAGACGGTGAGACAAAATGGTGTACTTAATACTCGTACCTTCCACATCGCTGTCTGCGACACTGACCACTTTTTTGTTTGTTGTAAAATGAATCTTCAAAGTAGATAAATACTTTTATTGAGAACCGCCCAACGATAGTGCCATATATAGATGGGATCACATCAAAGAGACAGTGAAATGTATAGCCATACGGAGATTTGGTGCCAATCAGTCAAAGATCAACGACTGGTTTCAGGCTAACTCCACCGGTCTAGTACCAGTTATAAATGAGCGTCAGCGTGCTCACCTGGAACAAAAAAAACAATCTCCTTGCCAGATGACTCAACTGGTATACATGTATGCCAGAAGCAAAATGCAGTGGTTAGCACGCCAGTGGATATATTGATAGTCATCGGAACTATTTGCAACGAGTCAGATACATGTTATTCATATTAACATCATTTTTTCATGACGAGTACCTACTACTAATATCTTATGTATTTAGTACATCACAAATGCAAACGATACAAAGCGAAATAAAATTTGTCTGCGGCAGGTGCAAAGAATGTAAATATGACTATTATATTTACATTTCTAATACAGATTTGTATGTTCTAATTCGTTTTATTATTCGTGTGCTTCTTTATGTTTATAAAATCATTACATCCTTCATTATGGGGAATATGCTTAGTGTCGATATAAGCTACGATATCACGATTCAGTTTAAGATTTGGATTTGACGAAGTATGATTTGCTTTAAATATAATGTCTTAGACAAGCATTATTAGGTCCTAAAACGTCTTGGATAATGTTTGCTTCTTAACAGAGGCAATTACACTTGCTTCATTGGTATAGAGTTTGTGTCTTATCATGTACATAAATGCGTACAGATTAGGGACAAACAATGCATACAAAGAGAACATAATACTTGATAATAATTTATTTCTTTGTTTTCTGCGAAGAATAATGTGAGAATTGCCGACTTTTGCTTGTTGCATAGACCCATCCAAAAAACTCTTCTAGTTCTAAAGCAGTTGTCTATGGTACACTTTATTACATTCATGGTACGCGACTTGAAGTGTATCGGGCCATAACAACCTAGTTTTGGGAGAATTGTATCACTGTCGAAATCAGCTACATAACTGACGTATAAATAATTGATTTTGACCAAAATAATAATGATTCGCCTGTAATATATATATATATATATATATATATATATATATATATATATATATATATATATATATATATATATATATATATATATATATAGACAGTTAATGTTAATTTCTAAACTTATTCTGGATAAATTTTGTGTTTAGCATGATGTCAGTAAGACACTTATTTATTTGTAGACAGACATACTAAAATATTCTTTTTATGATACAACCTGTGTATGCCACAAGTAAACGCCACAAGTAGTCCACAATGCTTTTTAAATATACATGTACAACCCTTTGGATTCATCGTCAGATATTCTATAAAAAATGTTTCACGTTGATATTACACCAACCTATTCAAGTTTATCACGGGTTTCAATGTGTGGTATACTAGCAACATTTTCATTGACAAACCATTTTTTTATATTTCGAACGCTCAGTATTCTGCCATCGTACATATTAATATTCGTCGTGTGTTTAAATGCATGGCTCAAAACATAGACGAGATTGACAAATATTGAGTTATTGTGGAATGCAGACTTTGTTTGTTTTATAGCTCACATCGGTTTTCGTTATTATTATTAACACATACAAAATGTCATATTTGGTATTAGCGTGCACGCCATTTATATATTTGTCCGCTTACTATTGTATGGTTCGATTTCCCATAAACGGGCTTTGATCAATATTGACGTAAATATCCCGAGTATGTGTTTTGTTTATTGAGAAATAATATTCATTTCGCACGGAGATTTATTCAATAAATGCATTTCAGATTTAATTAAAAGAAGATGTAGTACAGTTTGAAAAAGTGATCGAAGATAAGTATATAAACAGATGATTGACTTGGGTCAGTTGTAGCATGTAAGCAAACTTGTAAAGACCTTAATCCAAGCTACTACTCAGGAGTAGTAAGTGTAATGGCTAAATTGAAAAGTCAACTAGATTTCGAGAACAACGAAAGCTATAAGACTTGGAACAATGTTTTACCTGGCATTAGTGTAATTTGTTTTCACGCCTTAGACCTGGCTTTTAAACCGACATTCAGGGAGTCTACATACATTGTGAAAATATATATGCAAGATCAGCATGATAGCCATGCAAATATGAACTCAAATTTAAAATAGGATTTAAGTTCTTTGTGAGCGTATGTGTGAGCGAGATATTAAAATAAAAAAAAACAACCACAAAATAAATGTTAGATACGATCGGATCAACGTAACGGGTGTATCAGGAAATAATTGGACAATGTCCACTGTTATATTGCACTTGTATTGTATCATATAATTACGATTATCCGCATTTAGATAACATATTTTGCATCAAACGATCGTAACTGGGTGACTAACAACAAACGAAACACATGATTTGGAGATATCACCGATATCCATGGCATTCAACAATTATTGATCCATCCAAAGTGCATTATCTACTTTACAATCGTGTGTGTGTGTGTGTGTGTGTTGTGCGTGTGTGTTTGTGTGTTGTATGTGTGTGTGAGTTGGTGTGTGTCTGTGAGAGAAAGTGAGAGAGGTGAGAAAGAGTCAGTCATACAGACATAGAGACAGACATACAGAGTGACAGAGAGAACAGATAATCAATTTAGTTTTCAGTCTTCAAAAGCTCTCTTTTGGGGGCAATATACGCCTGGATAATCATTTATATAACGAAATTACCCTCACTACAATAAGCTACTGCATGATGTCAGCCCATTGTCCACATATCATTATGTTTCTTTTTGCGATAAGGTGACTGCTAATGTTTTCTTCCATAGATAGATACATGATCATGCATTCACTGAGATTGTTGAAGGCTTTATATGTCAGAAGTTCAAATTATCCAATGTATGTGATAACTGAGAGTAAGAGAAGCAACCGTGGTCAAACGAGAGAGAGAGAGAGAGAGAGAGAGAGAGAGAGAGAGAGAGAGAGAGAGAACAAACAAGGACAACATATAATAGCATTTTCTCGTAGAATCTTACTCGGCTTGACCAATATCAATATTATTATCCTAAATTGTATGCAAATATAATAAAGCTCACAAAATAAACAAACTGCAATTCCAAATAAGTAGAGATAAATGGAGAGCTAATCTAAATATGTTTATTTCATCATAAAGTGCGTAAGTCCTGATATTCTGGATATTTATATCGATATATCGGTATATCGTGTTTATAAAATGGCAGCTGCTATTGTAAAGAAGACATATTAGTCAACTATAATGTATGTACCAGCCACAGCTAACCACGCAACCAGAGCATTAATCAAATAACACACACAGTGTAGTTCTTATTTATTTAACAATATAAGGTATTGAACAAAATAATACTTAGAAGAGAAAATTGGTAATATATAGTGAACAATATCAAATTAATGTCCATTAAAAGTATCATTATTTCAACACTGATTGCATAGCGTTGTAATTAAGGAAGATTACAGTATATATGCTTTTGACAAGGAGTTAATGTACAGAATATCAGAATTTAATATTATCAATACATTAACGACGACGCAGGATACATAAACTGTTTAAAATAATTGCATATATGATGTTTCATTACATACATAGCGTGTGCATAACGTATCACCGGTGATAGAACGAACATATGCTTAAGGAACACAATACTTTTTTGCGATTACTTTTCCTTTTATATTTAAAATAGCAAACCAACAGACTTCTGTACTCTAAAAGGAACACATACTACTTGCTATAGGTTAATTATCAAGGTTAAATATTGTAACAAAGATTAAAGGATGATATCGCCCATGGCGAGAACCATAAACCTCAAAACTGTCATTGTCTGATTATCCGAAATATTGATACTAGAAACTATAATATCACCATTATACAACAAACCATTTAACATCGCGTTTTTGCTATAGCAGAAATAACTTTTATATGGTCGACTAAATCAAGGTTTTACAGGTATGCCTGTCAAAATAATGATCCTCATGTCAATGCTGTTCACATGCACTGATTTTGATAGACATGGTTTTACGTCCATCGCGAATGTTTTATACCAAAATCTCTCATTTTAAATTGTATCAGTAGTCGTACTCCAATATATAGCATTGGTGATTAAGCCTATCACACCGCCTCATCAAAAAGATAATGTTCTACTCAATGTCGCTTGTATAAACTCCAATTCCTTGCGATTTTATTCCTGCAATGATATAAAACAGGTGCTTACATTTGTAACTTTGTAGTTTCACTAAACACACGCTATATTCATGAACCATGTTTTCCAAAATGTTGCTGGCATAAAAGAGGAATCCTAAGTTTGAAACATTGCCTGTGGTAGAAAAACTGTCTTGAAGGATGTTGCTAAACTAGAAATAGGTTCTAAGAGCAAACACATCATTCGGATAGCATACATATATATATATATATATATATATATATATATATATATATATATATATATATATATATATATATATATATATATACATACATACAGACATTCATTCATACATACATACATATATATATATGTATATATATATATATATATATATATATATATATATATATATATATATATATATATATATATATATATATATATATGTATGTATGCATGAATGAATGTATGTATGTATGTATGTATATATGTATAACCATATTACATTGCCATGTTTGACGCTGGTGTCACGAATGCCGACCTGGAAGATATTCCAGTTTTGTGGGAATAAATGACGGCCAGTGTTCTTAAGTCATTAATCACACTTGAAGTTGTCCATAATCTCCGTCTTCCTCCATTAAACGATATATGTTTTATTATAGTGGTCCGAGTGGAGTAATTGCTCAGAACGTAGCAATAGGCAAAGGCTTTCTTTGCTTTGTGTTGATCTAATTCCTGATAACTATTTGGAACATATTTATTTTTTTCTTAGAAATTTCATAGTTTTCCGTTGACATTGTTCTCATGAGAAGATACAATAATAATTTTATTTATTGACATAATTAATGTCAATTACTTTAAGTTATTGGCGATTTCTTGTTTACTTATTATGTATTGAAAAACTGTGAAGAAATCATTGATTTACGAGCTAGAACGTAGCAAATAATTTGTTTCATGATTCGTTTGATCTTGTCGCAATCTAGTATTTATTTTGATATTATCATTGAATTATAATGTAAATAAATGAGAACTATCCATTCCATAAGATAGTTTTGCAACAAATTAGATGATGTCATGGCAAAATGCGTCATACTATTTGCCTACTTGGCATGCTGTAAAACTAATAACGACTAATTTCCAATCGAAATACCACATTGATGTTTGCTGCAAATTTGTTACATTCCAATGTTTGTAATTTCACATTGAACGCATTTCCTATTTCATTTTATCAAAAAGTTTCTTATATTAACAATTCACGTGTTCTCCGACCACACTAACCTTCCTGATCAGCCTGTACTTTACATGATTTCTCAAGTTTATAATTAGTGCATGTACCTTATAAAGATGTTATGCAGGAGCCATACTAATTGTCTAGTCAGTTTCAATGTAAAACATCGCATGGTTCTATAGTTATGCCATGTTTATTTGTATCGAAAATGTAAGGTCTTGAACAATCTATCATAGGATCCGTCATGACAACAATTGCAGTTGATGATGAAGAATTTGAATTATAGTGCTGTATCGCCCACTAGGAGCATGTAGCACTGTTTTAAGTTTCCATCAAATATGGATATTTAATTTCTCCTGGAGGTTAGGAATGGTGCAGCTTCTCCCATACATTCATGCACTCAATGATTACAATTGAGTTTGGTCGTCAGGTCGCGGTTGCTATTAAGTAACCATCGACCTGAATGGAGGCCCTTGGGTGGGTGGGAATAGACCCAACACACACCCAACCCTAACAACCTATTATGTGTGTTAATGGTGTGCATTGGCACAAGTGGAGTTATTATAAATTAGTTTCACATCTCCGCCATTTTGGAGTTATGCGAGTTGTGGCAATACAAGAGAAGTACCATTATGTCTAAGGATGTCGTACAACCTGCAACATCGTGATTCCTTGCTTAATTTAAATATGGTCCATTTATTACTAATGGACAGGAAAATACCAATAATGTCTGGGCCACTTATGTAATTAAATCAAATCAATGAAGTGGTAAAATTTGTATAACTATCTTAACTTTCCAATATTTCTAGTGCAAAGTGTACATATATTAAGTCCCTAACATGATTGAATAATAAGATGTTTATGCGAAATAAATAAGTATAGTCACCGTTTGGTAAAAATAGCTTGTTAATTGTGAACGGTGTGCAAAAAATGATCAAGTCAGGTTTAGATTGTTCGAAAAGGGCTATTGTACCAGATGAGGATCCTGTTAACCAGGCATTGAAAACAATCGGATTATTTTCTGTGTTGCGTTTTCTTATCTGTTTGAGTAGCCTCTAATGTCAGGCTGCCATCATGTTCTCATCGTGTCCCAGCATATGGTTGTTCCCTCGGATCTGCCATCATTTTTATATGTCCCGGGTTCTTTGAAGTTGTTTATCGCCGATGTTTTTTTCCGGTTTTGGTCCAGCGTTATTCCAATTCATTGAAATCCCGCCATACATTGGATGAAGTTAATATAATCTACAGCCCCATACGCCCCTGCCGTTATAGTTGGGTTGAGGGTCTATATGCCTAAAGTTAGATTAAATTTAAGTGCAGCCTTGTTCTGCGGGGCTTGGTATTATTGTGGTTTTAGACTACCCCATACTGTCTAAATTAGGAGAATACTATCAGGACAGAATTGTATGATAGTATAATATCAGACCATCTACTTATATTTAATATTTGGATTTCTGACTTTAGAACTTGATATGTATGTGTTAATTACTATTTACTGTCATTTAGAGAAGGTAATAGTAGTGAGGGTAGGTTCCTAGACGTATTTTATGATGCTGTATTTTTAATTTTAAAACTTATTTGGTGTTATTTGTTTTTTTTTATTTGTTGCCCTTAACATGGTATTTTATATTACCTAATTGTCTTTACTATATATTCGTTGTGGTTTGTGTACCCTTATTACTTTATCTTCCATCTACATTGCTGACATGTTATTTTTTCCAAAATGATTTGATTACTCAGAGGGCTTTATTTTTCGGTTTGGTTTCTTAGTGTATGAGCCTTAGCGATCTCATACCCACCGTAGTGTATGTGGGTTCAAAGGACGGTTAAGATCTACCTGCTCATTCCTGGTGGGGCTTCCATTCGTTAAAGAGGCTTTCATTTTTGATGATTACTTTTTATGTTAGCTAGTACTAGGTATATTGCTAAGTTTTATTTCTTTTCTCGCCATTATGTTCGTTATTTTCCCATTTTCTAAATTGTCTCTAGTAGCCATATTTTTTTTTAAAATTCAATTATATTTTTGAATGTTGTTTGGGGGTTGATATTTCGTAATTGAATAATGTCTGGGTAAGTATATGGGGCGGCTATGATGTGTTGTTCGGATCTGAATTTGTTCCTTTCCTTCTTGGTTATTGTACAATCATTAAATATGTGGAGTAAATCCTTTGGGGTGTTACACTTGTAGCTATTTATGTTAGGTGGGAAGGGTGCTATGTATTTTCCAAAGATGTTTGCCAGTTTACTCTTCCCTACGAAAATTCGATTAATTAGAGTTTGTTCATAGCATGTGCACCTAGGTGGTTTTCTATTTCTATCGACTTCCTTAATGGTATTACATAATTTTCTCCCTTTGTGATTTTGATTCCAATCTGTTTGTCATTTATTGATTAGGCTGTATAGTTCATGTTGACTATATTCGAGTGGCATGTTAATTTGGTTTATTTAGTGTTTATTTAGCTATCTGGTATGCTAAGTCATTTCATTGGATATTGATGTGGAATGGAATCCACATGTAGTATATGCTTAATTTGTTTAAATTTATTTGATTCATTATCAAGCTGGTTTGGTTTAGGAACTTATCTCTTGCTTTAGTGGTGTTATTTTGGATTGAGGTTATGACACTAAGCGAATCACTTATTATAACTGTCTTGTTTGCTTTGTTTTTCCCAATACATTTTAGTGCTTCTAAGATGGCCCAAAGTTCAGCTGTATATATGGAGCAGTAGTCAGGTAGACGCCACCAAATTTCTATAATTGCAGTAATAGCATGGTAACTCTAAAAATAACTCGTATATAAAGTACATACGTAATATGATCCAAATGACTAGGTGATCAGACATTTTTGGGTAAAAAATATGGGTTCCTGAGTATAATATATCTAATGATATAAAGTAACACGAAATATGACGTTGTTATATTCAAAGGTTTATTACCAAGTTATTAGTACTATCTAATATCATCCATATATTGTATTGTGATTTCGGTCTCTGATAGAAGAGGCTTTAACATATGGATCATGACAATGCATTAATGACATGTTATATTTCCTTTCAGTGGCAGGTAAGTGTTTACATTCACGACGAACATGCCAATTGACCGACCGTGAGTAAATCTACCATATCAATTATTGTGGTCTACTTAGATCCAAACACAATGGTGAAGTTTTATCAGGGGCATCCGACTCCGTTTGTCTGGAACATATTATTGCAGATGTGGTGAATTGTATACTTTCCCAATAAGTTCACATGAGCTAAGCTGACAATACGTTTAATATGTGTTAATCGGAACAGTATAACAACATTAGTATCTCAATCGTTGCATCCTATTATTACCAACGGACAAAATATCTCTAGATAACAATCCGTGGTACGCAGCACTCTGTTTAAATAAGCATGGCGTCACTTTAATAAATTTCCGTGCCTACCATTAAAAGAGAAAACTCTTCTTCGCAACTTTGAAGAAAGAAAAATTATTAATAATGAAAGCCCCAAATTCAACATTTCGCTCATACAACAACGTTTCTAAATATATTCATATTATTTATAACAGAAATATAATACCTACAGTATACTAATCAATACAATAATAAACTGATTATTGGTGATCGGAATAACACTTTACATGTATATATATATATATATATATATATATATATATATATATATATATATATATATATATATATATATATATATATATATATATATATATATATATTCTTACAATGTTAATGGGAACTTTAATTTATTTCAAAGATATACCTTTCATAATATTTATTGATGTAGCGCATCGAAATAACAAAACTCGATTGTGATATAACGAATCAGAGATGTTTTGCCTTGTTTCCAGAAAGAAATTTTGAATGAGAAATGTTATTGTTCAGGGTAATACCTATGCTGCCAGGGATAACATTTTAAATAAAAAGTACTATTTGATGAAGCGTATTACATACCAGTGTTTAAGAAATGTGGAAAGGATAGTGCCCTCGATGTTAATAACGCTACCAATGGTAACGATGATGATGATGATTATACTAATAATAATAAGAATAATAATACTGTAATAATTACCGTTGATAATAACAGTGGCTCTAATGTATGTACTGATTCTATTGTTTTCAAAAAAAATAACCATATTTCAGATAATAGTATCGGTGTGTGACACGTATATCATATAATACCGCTCTCAATCCAGAAATGTATAACTTCACATGAACAATACACGTCATCGAGGAAATAGACCCGAGCGTTTTAGAAAAGATATTCCTTAAATTGAATGCTTTAATTCGCTTAAGGTTTGGTGAAATGGTAAAGATCTATTCATAGCTAATAGTATCCATAATAAAACCAGCAAATTATCATCGAGTTATAGGTCTAAACAAATTATATAAAATTCCGATATCTTTATTTGTGTAACTGCAAATTATATGTAGTCACTTATTTAGTCTGGAAGCAGACATCGATTCATTTCTGTTACGAAATGTACCTGGGATAATTTTATTTGTTATCACGGGGAAATTTTGTTCGAAAGTCGTATGTTTCTTCTTGCATTTATTTCGGGTAAAATAATCTCTCTTGATCATGTTGGAAAACTGTATCGTGTCGAATGCCATGGCAATGTAGGGTTAGTGTACCGGTACATTTTTCTCTAAGAGTGTTATAATATCTAGTATGTCGTGATGCCACATTTATTGTAGAAGAGACTTGAAGTGCATGTTAATTAATGAAGAGCGGGAAACTATAAGGTTGACGATCTTAACAACAGTTGCCACTATCACAGAGTGCAAGTCCAATGATGACATCTTTGCACCCAAACCGTCCTGGTGTATAATGGAATGGTGGTTTAATAGTCGACGTCCAACGTGATTCTCAAGAAGTTTGACAAATCCTTTATTTTTGCCAACTATTGCAGCAGCACCGTCCGTTGTTACACAGAATAATCTATTAACCTCGATGTTCTGATTTTGAAAAAGCTTACAAATGCAGCTAGAATGCCCTCTGCCTTGTTTGTATTATGAATAACTCACAAGCAACAAAAGCCTTCATAAATACGATTATTTTCTAAATATCGTGTGCCTACAGCTAGGCGTCAAAAGTCATTGAAATAAACGCTTTCATGAAGAGGAACACTAAACACAATAGATTGATTTAATTCAGTCTTTTGTTTATCTGTTCATTATTCAGACAAATAAGTTATACCCCTCGCAATTGATCTTCCAGAAGCTGGTATTTCTCGAATCCGAGACTGGACAATTCTTTATTTGGTAACTCACTGAACATAATTTCAGCACTGCATTTGTATGTACTCTCCATTTGTACAAAATTACCTATCGATACCGCACACTGAGCAATTTTCTAACTACATTAATTAGCTTTATTTATTGGTTTCATAGTGTCTTTGTACACTAGACGTACGACACACAACACTCTCACAACATAGAAAACACAGAGCACGATGCTTTTGTTGTATGCATCCATATTTTGTTTGTTACATTTTCTTGAAATGCGCATTGATCCAGTTTTTACTTGTTTCCGCCATTGTATGGGCACTGTATTACTTATATTATCGTTTTGGATAATATCACGTTTTTTGGCACCTGTAAAAAGTTGTAAAAATATATACAAATATGTTGCAATTATAGTAAATTTAAGAAAATCGTCAGTTTATCTAATTCTTAAATAAAACATTAACAAATGTTCGTTACCAAAACATAAGAAATGGCAATAAAATTATAAACGTTTAACACGTTGGCCGCATCCCTCAGTAGCAGAAGCAGGTAGTGACTGGTGTAATGACTTCGGCGTCATACTAATATAGCCTGTTATTGACCAGTGAAAGATGACATATGGCGACACCTATATAATTCAAGAAATATTAAGAAAATGTGATGACGCAGTCCCGTGCACGCAGCTGGCATTATTCTGACGTATGTTGTTTGGACTTGCATTGAACAAAATTTGTTCCACTTATTACCTTTTCAGGGGGTCTTCCGCCTGTAATTGAATATCGCTCTGCGTGCCAAGTCTAGCAAGCGTGCCTTAGTCTGCTGACCCATGAATTCCTTGCAGCTTAGCTTTAATCGAAAGAGCATTAATAACTCTTTGCAAGTTTGATAACATCGAAGCTGCATATTCATAAACTAGAGACTTGTTTAGGCAATGCCTGTCGGCTAGACTCTACTGACTATAAATCAAGCAAGTTACCAGCAAATATCAGATGCAATGTCTAAAGAGAAACATTAACGAGAGACAGAGAACGACGAGATAAGAAAGTGAAATAGAGTGAATACTGTAGATGGCATTACCATCATTGTTTCTTCCCTTCATTTTCATGATTCTGTAAATTAGAGTTTTGAAAGCCTGCATTTAAAGAGAAGAAATAGCAGGATCTGCGTTCTTGGAGTGCATTTGCTCCAGCGATATATATATATATATATATATATATATATATATATATATATATATATATATATATATAAATATGTATGCATTGACACTTATCCCATTTCTTGTGATTATCTTTGTTATTATGTCACTTCGCATACCCGGATTGAATGAACACAGGAATACATGGTTTAAAGAGTAGATGATACACATGCATTGGATATATTCGGAGATATCCAGAATCGGCCCAAGTTTCGTCTGTAATTAACTCAACACATGGGCACAATCAGAACAAATCATGAATATTACATCTAAAAATCAAACAGTAGCAGCTGGCAGTAGAAAGAAATATTCAGTTTAACTATTCAATTTGCACTACACTTGGAAACATGTAGGCCTCCATCGCCCATGCTATGATGAAATAACAACTAATACAGATAGTCGACTCATGGCATTATCCTTTTATCCACATATCGTTAGAGAAATAGTTTTTTTGTTTAGGTTGGATATATACTCGCATTGCACAATGTAATGATATTGATGATGGTTTTATGTCGATCATGATTTTAAACTATACTAATTATGTAAAGAGGATAAGTGACATAATACTAACTTTCATTAAAGGAAGAAACCTTACCCCATATATAATAGACGTTAATCTCAGAAACTTCCTTAGGCTTTAAATCATTGAAACAATCGTTCTAATTAATATTCAAATATGCTAGCTTAGAAAACATTTTTGAAAAAAAACATTTTATATATAAAGAAAATGAGAAATATAGAGAGAGAAAGAAAGCAATGAAGTCAGATAATTGTAATTCATCGTCCATTACTATGTCATATGTGTATAATTTTATTAACAAAACTGATTTGCTAAATGACAGTTGATAGTTTAACAATGATATGTTTGTCAAAGATAAATCAACCAAACATAACTGGCCACACAAACAGAATAATGCATCAATAATTGCTGTGCAAAGATAAGTAAGAAAACAACACTATACTATGTACCAAACAAAATCATAAATATCGAGTATTATGACACAAAACAAACAACATACTTTATGCACATCACATTTATGACACTTTGATCACTGAGTACTATTACATTCAGTTTATGGTTAGGTGTTTGCGTATACCCCGTGTGACATATACTTGAATCAAGAATGACTCTGCAATGTGAGCATTGTTACAGTTGAGCGTTAGGGCAGAAATAACAACATATTCCATGATTGTTGATGCACGCTTCATGTAGTGACTCCAGTATATATATATATATATATATATATATATATATATATATATATATATATATATATATATATATATATATATATACATACATACATAGGAAAGTTACGGATATAATGTTATAGCTTCTCTATACACACTTCATATATTATTTAGCCTTAATTTACGTTCAGAGTGATGCTCAAGTTCTTGAAATGTTTGGCGTCGACTGGCACCAGGCAAAGAGGGACAAACATATAAAGCGCCCTCTGTGTAGCATAACAAAAACGGCAGGGGGGGGAAGGGTTGCAATAGATGCAGCGATCACGCACTCATGGAAGGAACACAGCATAACACTCGGATAATGCTCTTCAATGTACCCATATCAAGAGCAGTGCCCATATGATGTAGACTGCTGTATCAGTCTGTGAACCCACGCGACCTGCAAGAAGAATAATTGGAAAGCAGGACAATGCAGTGGGAAGTGATATGATGACGTGTACAACAACGGAAGTCAGAAATAAATTGCTAATGAACATTCTGTCGCTCAAGCGTATATATTTCTTATAGGCATTGGACCTCCACCGACACATGACCCAAACAAGATTGTCTTAGAGATCCTGCTTAGCACCCTCACTGGATGCCCCAATCCTAAAGGTTAGAGGCTTCAATAATTGAGGATTAACACCACATTTTTCAGGAGAGAAATGTGCAGGGCTTTGGTGAAGTATATCCTAGTTATTGGCAAAACCCCAAAGGTAAGGACGTTCAGTCAATCCTTACAACACAGCAGTTATCAATATTGACCCAGCGTGTGGAGAGACCACTTCTAACTTTAAGGGCACAACACGCTTTGCGAAGAAGGGGTTTCCTTGGAGTGTTTGTTATGTGTAAACGGGAAAACTAGAACATCGTCAGTGATCTAAACCTGATAAAACTTAAAAAAAAATTGAATGGCTGCAACCACGCTCTTTACAGGTAATTTCCCCCTACCCTCAGAAATGCAAGATAAAACAAAGATTTTACTCACAGTCTGTTAATATAGGTAGTTTGGGACCTGTTCTGGGATTTTTCCCATACAGGATGAGATGGGGGAATTCGTGAACTTCTCAGTGTATCTTCCATTAACGCTAAAGTTGCCATATTTTCGGCTTTTCGTAACGTCGATGCAGTATGTGACGGACATGCAGCTGGTTGATGTATATGTTGCAGGGTGCTGAAAATGTTAGACAATCAGTCACTTATGTGAGCCTGGATGCTGTCAGTTTCCTTTGCTGTTATTGTTTTGTATGTGCTCAGCATCATCGGATGAACAAGTGCCAGACGATTGAGCTGAGGAAGTTAATATATGCCTGAAACTCCTAGTGTCCTTCACCTGCTGTTCCCCGTTTTAAAGCCTTTTGTCACAGGGCCGTTATTGTGCATGCAATAATCATATTCTACCATATGTATCCCATTTTAGTCTTTTCTATGTGGAACCATACTGAAATTAAAAAGAGGGATTTAAAGCTACATTTCTGTTTTGTGGGAGTCGCAGTGAAATGTTATATGGTTTACATATTTCATACGTCATTGTGGCAAACATCTTAAATATCATGTAAATAATAAAGTTAAGTTGATGCATCCACTTGATAGCTTGCAATACTATTTAAGTGAATTATAATGAACTCGATAACTGGTAGATTCAATTGGAAGTCTCCAATTAATTACATGTAAGAATAATGTCAGCTGCAAGTGTTTACTTGATAACTTAATAATGTAATCAATTGGAAGTGTCCACCTGATGACTTGTACTATTTGTCAAGTGATCTAGATATATCTTGATAACTGGTTCCTTTAAGTCGAATTGCACGCTGATGACACACCAATATACAAATCTAGCCACCAACTGAAGATGATGCTATCATCCAAGGAGTAGAGTGGCGCATTTTTAATGTGGAATTATAGAAGACATATAACAAGCTGCGGATGACTGATGATACAACTAAGGCCATTCTGGTTACAACACAAAGAGTTTAACATTCTCATCCTATATTTCAAACGGTGAGTTGGGTTCGCAATGTCAATGCGGGACAAATGTGTTGTTCTGAAGGTGCTCTCACGTTGCCCCAACATGTCATAAACATATGTAATTCTGCATGTATTGGGCTGTGGCTCATTAGCTCCATTCGCAAACATGGTTTAAGTTGATGTCACTATGAAGTTTGAGTGTTTATTAATACTTTCAAGACTTGACTATTGCCACTCAATATTCTGTCTGGCTTGCTTTGATGTCTGCTTCAGAGATTTTAAAATGTTAGGGACGCAGATAATCGAGTCGTCATTAGGGTGTCACGATCAGAGCACGCCTCCCCACTGCTATTAGCCCCCTACACTGGCTATTCATTCGGTACGGAGTGAGACGCAGTTTGTTCTCTCTAGTGATATATGATGGAGGACTCCGTTCCGGCATGTCTATCTGGCTTGAACTATGTGTACACACTGGCGGGATATTTGCGATTCCCCTCTGACGGTCGTGTGCTAATTATTCTCAATATGAACGAGAGGTCGTGTGGGCATATTTTTTGTGCATTCCAGGGACCAGAATACGTGGTATTGGCCATTTAAATCAGGCACACATGCACATAGATTCCTTTTAGGAGTGCACATAAAATTCATCTGTTTTTATTACAGGAACAAACTTAAAGATCTAGTGTTTCCTGCCTTGTGTTTTTAGCATATTTGTATATTCACTAGTTACATGGTGTCTGATTTCAGTTGTTTTTTTAGTCATTCTATGTTAGATGTTGTATAGCGTTTAGAGCTTTTAAACATTATGAGCTATATAATCAATCGTTATTATTATTATTATTAGTAGTAGTAGTAATAGTAGTAGTAGTAGTAATAACATTATCAAAATGATAATAGTGCACTTGATAAGTAGTTAAGTAAAGTGAAAGTATGCATTTATTACATGTAATAATATTCAAGTAATTCGCTTGATAACCGGTTGTGTCAAGTGGATGTATCCATTTGATAACTTGTGATAATAAAGTCAACATGATAGCTGGTAGAGTCAAGTGGAAGTATCTCATTTATATTTTGAAATAATAGTCGTGTGATAACTTGTAAGAAATGAGCCAAGGGTAGGTATCTACATGCTTATGTTTTCATAATATTCCAGTGACCTGTAAAGAACGTCATAACTGGTAGACTCACGTAGATGTATCCACTTCATAAACTTGTAATAAAATAGTCGAGTGATCTATTATTTACTTGATAACTGAGTCAGCGATAAGTATCAACTTGGTATCTTGTAATAATAGCACGTCGTGTATATGTAATGCATGACCTTAATAATGTGAGTCAAGTGATATAAAGTGAACTTAAAAGGTACTAGGAACGCGACAGATAGCATGACATAACAGCACGCAAAATTGAATTTGCAAAGAATGTTCAAACATATAGATTCAATACAAGCAAGCTGAAATTGCAAACTGGTAGATTTATGTGGTGATAGTTTGATAAACTAGGCGACTTGTAATTCCATCGTACAGGGTTGCTAATGTAATTATTGCAGAACGAAAGAGTCATGGGTGTACCGATATTGATTATCATCTTGGTAAACTGAATAAATGACGCTCCAGAATTGGTTTTCCTGAGGTTGGCACTGTTAAATACAAGCTGTAATACGTACCAAAACGTATTAATTATTTATAATGTTTTAATTTAGCATTAAATGATATATGAAACATAAGGTAAATGCAAGTACATTTAATAGAAGAAATAAAAATCAAATGCTTGCGATGTCATACTGACCGCAAAACTATTGGAGTTAAAACATCGCAAGTATTTGTATGTATATCATATGTTATGTCATTGTCGCCCAAAAACAAAACAAAACTATATCCGGAGAAAAAAAACAAAGGTAAGACATGTCGAAATTCATCACTTTCTAAAACGTTCTTTCTCAAATATCAGGCAACTTTACCGAAGCGTCGTTTCTCAAAAAAAGAAAAGGCGAACATCCGTGACAGATGAAAGATGACAAGATATCCATTAATTAATAGAATGGCCAATAACTACAGAAAAAGGCATATCCAAATTAGTAGTGAAAAACAAATGTGTAAAAGCAAATTTGTACTCGCGTAATAAATAACACAAATGATGTAAAGCACAGTGACAACTAGTATGGCAAATCTAGTAGAGGCGGAGGTGGGACTTAGATTCCACAAAGAATATTTTCTCAAACATCGGAATATATGCGTACATAGGCTATGTCGCCTTTGACACCAAGAAATATCGCATATTAAGGAGCTTTACTATATATCTATTTTATTCTGCCCAGTATAATGTATCAGATGCCATGTATAATTCAATATTTGATACAAATCGAATAACATACAACTATTATCATTTCAATTCATATAAAATTGCCATTTTGTGTTTATACTTCTTTGTTAATACACCTTTCATTTTCTGCCCTTTGGCACATTATAGTATAATAGTTTTATGCTAATGGCTAGATGTATTAGCATGGATACAATTCAAACATTTCACCTACTGCAAATGGATCACAATTTCAGACATTTTAACCGTTAATCACACTCCTAATTAATGATTCTTAGAACAACGTTATATATTAGATGCCAATGTTAACTATGCAATTCTCCAATCAAAACAAAACATATACCTCTGTTTAATCAATTTCGTTGACAATCACAACGTTTAGATACAACCTGAGGGAACATTCTACTATCATATGTAATATTATAAGCATATGTTATCACTAAAACGGAAGCTAGTTCTCATTGTAAACCCAAGGGAAGGGAATATAGAGCACATTTACAGAAGAAAACGAACCTGTGCAGATACAAAAGAGGAATTGTTGCTCAAAACAATATAAAAGAAATAACCTTGAAATAACTTTGCCTTCGATAAAATATTACAAATGCAAATATATTTGCGGACTTAGTTTAGGGATTAAAAATAGTTGTATTAAGACGACTTGCCACTATTGTGATGTTTGGTGATTTAAGAAAATGTATTTCGATGAATTGTCTTATTTTAAAGTTTAGTGATTATAAATATTTATATTAAAACGAATTGGCCTATAATGAAGTTTAGTGATTATACATATCTGTACTAAGACAAAATTGACGATTTTGAAGTTAAGCGATTGTATTGAGACGAAATAGTCCATTTCGAGCGAAATATAATTTATTGGTGCGATGACTTATTTTTGTTCTTACATTATTGTTTACGATTCCATGGCACCAATTTAATCAGAGCAAACTGTGTATCACTACCCAGACTGTGCAGGTATATAGCATTCTTCATTTCTATTAATAAACTATAGTACCCACGGTTAAAAGACTTTAAAAATATTTGTATTAGTTCATAGCATTCTCAGCTTGGACATATGACAAATTGTTCATAGCAAAGTCTATTGTAAAGCTATGAATAACTAGTACAAGTGATCAGTACAAATGCCTGCTTAAATGAACAGGACGAATTATTATTCGAAGATGTTTTTCGTAACTGCTACTGTTGGATAATGCAGAACATTCTCACAACTTAGAGAAAATGTCGACTACAAAGAATGCACATTATACAGAGAAAGCACGAAATAATATTAGAATATAATATTATGGGAAATAGGATAATGTTAGTGCTGTGGTAACGAAGGGGGAGATAATTATAAAAAAGAGTATGCAAGTTCACCGGGGTCAGATGTAAATAATGTGTGCTGTAGTTTAAAGGGTTTTACAGAATTTCAAAAGTAAAAAGCGTATAATTTGTTAAGAGTCCGATAGGACTCTTGCTTATGACAATCTACGTTCAAGCATTATGATATGAACTCGAATTTCAGTCACACACGTATTCGATAACATATTACATATGGCTAATTGTAGTAACAGCCAATCCAAAATCTGAATCAGTTTCATACTCTGCTCTATAATTGTTAGGTCAGCATGTATGTATGTATGTATGTATGTATGTATGTATGTATGTATGTATGTATGTATGTATGTATGTATGTATGTATGTATGTATGTATGTATGTATGTATGTATGTATGTATGTATATGTAGCTGCTTACATTGATGATCAATATCATAAGAGATGAATAATATCACGGTAAATATATATTTGTTTGATATGGAATAAAAACTAATACAAAAACACATGGAAATAATCATAGCATCGTATTGCACTATGCACGTACACTACAAAAAACACAGCACTATATTTCATAATATCTTCATTTATTTGAAACAATGTGATGATCCAGTTGATGCAGAGATTGCAAACGTTTATGGAATGTCGCCTGACAACATTTTTCAATCCTTATGTGGCCTGATTATAACACACATATTTGTTTGTTTTATAACACATGAAAACATATTTTAAACGTATCCTTCAAGCGCATCAATACGATTTTGTAAACAAGAAATCGTTTCGAATACAATGCTGTCAATATAATAAATTTACCTACAAGTCATCCAGTCTTAATATTCTTCTAATGACTGAAACGTTGGAGTCCACTAAAATATGTTTGTATGCGACAAGGCAGCTATATCATAGTTTATTTTGTAATAGTTCACTTATAAGGCACAGCCGCAATTAAATTAATGTCTTGCGTATTTTTCATAATTCAACAACTGGTTACCGTTTCAACTATCAACATTTATCTGCAAGCTAATTCACAAAATGAAGTTGAAATTTGCACTATGTTACTGTCAAGGTCGATTAGGTGTATTTAATATTAATATATGTCATTAGGTATATTTAATATTAATATATGTCATTCAAATTTCGATAATGGAATACAAGTTTGCCTGTTATAACTTCACTATTTATATATAATAAAGAAACATTTTGTTATAGAAACCTATTAATTGTTATTAATTTTACGATTTACATAACTTTCAAAATGTATTCAGATTTACATGCAATTTGTTGGGAATATGCTATGATGAAAAGTTGTTAATGCAGTTTATAGTAAACCTAAAATTTGATCCAGTGAACCTAAGTGAATGAAGCAATAGAATCGAACCCAATCAGTAAATAATATAATATCAAATATCCGATGAAAGATATTGCAGATACCGAGTCAATGCTTATGGTTTCTGATAACACATTATTCGCCAGTGTGAACTTAAAATTTGTTTCTATTTTAAGGTTTGGAGAAGCCATATCAGTTCTAACTACTATAATTATGCCGCTTTATGATATATTTAAGCTTGAGCAAAAACGCTAATTATCCTTTGAGTGCGAAAATTCATCGATTAACTTAAAAATGTGTGCCCTTATGTTCAAACAAATTAAAGTGAATATATTTTCCTTTACAACTTTTGCCAACTAATCAATTTCCTTGAGAGATGACAAAGTTAGCAACCGTCGTAAATACTCGCGTGTAAACGGAATTGTTTATAAAACATATAAAGCCTGGAAGCGGGGAATGGGTTGGGGTCGGATCATATGCGGGCCAATGTTTAAATCTGACAATTTAAAACTTTTTTCTCGATTACCAATATGTATTATTGTTACTGTCGATCGCCGAAGATCAGACCACATGCCTAAGGATGCTACATGGCTCATATGATACGTGCTGTCGTGAAGTGAAACAAATATTGTTTCAAACTCAACTTCTAAGATAATGGATGAAAAACATGAATTACCGTACTTGACTTATATTTGGCTGATGTTAATCCACTAGAAATTACAGCCATACATGTTATTCAAGCCACTGCTGGTTCGTATACTTTCCAAACGAACATACTTAGTTAAATATTTAACCCTCAGCTAATCAGTAATCATTAAACTCTACCGTGATGTACAAAAGCTAGCTAGCATATTTTAGTGTAAATATGAAAAAAATCAACATTATACAAATATAATTAGGATAATAAATATATTTACAACACAAACATTTTTTATCTAGAGTAGAAATATATGTGTGATATTCTCTATATAATAAGAGGTTCCGTAGGGGCTTGCTGCGCACACGCAATGTATCTTCACCTGTTGTTTAGTTGTCTGCAAAGCAAATGATATTGTTTGCGGTATGGTTCTGTACAATAACATCTGGAATGCATAATGTGTGGTAAATGACTCAGGGACAATAGGTTTGTTTTGATGCACAATGCCAATGATTTTTCTAACACATACCGACTCTCAGATATATTATTTATTGAGAAATGGTAGTGGAAATGGTTTCTGATCAACGTTATAACTGTCACAATACTTGAACAATGTCACAGCTGCATTCAATCATATTTTGCTGGAATGAGTCACGCTACCGATAGCTGAAAAAACCCACAAAAACAAACCAAAATCAAAACAAAACTATGATAATTATTTCGCTAAAATAGAAGTTAATAACCATCCGCCCAGTGTGTGTGTGTGTGTGCGTGTGTGTGTATTTGTTTGTGTTTGTGTTTGTATGTATGTATGTATGTATGTATGTATGTATGTATGTATGTATGTATGTATGTATGTATGTATGTATGTATGTATGTATGTATGTATGTATGTATGTATGTATGTATGTATGTATGTATGTATGTATGAATGTATGTATGTATGTATGTATGTATGTATGTATGTATGTATGTATGTATGTATGTATGTATGTATGTATGTATGTATGTATGTATGTATGTATGTATGTATACATGCATGCATGCATGCATGTATGTATGTATGTATGTATGTATGTATGTATGTATGTATGTATGTATGTATGTATGTATGTATGTATGTATGTATGTATGCATGCATGAGTGTATAGATGGGTTAATATATTAGGTATTTTCAACGCTTTTACAAAACGCACATAAAAGATTATTTTATACATGTATTTTTTCAAAGCAATACTGTAAAGTTCTGTATGTATTCGAAATTCAGGCATGCGAATAAGAAGACAGCACATGTGTTTTTAATCGTCAGATGTACTTGTTTGGTGTATATATTAATTCATCTTGTACTGCATTCTTTGTATTTCACTTAATGTTTTAGTAGTCTTATGATACTATTTTTCAAAATACATATTAACAAGAGATAACTATGTTTACCCGGTAAATTGAATGCCGATTGTGAGCATTTGTTACAGCAAATAAAACATGGTATTAAGGTAGTACGTCTAAATAACGATATTATATTAATTGCAATTTTTGTTCTTTTTCAGGATACGGTAAGTATTTACATTAACCAAGAACATGCGTCATGACGTAACGTAAGTAGAAACATCTAAGTTTTTTGAGGTTCATCAGGCTTAATTTGTTTTGCAAATATGATTCCTGTGGCAGATGACGTATAAAATCTGTAGTTATCTGTGACGTTTATCATTACAAATTGAGACAACATTTGCTACCTTTTAATTAGGTAATGAGAAAATCAGTGGTACTAATATGATGACAATTACTGTCTCTTCTTATTCAGGTGAGTACTCAAATGCTAGATGGTTATCCTTGAAATGCCCTAATGTATTTATCTTCGAAAGCTCATTTATCGACTTAGTTTGGTACCGATTATGAAATTAAGCAATGATTGTTCCATGCTAAAACAGTATTAATACGTATCCTAATGAATGACAAACATTAAACGTTTGCTTCTTAAAATACCCGTTATAAACCCATTTAAGTTCAATTATAATTGGCCTAAAATAGTACAAGTGTGTGTGGCCACAAAACACACCTACAAAATAGTTGACGACAAAACTGATTGGAATAATGCTGTGTTTTTCAGCTTGTACCATTACATGTTGGTCCTTTACATTTGAACCTCTCTCTCACTCTACACACACACACACACACACACACACACACACACACACACACACACACACATATATATATATATATATATATATATATATATATATATATATATATATATATATATATATATATATATATATATATATATATATATATATATATATATATATATATACATATATATATATCATATGCATAACAAATTAGCCTAGTCAGATACATAACAAATTCACCTAGTCAGACACATGACATGTATTTGGCAATGAAGAAATATTTGAAGAGATTCGTACCCAACGCCCTTGAAATAAAAACAAGCATTATGGGACAAGTTAGTGACTTATGACTCTTAAACTGCTCTTTTGATCTACTCATATATCATAGCTCTGATGTTAATTCGAAAATTTGAGGTTACAATATTACATTTCAGACTAAATGTATTACTCTATGAATTAATAAGGAACATCCTCAAGTGTTTTGATCCACTTTCCTTTTGAAAACAAATGGAATATATTTGACAAGGCAAAGGACAAGGAACGGAATAAAAATATAAAAAAGGGAAAAGAGAAAATTTACATTATCAAAATTAACTTTGTTAAAGATGATAATATTTGGATGATTATGAATTCGGTACGTAGAAATTAGTATTAAAAACGACAAGAATTGTGTATAATAGTCGAATCTACGCCAGAAATAAATATTCTGACAATTAAATTAATCTCTAAATTCGGAAACAAAATGCAGTATAATTAATTAGAACGATTTTTTAGTACAGTAGAATGTCAGATATTTGGAACAGCACAAGATCACACGAATGGTAGAAAATGGTAAAAAAAATCGTAAAAATTGCTACATCATTAAAATATACTTTTTCATTCACTTCTACACCAGAAATGAATCATCTGAAGAATACGCAAATATGTATTAACTACTTCTCTGCTTGGACCAGGATTAACTTGCCCATAGCATGCAACATTGTGCCATTGATTATTACATGTCTCTAGATCTTCCTTTACTAGTCGAAATAATGGTGTAGGTTTAATATAATTGATGGATAATTTATCGAGATAGATGTGTATTTGAATTCCACTTCTTTACTGGTCGATATGTGCATCTTGTTCAGATTTGATCTAATGGTCCGACCATATGCCTGCAATATCATCAACACGTGGCTGTTCAGAATCCATCACGTATATATAATGGTAAGTCTTAAATTTTAAACACGAAGACAGTTCAATGCCAGACATTAAGTACTTCAAACAAGATTGTCGCTGGCCTTTAATAGCATTGATGTTGTGAGTTGAAAGGTTGGTGGAGCATCGATGTACTTTCCAAAACTCATTTATTTTGCACGAATTCCCAGGCTATCTTTGTCTCGCCTGTGATATTGAAACCTACCCTACATCCGGTTAAGATGAAATTTACGATCTGGACGTAGAATGTGAAGTTTACTTTCATCGAGCCCATGGCGGAGTCCGAAAGATTATCGAAAATTACGCCTTGGAAAAATCTTAAAATCAATCTCGATAGAGTCTCCGTAGATACACCAAATAGTCCAATAATTGATAGAAGCATGATAGCTAGAATCCGTGATGGTGTTAATGAATTCAAACGCGACGGAGTATCTCACTGTTGGTCAACATTTCGAATTGATGGTAGAGCAGCAGTGATAATCTCACATCTTGACAAGAAAAAGTAATTTTTTAGAATCAAATTCATTATCCGCTCAGAAATGGGTAACTGGATTATACGCGACAAATTTTAACCCATCTTGAAAAATTAGAGGACTGTCACTGTGAGTCAGGATTCCAAACTAGGAATTCTGACTGGAATTGACAAACCATACTACGAGATCTCTTATCTTGTAACATAAGTTGTTGATGGAATCTATTCGATAAATGATCAAAACCTAAAACCAATGAAATATTCGTCATTGAATATTGTAGCAGAACGAATAATAGAACACTTCACAAATGCGTTGCGTGGAAACAAACTGACAAATCTAAGACGCAAACAAGTAAATGAATGGTAATTAACAGTTAGGGAGAACGGAGGAACGATTCAAGATATAACCAAATTAGAAACATCGTTAAGATTCCGAATAACCGTAATGACGATTACATGAGAGATATTACACGAATCAAAATATAAATCAAATGGAGCTCCAATCAAAATTATTGACCATAACGAACACGCATGGACACCTGCAGTAACAATATTTCCGCGGGATAGAACCATAACATATTACATGGGAAATATATTTTATAGTATTTATCAGTTAGGTAAAAACGATCCTGTGTCAATGTGGTTATTTCAGAGTTTTGAAGACAAAGAGGGTAACTTCGATCAATTTGTAAAACCCAATGGTGAATTATATCGTACTGAAGCCCTCCACAATGAGCTCAAAAAAATAGCTAATGTTTCTTCAACGGAACACGATGAACAATTACTAGCAAATTGTTTTACAATTCCATAAGTTGTAGCTCATTTCACGAGAAAGAGAAATCTATGGAAACCTACAAACACAGAATTTCACTCAGATATCTAAGATAGTTGTGTTGATTAAAACAATGCTGGATAATGGAATACAAAATATAAACCCGAAAGTATTATTTCGGTTGATATGGTTTCGTGTTATCCCGGGAGTTTTCTCGGGTACGGAGAACGTGCTGCGTACTTCAAAAGATTTGGACATCTCACACATGAAATGACCCGTGTTGAGATTAATGGATCACTGCCTGTGTGGTATCATTTGAAACCGCTGTGGGACTTCATCCGTGTTGTTATGTTTGGATTCGTACACACATATCTGAAAAACACTGGATGCCAGTAGTGTTATTACGGTATATGATTGATTATAAAATACTGATATCACATATTATCATTGAATCAATTATATCATATCGAGCGTAGAATGAGGTTTGGTTAACACAACCCGATAGTTTAGATAGTATAATCAGCAAAACTAGAAAACAATTCCCGATCTCGACGAAGAATATATCGTGAAATGGTCCGAACAGATATTTGAAGTTAGCAATAAACAAGCAAAATAACTCTGTAGAAGAATAATTGGTAAATTCACAGAGGGTGGAAAATACGTCCATAAATGACATTCTTCGAGCACGATTATAGATGATGCTGAATACGAATTTATAATCGCAGATGCAACATCTAGGGGTATATATGTAAATCTTAAAGATGCTTTCTTGTCCAATGGAACAAAATTTGGTACAATTGTTACTTACAACGATGGATACAATCTTCAGTACACACATTTGAGGGCGTCTATGCTGGCTTATGCTTCTATTAATTTATTTTCAATGATAAATAGATTTCCTGAATCCGCAGTTAGAGTAGACACTGATTCATTTTATAAAGATGTAAAACATAAAGAAAAGTGGCGAAATTCACTAATACCGTCAAGAGTTGGGAATCATGGAGAATTAAAAATGAAATACTGAGTGATTACTTCAAATCAGCAGATGTTACGATTGAAAACAATTACTTGAAAAATAATCAGATATCAGAACTATCTAATGCACCGTAGATATCTGATCCAATATGCAGATATAAAACCGTTTACTTAAACGGCTGCGGTGGGTCAGGAAAGACGACTCGTGCGATTTAATTATTTCGAGGGAAATCAAACATAAATGTTTTAACACCGACCCACAGACTTGCAAGAAAGGTGAAGCAAAGAGGAATTAATGCTTGTACTATCACAGTTTCTTTCGATGGAAAGGCGACGAATGGGCTTCTGATCGAACGGGTGAAAAAATGTATTCATGAAGTCATTATTTGGGTTGAGATATGCACGGTGTCGCTTGATGCATTACAAAAGTTTATGGAATGGTTATTGCTAGCGAACAAAAAAGTAATATGTGGTTAGCATGGTCAACCTCCACCGTTTGTATGTTTGTCTCCACATAATTGGCTAAAGAATTTTTTAGACTATTATGAAGAAATTAATACTGTTCATAGAGCACATGATTAACAATTACACAAGTTCAATAAACCAATTAGATTACAACCGGATAGAATCCAATATGAACTAACGCGTGAAATAATTTCGGAAACATCAATAAATGATTTTTGGGAAGCGTGGAGACCAAACTATTTGATAGTGGCAAGTAGAAAAATAGTCTCAGACACACTTCAGATGAAATTATTTGACTTGCATACAGAAAAATTTCCAACACTTTCAGTACCGTTGTGCTATAGACTCAAGGATACACGAAAACAGAATATCGAATTTGATATTACAGGCCTGACCGAAAAGCAAATTCTCGTATTAAATGATATTGTGCTGGTTGATATCAGTGTTGTCGATGATGCATTGCGCGCTGATAAATCCCCATGGACGCTAGGTTAAACAGCGACAATAAAGTCTTCACAGGGATTGACTATATCCGATACAATTGTTTGGATCATAAATAATCACATCAAGTGGTCGAATTTAGTTTGTCTTGCAGTATCCAGAATACGAAGAATAAATCAACTTCGAAGCGTTGTTTTATAATATAGGGACAATACAATAAGTGATATTGTCAGGGATGATATAATCAGAAAAAACTCTCTGGTTATAAAGAGCAGGATAAAACAAATAATATAGAATTTGACATTTATGCTGAAATAATAATCACTCTGAAACAACAACAGAATAATCTCTGCTCGAGTTGCAATTGTATAATGCGTTGGTGTTGGTCGGATAAAGATCCTCGACAATTTACCGTAGACATAACAAATAGCAATATTGGTAATACCAGATATAATGTGATGCTGACATGTCTTGAGTGCATCAGACGCTGAGGTGCTAGTTAAGACCACGCGGCGGTAATTGAGTATCCTCGGGTATCACTTGTAGATGTTCACGAGTAAATCCTCGCCGAGGAGCAGTTGAATCCAAGCTATAGATTGCTGGTCTACACGTGGATTGTGTTATGCTAGATATTTTATGTGCAGTAACACTCCAAATAGGATCAGTAGCTCTTTTTTTTGCAACCTTCACGTTTTCCTGGTTCATATAAATATCTAACGGTGACATTGCGAGAATTGGTTGTTTTGAGAAATCATTTTCCGGTTTTACGGGTATATATTTCTTTTTAATCGCGTTGTTAGGTTTCATATTAATTGTTCGAGTATTTTATTTATTTACCACGGTAATTACGCCTGGTAATCTCTTGACTCATTCACGTGATCGTTTATCCTGAATAAATTCCTTCGCGTATTGATATCCAAATAACCGCTCAGCAAGTGTCCGATTAAATCGTTCAACAATTGCCTGATCGCGATGTAATGCAGTATGCCCTCGTCTGATGGTGGCATTATGATGCTTCATTGTTGATAACACTGCACCCTGAAATGTTTTGCCTGGATCAACTTGTGATAGCTTTGGATAAAGCAGAGGACCTCGTCAATAAATCCTTTCAAATGCAGAAGCCACTTTAGTTGATGATTTTGTTTTTAGCGGTTCTGCTTGATTGTATCTACTCGCAACATCAAAAACGGTTAGCGCATACTTCTAAAAACCATCATGTGGCAGAAATAATATATCAGTCTGATGAACTTCATTAGGGACGCTGACATTAAAATGCGAGTAGTTAATTTGTTTTGGCGGCGGTATATAAATTTGCAATATCGCCTGTTTGGATAACCGATCCGCTGCTGTAATATTTTTCACCTTTGCGGCGCTAGCGAGTTTACTGATTGCTGCTTTACCCCTCCAGTATCCTCTTGGAAAATAATAAATAGATTCCATGTTGGTATTAATTACCTTCACCCATCATTAATTTACCTTTCATCGCTTATTTTATCAACCACGAAGTCAATTTTGCTTTGAAGGATTTATCAGTGATAGAAATCAACGCATGAATTAATTTTACATCTGTGAGATGTCTGTGCTGCAGATTACTGCTTTTATAAGCAACACCATGAGCATGACACGCCTTATTAAATGGCAGTTATTGGGTTTTCACCGGGTCGGGGTTGGTTTTGATCATCGAGTCTGATATCGAGTGTAATCCCGGGTCCACAATAACTATATCCTGGAATGTGTTTATTTCTCCTTCATACCTCGCCCATGCTGTTTCCGGTAATTTTACTAACTTGGCTGCAATATCACCTCCTCGTTTTTTTTAAAGTCCTTATAAACAAATCGAAATTGTTGTGTACTACATTGTACACACTTAGCAGCAAGTGCTGATCTGTTATTTTTAGTTGTAATCTTCGTCAAGTCATCTGTGCCAGTACGTTTCTTACATTCACACAATATAGATCCATAATATCATTATGTTATACCTAATGAAACAACCTAGTCGTCGGGCATACCTTTTAAGATAAATGACGATTCTTCTAGAAAATAATTCTCTTCCGGTTAAGAGTTGGCGTACATTTCCTACATTTCCAACAAACTAAATACATAATAGTATTATGTTATATTATATCTATTGGAACAACCTGGTCGTCGAGTCCACAGTCCCGCGTTGTAAATGCTTCTCATATGCACCAGGGGTTCCATATATGTATTGGCCAAAAACTTGGTATATCCTCAGTTTCTTTTACAAATCGATATTTTTTGTACTACATATTTCACATTTACCGGTGACCGCTTCTCTTTCATGTATTATGATAACTTCCGTTGGGTTAAGAGTTGGTGTATATTTTATACATTTCGCACAATATAAATTCATACTATTATTATGTTATATCTAATAGAAGTAATTGATTTTTCCGCGTTAAAGAAAAAACAACCAGTAAAACATCACGCTATGCTATCTAATTCAGTAAAAATGTTCATCATAGGACCATCCGCGAGTGGTAAACGCAAGTGTTGCTCACGATGATAATGAAATATTTAAAATGGGATAAATTATATTTAGTTGCCCCGAGCGTAGATGATCAACATTGTTATCAGGTGCTAAAAGATTACAAAGAAAATGCTTCAGAAATTGCCGGCGAGAACATTATTGAGATTATTACAGAAATTGACGAAGCGCCATCCGTGGAAGACCTTAATGGAAGCATTAATAATCTTGTTGTGTACGATGATGTAATATTGGAACAACAAAAAAAACCTGCCAGAATATTTTCTCGAGGACGACATAAAAATACAGACGTGATATATGTCACTCAAAAATACGCACATATTCCAAGTATAATCAGAGAAAATTGCAATTTAGTATGTGTATTCAACGGAACTGGAAGACATACAAAATATTTATCAATATTGGTGTGATGGTGATATGGATTTTAATAAATTTCGAAATTTCTTTAGTGGTACTCAAGTCAACCCAGACAGATTTGTGACTATACATTTATCAGATCCTCGGACACGATATCGTATTGGATTAGACCGTATTTATTATTAATTCGGTTAACACCATAGCAGAAAAGGGGGCGTGACAACGACTTGGCGTCTTTTTTAATGCTGGTTTGCCGAAATGACGTTTTTTACGATTTTCCAGGAAGCCAAATAGACGCTACTAAGAGTTGTCGGATTCGCCCCTTTTTGCTGAATTTAGAGATGCGTTTCCGACAGTATCCAAATCAGTCACTTTTGCAACAAAAGAACCACAGACGCCATCACGATTCGAATCAGATAAAGAAATGAATACATTCCTACGGTTGTTTGCAATTTTGTCACCGTTGTCGTCAACGATATTAAAGATACAGACGTGGAAGTATATTTCTCTCCCAGTGGGTTGATTATCGTATAAGCGCGTCTGAAACACGATATTTACTGGTAGATGTGTTCGATACATATATATTTCAGATAATGCCAAATATGACGTTATTATATAACATTACCTTTATTTGTGTGCTCAACTAAAATTTTGTGAAAGCAAATACGAGTTTTAGAATCACAGCAATCAATCTGAAATTGGTCACTGGTGCTTGGTCACACAAGCTGTTTGAAATATGGTTTGCATTGTTGCCACTTCAATTTTGTTGGGACAGACCTGCACGCAGAATTGGAATGTCCGCTGGAATAGTATTATGTTCGGTCTAACCAAGAACTGTTACCATGCAAATAATGTCATCTTATTATTGTGTATGATTTAATTGATATGTTAAATAAGGTTTACTGCATTCATTATCAGTATCAGTATGACACAGCATCTATAGAATATCCAACATTTTAAAAATATGTTGACAAAGCAATGTTGATTTTTTCATAACAATTCATGTATTTCATATGCATCAAAAACAATATTTATTCACGATGATTTTAAAGTTGTATGGCATTATCAGATACATCAAAGACTATAGTTTGTTATAAAATACATCACGCGCACAAAATCACCACACTTAATCAAATGTAGTAAACTTCGATCCGCCGTTTTTGAGCTCAGCATGAAAGCTGAATATATTTGGGCCATTTTTAATCAGCAGTGGTTTATATCAGACTTTAAACGTTTAGTGAAATGATTAAACTGAGCAAACATCTAAAACATGTCCGCTGAAATGAAAAAACTAATATTGTTTTTTATGTCATTATTATTGATGAATATTTTAACTAAAACGTTTTAAACAAATTACTGATTATATAAACAATCTGAATCGCATTACAATAATGTGAAGGTTAGATATAGTCATTCTTATATCCTAGTAATGTTAGTATAAGCAAAACCTTCTTCTGTCTACATAGTGTTCCTCAAAAGTGTTCCAATTAAACGGATGTATAAGTATATTCATATCAATTATTTTAAAACAATCAATTTTCCCTGTTATTAATGACGATTGCTAGTAGAGTTCCCACCATTTAATCGTAAACTTTTGATCCCCCCACCTACATGTAAAATTTAAATGGTTTTAAGTAAAATTAATAATTTTAACAAAAATATAGCTCATTTAGTCATAGAAACAGTATAGGTTATTTTTATTGTTTTGTGATTCTTGTCAAGCATCTACCGCGTAGTATTCATATCTAAACTGAACGAATACATTTTTAAAAATTTAATGTGGTAAAGTAGTTTTAAATGTATCACAATAATAAGAGGGATACGGTCTTTTTCCGATAGTCATTGCTGAAGAAGTATTATAAACTCAAGGAACCTTTTACGGACCTCACTTTCTTGTAATCCATGTGCCTGCTATTGCCACTGACACGATGTCTCCCATCCATCTGTTTACATCATTATTATGGTGAAATATAAATAATGAATCAATACTGAAAAAGATACATGAAGCAGACCAATCAATGCTACTGAATGTGTAGTCCTACCCACTCCCAAAAAGGAACAAGGACAATATTTTATGCGATAAAGAAAGTAGTAGGTTAGATTAAACTTTTTTATGAAAATACTGACCGGAAGTTGATTCTTATTATCATCTTTGTGAAAATGAGAATGACAGACATACACAGTGATGCAAAATAAAATTGAGTATAACGGTTTAGTCAATGCGATATGTGTATGTTAGAAAGCTTCCCGGTCGCGTATTGTAGGACGGTTGTTCCTAGTTCTGAGTTATTCCTCCACCATTTAACTGACCGATACATATAGCCGGTCTTGTGCTGTAAAATAGTTTTAATCTTTGTAACAGCAACAGCATTCTTTTTACTAATATGTTATTCATCTTAACCAGAGTTCTTTACCATTTATCGATTACTGCAGTCTCTAGACTAATACTTTAGTCACCATATTAGGGCACCGAGGGATTTATATAGCATTGCAGTCTTTAGACTTCGACGTTCTTCACTCAGAAAGAAATTGCAAGTGACAAACATATAGAGTGATGTAAAGTGAAACTGAGTATAATTATTTAGTCAATGACAACTAATTTATTGATTCCTCTGGATTACTGTTTCAACAATGACGTTATATTGCAGTTAAACTTTAGATGAAGTATATATTCATAATTAGTAAGTTATTAAATATGTTAGAAAATGTAATGTTATATGTAATTACAACAGTTAACTAAGCACTGGCTTATGTCAATGACGTATATCAAATGTGATATTGTTTATACGATGTTCACTCAATAAGAATATTTATATACTGAGAATTTGTATAAACGAAATACGTAATGCAAGCATGATTATATTTACAGTCATAAAAGGTCATCATCAAACTTTCCACCAAGGTTAGACCAAGGGCTAATCACTTAAGATATCTTTAGGTATCCTTCAACTTAATTTATAACATTCAATTCCAGTTTATAATTTACTAAATTATTTTGTCCTATGACCAATGAGACGATACGCTGCTCATTTTAGTACAGACAAGTATGTAATCTTACTAGTTGTATGTTGTATTCAGTCTTGATAAGAATAGGAATCAAAAGTGTCATATACTGAATCTTATAAAATGTTAAGTGAATTTTGTTTATATTCTGAGTCAAGATCACCTTATGATTGTTTGCTTATCTGTGACATAATCCAATTTGTTAGGTTCAGGTTGACGCGGTTTTTCCGGTGGTGATATCAACGTGTAATCCGGTGATGTAATATCGATTGCGGTTGACAATGATGGTTAGTGAACCGTTATAGCAATTTTAGATTCTTCCCGGGTGAGAGATTTTATTTTACATTGAATTTCATTGTCGATATCCTCGATTTCATAACTCCCTTTAGAACGATATATAGTTTGCCAATCAGTGTTACTTTTATTCTCAAAAACTAATGTAATTTTAGGCGGCTTACCCGCAAATGATTCTGAGCGGATATTCGGCCAGGTGTAAAAATACTTGCAATTGAGAAAGCGCTATTTCCAATACTGGAATCGGTGTTAGAAAATCTACACTGAATTCAGGTTTGTTTGATGTTATTGATATCATCATTGTTCTCAGCGGGGTTGTGTTTATGACTATCTGTTGAAGTACTTATTGTGGCATTGTCATCGGCGTTGCTATTATTCTCAATATTATGTTTTTCTAATTTTTACATCGCTGTATCATAAATATTAGTCATCGTCGAGACTTCGCTATCGGATATTACTGTGTAATCGAGGCTGGATGATATCAACGAATATATTTGCGAATACGTGGTTGACGCTGTTTGTATTTTAACTGTAAAATCATTTAATTTATTTTGACTACACAAGGATATTTTTTGTGATGATGATGCGAACTCCTGTGAGTGTTGTCGCCGTTGAAATACAAAAAGTAACATCTACAGGGGCGATCATCGTTATCGTCAATAATAATACACCTGATCAAGTGATAACTCTTGAAACCGAATACAATATGATATCGATGCATGTAATACGCCTGATATATGTTTTTATCTTCGTTGGATACATATCATCGAGATCTGTTTAGATTAGTTTGTAGCTCGCGGATTTGATCGTATGAATACTGCTGGGGTGAGGTCATCATTTAAATGTATTGTTTACTTAAATCAATTACAAATTATACATACCATTGTAATTGACGCTCGATCTACCTTATTATCAGCGGAAGCTTTAGCAAAATATTTCAGTGGAACCTTTTTATATTACCGCGTTTGTAGTATTAACCCCAGTAGATAAACTCGATGATTCGGAAAATTGTATCGGTGAAAGAAACCACGGTTAATCAATTTATCCCCTTGTAACCCGCGGTAACATGAATAATAGTACATTGAGTTGTCCAGGCAAAAGATCAGTGATGTATTGAATACAAGATTTTGATATATTTATCATGCGAGATTTTAACCTTATCGAGTCGAGCAATGATATTTGCAATATATGTCACGATATTATCATAAGTGTCGACGGCTCTTTAAGTATCAGAAAGTTTCAGAGAAACCGCTGATTTTCAAACAATATCAACGATTTCGACAGTCTTCTAAAATTTCTTTGAAGACATCCAAATTGACTATGTACGTAAACACCATACTTGGTCCGCAGCGTTGTTAATTTATCATCATTGGTTTTATATTTATTGTCTACGTAACTTTTTGTTGTCGCGTCGTTTTCCGATGTTGGATTATCAAGCGCGGTTATTTTATTTGAGTTCATGTAAAGCTAACCTCGCATTGTATCACCGGATTTCTTTAATCGGCTGTTAATATTATCTAGCACGGTTGATACAAGAACATCTTCTTTAGTTCTACCAATGGAAGCAAACACCGCATTATAATTTTATGTTGTCTTGTTAAGTTTAACTATAATATGTTTCAGAGAAACATTACTCGTTTTTAATTTACCCTGTCGGTTTTGAAATGTAACAATTTCATCCAGCTCTACGCTTGTCAGGTTTAATTGTTCAGGCAGTTTATCATTGATAGTTTTTGTTTAACAATCTCGATTGAAACCCTATTTCCTCGTGAGAGAGGTCTTCCCTACATATATACCATCATACGTTTAAAACGGTATTATTGGTATTTTCAAGTACGGTGTTTTGGGGTGGTGAGGATGATGCTCATATAGCTCTAAGAACATTATTAATCTCTTTACCGCATATTGGAGGATCAGTCATCGTCTGTGAGGGAAAAGTCGAATACCAACGATAAATATTTAATCGATTTATATATTTTAGAAATTCCCTAGGCGGAGCAAGCCCATAAGAATCAATATATATATATAGTTCCGCTGGGGTGAGTCGCGTATGCGACCCAAAGAGCAGCAGGTCCAGTGATATTATCGAGATTAATAATACCGGTTCAATGCTGTTAGGTTGTTGTGGTAATTGATCTCGCATAAAAATCTCCTCTAAAGTTTGTTATATTGTATTTTTTGGCGGATTCAATTAAATCAAAATTTGATAACGGGGTTATGAACAAACTCTCCCTGAGAGTCTCAAACCGGCTCTGTATCTTGTCAAACGACTGCCCGGTAGTCTTAGACCCCTTCCCTTTCTTATACCCTTTTCCAGTAACTTTCCTTAGTGCCATTACATCAGCGGTTCCAACAGCAGCTAATGCGGCAGCTTTGGCGACTGCGGGAGCCGCGGAGGCGATCAACGCTGGTAACACAGCAAGGACAGAAAATATTCCATCTGATTTAATAATATTTTTGACCGCGGAGGGAGCAAAATTAAATTGAACACCGGTTTTTGATTTTAGCGCTTTACTGAAATGATCAAGTTGAGTTGTAGGTAGTGATAGTTTATTTGGTCCACCGCTAGCAATCTGATTTTGTATTATTGTTATTTTTGCCCCACATGTACTATCCTTTTTAGATTGTAATTTCTTAGTCTGATCAGGATTCAGACTGACATTAACAAGACTATATGACATTTTATTTAATACGAGATTGACCTAATTGTCTACACGTTTTTACTGAGAATGTCAGCAATTGCTCTATATGGACCATCACCACCTATGACAGCGGTAGGAAGTTCTGTTATACGAGCTCGGAAATATATATCAACGAAAATCTGCCTGGTTAAATTGATGTATTGCAACGAAAGATAATAAATCGGATATAAACTTTAAAATCAGCTTGTGATCATTATAGACCGGTATCAATATTTTGATCTACTCCCGCATTATTCTGTAACGCAACGAATATATGCCTGGGACCAGAAATACTTTGTGTTGATGTTATATGCCATGTAAATACACCAGTGAGAGAATTCGTCATGGCATCCGTCGAAACCGCCAACCATGACAGTAATGATTGACCGCCCTTGTCCGTAAACGACAGTAACATTTCCCCTGTGACGATTGATGGAGTCATTACCGGCATCCACAATGAGAGTTTTTATAAAATGATTTTACCATCAGGAACACTAGCACCACGCCAGATTGCATTGTTGTCATTATTTTTTCGTGTGAGAACCACTGTATGTTTAGTTCCGAATATAACATTTCTAACATTTGTACAAAACTCGAAAATATGAAACAGTGGAAACGCGCTGGAAAATCTATCATTGTTATCTAACATTGCTTTACGCGTTAAAAACCCTTGGTTAAAATAAGGATTATCACCCATAGCAACATCTACGAAATCGGCGTCATTAGCAGGAACTGAGTTCATTTTTGGCCGCCTCATAAAATATTTAGTATGATCAGGGTTATTAGTAGTATCCATAGCGAACATCATTGATGGACCAGCCGATCTTGTATAATCATCAGAATATTTTGCTAAACCTACTATTATTGTGGCAAAATCAACATCATGCTCGACATATTTGATTTCTCTTCTATCAATCATATATCTAGCACTACTAAACAACGCTATAATCCCATTATTGTCTAAACCAACCGGGATATTTGCAAGGTTACCATATCGTGTGGAAGCTGCAACATTTTGTAAAAGTTGGCCTTCTACTTCGATGAAAGCTTTAGCAGGTAAACAAATATTTGCTTGTATCTTGAACGTAAAGTTCTATTCTTGTATCGCGGAATAGTTATAAAACTGATATTCGCGTATATAATCAGCTTTGAGAACCGGTGTGTCTACATCAAATGCAGAGTCGAGTACAGATTTGAACATTTTATTATATAATTTTGGATCTAAATTGCGATCTCACGCGGAATTTTAGACCACTCAACCGCTTTTACATTTCCCGCAATAATCCTCATCAGTTCAGTAGACGGTAATTTTACTAGTAGTGTATTTTTTCGTCGTCGAATCAAGATTACTAATCTTTATTTACCTGCATTAAACGCTTTATCGGCAACATCAACAGCACTAATACCTTTATCACGAATAACATCGATTTCTTTCATCGATAATTGTTTTGCGATCGGTTCTCTTTTTGGAGCCATTCTTGTGAATAATCCTTGAACAACATCACCCAGAGCCCGTCTCCATAATACACATTATAAACAGGTAATCGTGAATTTTAAGTCATGGCTGGTTTATGATGGTTGTAGAATATGATCATCTTACCTAATTATTATTTATCTAATCGCTGTAAGAATCTTCATCGTGTTCGTCGATAAACTCTCGATATACACCGATATCCATAATACCACTTTGAAATAATCGTCTAAAGATATTGGCGCCTTCATTAATTATTTCCGGCGAGTTATTTCCGTCTCGTGTACCCAAGATGAGAATTTCTCATCGTGCTATATCGGAGAGAATATTACTAGGACAGTCAACAAGACCACTACCGCTACTATAACCAAATGCCCCTAGCGTATCATCATATTATTCTTTAGATTCCAATCCCAAACATTTTAAAGTATCACCCACATCTGTTATTCCTTCTTGCTTTGAAGTTTTTTGTATTTTCCTTTGCTATTTTCGCTGTTTTTGTTTTACTATTTCCTGCAGTTTTAATTCTTACTTATGATCATATAGTTTATTTATGATATCGATATACCCTATTTCCGACACGTTTTGCATCAACTCGACTATTTTTAGTTTTGATTTTATCAAATACATCAGCCCATTGTTGTTTATTTCCTTATATTCCGGTTTCAACATTCTCCGTTTGATTTCATAAGTCGTAACAACAAGAGCTGGACGTCCCTTTGTATCACTTTTATCGATTACTGTTAAAGCCTCATCAGCAAATTTATTACGTAATTCTTTGGTTATTTCTTCACCGGTTTTTTTTATGTGGACCAAATTGAGGTCTTTCCGGTTTTGGTATTACAGGAGGAAGATTTTGTAACAGTCTAAATGTTTCTTCAGTTCACTCCGTGATTCTTTGAAGGTCAGAGAGAATAGGCTTTTTTCCGTTATCCTCGTCTTTAATATCTCCCAATATAGCTCTTTCAGTAGCAGATGCAGCTTTCTCAGCAGTTGTTGTAATAGGTTTAAATAATTTTTCAGCGTCTGTGACAAAATCAACATGAGATTCCAGTCGTTGATGTAATTTTTGTGTGAGAGAATATCTCAAGGAAGAAGTATTTAATTGAGGCGAGTCGCTCTCGAGTTAGTCTAGTTGTTAACGATTCTCCTATCATTATTGTTATAATGACGATTAAATTCATAGATGCCAATTATAGCACGACGACGCCAAAACAACAATTCGATATCATTTTTTTTTTTCATTTTCGAGATCATTATTTTAATATGTTAAATAAGCTAGTTTTTGTCTAAAAAAAAAAATTGGCGGGCAAACCCTCCATGCTGCTATATCGTTTATTAGAGACCAACATGCATCCACAAATGACATAACCTATTTTGCTTGTTATTATTATGGGTATAGGCTGTGGAAATTAATGAGCAATATATATATGTATATATATATATATATATATATATATATATATATATATATATATATATATATATATATATATATATATATACATATATATATGACACAAAATTTGGTTTTAAAGGTAGAAGTAAGATCTGACAGAGCGGTATAATATCTACTTATATTGCAAGGATACAATTATTTCACATTGTAATGGTTGTCATCGGGTCGCTGATAGTTTGTCAGCCAATTCATTAATTATTGAATAGACTGATATTAGTTTCGGCATGCGTTTATTTGCGTCATTGTATTTGGCAACATAAAATACATGTTCGTTTTCAGCTCAGTATTATTAAAATGGTAATCAATGACATACAAGAGCACATTCAACATTCAAATTAAAATATTACATTTACTGCTTAGCTTTGAAGGAGTGTTACCCGTTGGTAACATACAATTCTTATGGCGAGTTTTCGAAGGCAAAACAGGGAAAACTGAGACCAGAATAGCAACAAGAACAACAAAAAGCGAATTTATTTTTTAAAAATCGTGTGTTCACTAGAGAATCAGGTTTATTACTATACTACGTTCCCTACAGTTTATGTTTCCACCACGATTACATTTGGAAAACAAAACAATTTTTTTTCTTTTCACGGCTTTGTAAATTGTACATAAATGAAGACGCAGAACATACATTTGTTAAGTGGTTAAATGCTTATAAATAAAAAGTAGTTTAAACATATCACCAAATAAAGACAATTTAATGGATAAGCATATTGCTCATATTGGACATAAGAAAAAAAGGCGGATTTATATTATGCGTACAAAATATAAGAGTTCAATGTATATTCAGTCTAGGAACATACACAACTTAAGTGAAAAAGACCTAGCACCTGACATGAAATAAGTCACCAAAAAAATGTATATGCCCTCTTATTCTAGGAGTGTATTTAACGTTTTTCAGGAAATGCTTAAAATCACGGTTGTATCAGAAAACCGTCATTTAAAACTTGGCAATAGTAACACAATGATTATCAATAATAATTCATACCATTATAATATGGTAATATGCCTACAGAAGAGACGGTGTGTACCATCATCGCGTATATCATAAATACATTTTTTGTAAAGTATTGATTACAAAGATATATATCAGCAGCATGTGCAATCCAATCATAACAAGTTCCATTCTGTTTCTGTGTATATTTGCAAACCTCTTAGTATGGATACATGCCCGGATTTTTGTATAAGGACTCCGTTATGACTGTGTATATATATGGTAAGTATTACTAGATTGACACATGGGTGTGTCTACTAAGAAAGGATGCCGATACCAAATACCCAGAAGTCTTTTTTATGTGTGCATGATGCAGATGATAATCAATGCATACATGATGATGTGTATAAGATTAATTATTCTGAAGCGAAATAAAGAAAGTTATGTGAACGATACTAATGTCAATTGCCTTTTTTTTCAGGATGCACAAATCAAAGAATGCGTAAGTTATATTTCTGAAATAAATGTACTTTTCTGAGTAAATAATTATACAATATGCACTTTATAAGACTTTTTTCATATGATACATGTGTCTAGAGCATGTATTATAGTATGATTAGACTTTTTATTTCATTTGACTTTGTTTTTGTTATTTTGATGGAAACGTGATGCTAAGGTTATTTATGTAATTATTATAACACCAATTAATTAATTAGGAGGGCATATACAATTTGAGAGTGGATAACATATTACATCCCTTTGTACAATTCCCAATATGCTACGGCTTGTTTGACGTTATAACTCAGCAAAGTTTGGAAAAGAAACAATCAAATTGTTATTAAAGGAGAAACAAGTAAACGAAAGTCATTATAAAGTGCAAATTGCATAATGTATAAAGCCATTACGTGATACTGAATGCATACTTCTATATCTTACATAACGTCACTTTTCTCTTTACTAGATGTACAATTGTCATCTGTGGAACCTCATATATTAACGTACTGTTAAAAAGACACATACCGTTAAGTTATTCATAGTAATAATGTATGCGGTGGCTACTCCGTTTTATTTAAACGATTGTAACGTATTGTGTCGTAATTAAAATGATGTTTTTACTTTCTAAACCTCTTTTCATCATTATTGTAAATATGTTTTCATAACGTTTCATTTAAATGAACGTATCTTCTATTGCTGTAATTTAAGTTTATATTTACCATGATGTCGTCTTCTTTGTATTATATTGATACATTTAAAGTCCTTATTGGACAACTCTACGTTGAATGTTGGATATGTACTGTTTATAATCTATTTATGTCGTTTGTTTCTAAATACTGTTTGTGTACGTATTGAAAAATCTAGAAATTCATGTCATTGTTTCTCTAGATTGTTCATTTAATGTGATGCTTTTCTAGATTGTGGGAACAGGTCTTGTCTATTACTAGTGTGGTTTATGTAGAATGTTGATTTTAAGTGTTGAAATGGCTTAACTCATTGCTGTCATGGTTTATGTACATTGTCCATGTAAGTGGCTGAAAAGCGTTATCTATCACACTCGTAGTTTCTTTAGATTGCTCATGTATGTTTTACAACGGCATTATCTGTCATGGTCATGGTTTCGTTGTTCAGGAAAATGTTGAGAAGGTGTTCCCTGTTAAAACCTGTTAATTGGGTCGTATTAGACGGTGTGCCGATGTTATCCGATAACTCACTATCGAAGAGACATTTTGTTAATACCAAAAACAAACAAATACATTACATACAATAAAATATTGTGTTGAACTTCATATATACACATTATTTTATATCTATATAGACGTATCGCGTGTGTGAGGATAAAGACGACAAACATTGTAGATTAAGATTATATGCACCTTCCAAAACCAAAGTGATGCAGTGTTTATGTTATTCATTTAATTTTTGGATTAACTGTATACCTTTGTAAATGTGATTTTTTCTGCAAATTGTTAAGTCTTTACATTCACATCAATGAGGACTATATTATTGTTTAAATATTCTAATGTATTTGATATCACCCACACTCAGAGTGTTCGATGTAGTGGAACGTAATAGAATAATTGTTTACTTTTCTCAAAATAAATACAAATAAAATAGCACACTGATGCGTAAATGCTTGAAATTTGAAGTAATTGTTCTTGTATTGGGGCTAACGCCATCTCTAATTGCAACAAAATGCAGAACATCGCGGCCACTTTAACTGGTAGAACAATCAACACGAAACTTGTACCTGCTGTCTCACATACCCGCCTTGCTCAAATCTAATACTCGCATATGTTGGAGGGGATGTACCTGTGATTGGAACAGCGATTGCTTTAGATCACTCGGTCACCAGTGGTTCATTGAAGTAACTGCAAATATTTGCTTACTAATATTTGCAACAAGTAAAAACCTATATATGTGCAACTGTTAGGAACATACTACCTAATAACTATATTACTTAGAAATATACTATTATTGAATATAAATGTTACTCATTGCAAAGTATTACTTAGCACTAGTTTTACTTTGTTAAGTAACCATGACTTTGAGTAAATATATAAAATGTTCATGTGAATAAGCAAATGAAGCAATAAGTAAATAATCACCAGTTTAATAAAATACAGTATCTCCTATCAACATAAAATTACAAGTGTAAATTCCATTGGTCTTGTTCTTTCCAAAAATGCAATCCATATCAGGTACGAAAATATCTATGTGAACAATGCATAATATCACTTTGAAAAGAGAAAAGTAGTTGGCAGCGAAGTTGAGCATATTTGAGCAGTATCATAATCCTACTCCAGTGGTTTCTGTTTCGATACCCAACCATCGCAACCCAAGGTGGATACAGATTAATGATGCATTATGTATGTGCCACCACTTTTAGGTATACAAGTCCTTATACTTCGGACATTTATATTGCAAGGCATGTATTACATTGCAAATGTAAACCTTTGTCAATACATCATTGCACTATGTGTGGCTTACATAAAATACTAAAATAAGTAATGTTAATTGCTAAGAACAAATATTAAATTGGGCAAGTGCTTGCTTTTGTTGCATGTTAGAGATAGATGCATGGATGAATCGATGAATGGATGAATATATACTGCTCTAAATCTCGATCAAGCAATTGTAGAACGATTTAATCGGACAATTGCTGAGCGGTTATTTGGATATCATTACTCGAAGGAATTTATTCAGGATAAAAGATCCCGTGAATGGGACAAGAGATTACCAGGCGTAATTACCGCGCTGAATAATGAGATTACTCGAACAATCAACATGAAACCTAACAACGCGATTAAAATAAAATATATACCTGTAAAACTGCAAAATGATTTTTCAAAACAACCAATCTTCAGCAATGTCACTGTTAGTTATTTATATGAACGAAGAGAGCTTGAAGGTTGTACAAAAAGAGCTACTGATCATATTTGGAGTGTCACGACGCATAAAATGTCTAGTATAAGACGATCTACGGGTAGACCGCCGGTATATGGTTTGGATTCAGCTGCTCATCAGCGAGGATTTACCCGTGAACAATCTACAAGTGATACCCGATGTTACTCAATTACCGCCGCGTGGTCTTAACTAGCACCTCTGCGACTGTTGCACTCAAGACATGTCAGCATCACATTATCTTTGGTATGACCTACGCTGCTATTTTGTCTGTCTACGGTAAATAGGCGACGATCTTTATCCGACCAACACCAACGCATTATACAAATACAACTCGCGCAGTGATTATTCTGTTGTTGTTTCAGCGTAATATTAAATTCAACATCATTGTCAAATTTTCTGTTATTTTTTTGTTGTCCTATTGTTTATAACCGGAAAGTTTGTTTCTGATTATATTATCGCTGACAATATCAGTTATTGCAGTGTCATTATAGTCTAAAACAACTCTTTGAAGTTGATTTATTCTTCGTACTGTGGACACCGCAAGATAAAATAAATTCGACCACTCGATGTGATTATCTATGATCCAAACAATTATATCAGATATAGTCAGCCGCTGTAAAGAATGTATCGTCGCTGCGTATCCTAACTTCCATGGGGATTAAAGCAACGCGCAATACATCTTCGACGACAATGATATAAACTAACATAATATCATTTAACACGAAAATCTGCTTCTCTGTCAGGCCGGGAATATCAACTTCGATATTTTGTCTTCGTGAATCCTTGGGTCTATAACACAGCGGCACTGGAAGAGTTGCAAATGTTTCTTTGTGTTTGTGTTAAATAACTTCATTGGCTGGTGGTTGACAATGATCGCCGCACATTATCACTTTTGTATTCGTTAGCAGTAGCCACTCGAGAAACGTTTGTAATGCATCTAACGACACCGTGCATATATCATCCTTAATAATGATTTCAGGAATATATTTCTCGCCCATTCGATCTTGATAACTACGTAATCTTGCAGTTTACGCTGACTGCATGATGATATTTTTTTTGTTATTATCGAAATAATTCCAGCGATTCTGGTCGCCGCGGATATACAAATTGAACAGCTATCGGGGCAATCGTTGTCACCGAGGAGAGTATTATACCGGCTCCAATGATTACACCACTCTCTGAGTACACTATAACATCAACTGCGGTGATTCTTCGTCGATATTTTTTTATTTTTGTTTCGTACTTCTGGGTGAGGGTTTTGAGTTTAGTTTGAAATTCCCTGACCTGATCATAGCGATATTGTTGTGACGTTGCCAATGATGACATTTTATTTTCAAATCGTTTACGATTTCAATTTAGTTGTTTACTTAAATCCGCTACGAATTCCACATGCCATGTTACTGAAACCGTAGCCAAATTTTTATCAGTGGATGTTATCTTGAACTATTCAGTTGTATCCTTGTGGATGATCGTTGATGTCATATTGTTGACCCCAGATGAACTAGACGATGAAATATTAAATTGAGTCGGTGTCACTAGTGTTAATAGATAAATGCCTTTGACGGTCGCGATGACACTTAATATGTCGTTTGTAGGTGTCCACGCAAATGATCCATGTTGAATTGGGTATACTATGTTGTTGGTTCTCTCATGATGAATTTTTGTTTTTTCAAGTATTGCTATCATCTTTGGCATATCATTTCTGATGATATCGTTTGTTGTTTTAATATCAGCTTGATAGCTTCTATTCGCCGATTAAAATCGTGGTTATTTCATTACTGGTTGCTTAAAGATCATCGATGGATTTTTTAATAGGGAGTTTTATGTCAATTTTATGCAGCGTGGTTGCAAAAATGTATGAATGATATTTTTACGAAACAATGCAAACGTTTCAACGTGATCTGCATATTTGACTTGAAGTGTTGCAAATTCTAACATAGTTGTTTTTATCTCCGTGAGTTTCGTTGTGGTCACCGGTGGATTTCCAAGGAAATATAATAACGGCTTGTCAATATTGTCAATTATACTTCTTTGCAATTCCGAAAACTGATCGAATTTAATTATATGGTCGTCGTATTCATCGCGTAGTTTTTTAATGGTTCTAAATTATTATTATCTAAATTATTAATTCGTTCCACAATAGTTGAAATGAGGACGCCCGGTTTGAGTTTACCCTGATCGGAAAACAACGCGATAGTGCCTTTTAACTAAAATATCATCACGGGAAATATTACTCGTTTTCAATTTACCCTGACGATCTTGAAATACAACTATTTCATTGGGATCAACACTTGCTAAGGTCAACATCTCAGCTATTTCATCTTCGATTATTGTTTTTACATCGCTGGCAGCAGTGCCATCGGCATCGGGTTTCTTCAGCGCTGACAAAGATCGTCCCTAAATACCAATCATGTTATTGCAAAACTAACTATTTATCTAAAATCTCCTCTATTGCCAGCGACTGCTAGTACATTCATTCACGACTCGATCAATCGGTTTTCCTGATGTTTAAATAGCGTCAAGGACATTTAATACTTCGTTGCCGCATATTGGTGGGTCATTCATTTGTTGTTTTGGTAGCGTAGAATATCAGCGAGGGGTGTTTAAGCGGTTAATATAACTCATAAATTCTTAATTGGCGCTAACAAATATGAATCGAAATAAACAATTGCACGCGGATCAATCGCGTATGCAACCCAGTGAGTTCCAGGTACGGTGCTGTCATCGAGATTAATGATACCGGTTTCAACGCTGTTTTGTTGTGCCGGCAACGGATCTTTCATAAAGATACCTCTGAAGTTTTTAATCGCTAGTGCTTTAGCAGCATCGAGTAAATCAAATTTTGACATGGGAACTATTAAAGTGTTCCTGGGATTATCGGGCCCTTTCCGCTGTACCATGAATACGGGGCTCCTGGTAGTCTTAGACCCTTTCCATTTTATTATATCCCTTTCCGGTAGCTTTTTTTAGTGCCATCCCTACCAACGGCTGCTAACGCTGCCGATTTAGCCACCGCTGGGGCCGCTGCCGCAATCAACGCTGGAATCTCAGCTCACAACGGAAATATACCGCCTGATTTTATCATGCTTTTGATCGCGGCTGCAGAGAAAGTGATCTGAACACCCTTTTTATCTTTGAAAGCATCATTGAAGTGTTTTATCTGACGAGTTGTCAGTGACAATTTATTCTGACCACCAGATATCTGATTATGTTTCAGCATTATTGTGGTTCCACGTTTTTTTAGCTGATTCTGATTGCAATTTCTTGAGTTGACCAGGAGTCAACGTAACACTAACAAAACTATATGACATTATACAATAACATGTTGATCTAATTGTTACATTAAAAACTCTTTGAGTTTTAATCATATATTTTCCACTGGTGCATTGATTACTCTCATTCGTCCACCAACACCTTCGAGTTGCATTGATTTATCACTGAGAATGACATCAACCTCTCTATAATTAACACCAGCAGGGGCTACACGAGCTCTAAAGTGTATATCAACAACGGATTGTCTTGTTAAATCAAGATGTTCTAGCGAAAAATAATAGATCGGATACAGATTTGTAAAATCCAATTGTGATATTTTGCAGACTAGTATCGACATTTTGATCGCGTCCCAGATATGACATCAGACGATGATACACACGTGCAATATGGTTTGTTTCGTAATCATGTTGTATATCCTCGGATGGTTCTTGTTGTCCGTTTATTCTCAGGGAGACTTCATTAACGCCCAATTTATCAAATATCATATGGCTGCGTTCTTGATTGTTTAATCGATCTCTATTCTGTAGCGCAACAAATATATGACGTGGGGCTGAGATACCATGTTTTGATGCTGGGTGCCATGTAAATGTACCAGTAATATCAGAATCCATGATATCTGTGGTCACTGATAACCAACACAACAATGATTTTCCTCTTGTATCCATAAATGATAGTAGCCGTTCTTCTGCTGTGATTGGCGGAGTCATTACTGGCATCCACAGTGATAGTTTTGTTAAAATGACTTTACCGGCAGGAACACCAGCACCACGCCAGATTGCAGCATTATCATTACCCCTTCGCACGAGCGCTACTGTATGCTTCGCTACATAAATAACTTTCATACATTTCTGCAGAATCCGAATATATGATGCAGTGGAATTGCGCATGAAAATCGTCGATGCTGTCCTTGCAACGTTGCTACGCGTGTTGCAAACCCTAAATTGTAATTAGGATTACTATCTACGACATCAAAGGTACCAGCTGGTCTTGTATATCCGGCTGGTGCTGGATCAGCTGCAGTATCTCGTGTTGCCTTTACCCTAGTATGATGAACGTGTTCATGGTGATCATTAATATCTTTAGAAAACATTATAGATGGACCTGCCGATCTTATATAATCATCAGAATTTCTTGCTAACCCTATTATTGTTCTGGCAACAGAAACATCACGCTCTATATATTCAATTTCTCTTCCATCAATCATATATCTTGCACTTTCAAATAGCGCCATGATACCATTATTAACAAAACCAACTCGGATATTTGGGTTATTGTCATATGGTGTATTAGCTGCAACATCTCTTCGATAAACGCTTCACACGGTATAAAATATTTGAAGTTCAATTCTTGATCGAAGATCCGGATGTACTGCATGATAAGAATATAATTGATAATCACGTGCAGAATGATCTTTACGCACTGGGGCGTCCATATCAAAGGCTGGATCAGGTGATCGTTTGAACATTTTATAATATATTCGTTGATCTAAATCATGATTTTCATCGTGGTCGTTGACGACCCCGTCGTATTTTTAAGCCACTTCCCGCTATCATATTTGCGTTTATATTATCTTGGTCACTTGCGATTAATGATGAAGTCACCAACGATGCTAATTTCTGATTCATTGCGTTATTTATTATTTTACTAACACTTGCAGGCATGATTTGTGTAGACGCTGTTAGTTTATCCTTCACGGCTGAAAACGCCTTCCCGGCAACATCGCCAACAGCGTTAATACCCTTATCACGAATAACATCAATGACTTTCATTGATAATTGTTTTGCTAGCGGCGCCACTTTTGGAGCAATTCATGAAAATAACCCTGCAATGGTATCACCGAGACCATCATCATAGTACGCTCTATAAAAAGGTAATCGTGAGTTTACTACGTATACGCTAGTTGTTTATCATGGTTGTAGTGTATGATCATTCTTATTTAAATGATATTTATCTAATCGGGTGACGAAGTCATCAAATGAAAAATCCAAGGGATTTTCAGTCACTGTGATAACCGTCGACTAACTCATCAATGAAATCTAGATATGTTTCAATATCCATGATGTCACCTTGAAATAACCGCCTACAGATATCAGCTGCTTCATTAATTATTTCTGGTGAGAATTTGCCAGCTCGTTTCCCTCCGATGAGTACCTCTAATCGTGTTATATCGCTGAGAATATTACCAGGGCAACGAACAAGACCACCACTTGGACCACTGGAAAATCCCTTTCCGGTTGATTTTTTTAGTTATATCAGTTGCACTTTTTTCAGAATCAGCTTCTGCCATGATTTCTATTTCACCTGGGATTGTGTCTGCTGTATATATTGGTGGTGGTTGTGTGACACCTTTTATCATAGCCATACATTTAGCAAAATCATGAGTTATTTATTGTGTTATTTTAGTTTTACCGCGGTTTGCTAAAAATACTTTATTCGACCAGGTGTCTAGAAGTTTTATAAAATTTCTCGACTCGTCGTCTTTTAAATAATTATCTCTTCTATTTTTTTAAAACTTTCTTTAGTAAAATTAACTAATTCAGATTCTGTTTGGATTCCTCTAATTATATTTATCGCTTCAGCCGTAAATATATTTTCAGATGAATAGTCTCCTCTTGCAACAGCGCCTTGTTGTTCAAGTGATTCAGGTGGTGCGATAACATCAATATCACCTAGTCGTTCAAGTTCGTCTTGAAGTTGTCGTTCTTGTTGTTCTTGTCGTCGTACAGCAGTTATTATATCACCAGGAAGTGTTTTTAAAGATTTGTTTGCTTGGATCTTTCTGTTATTTGTTCAAGTATAGGAAGAAGAGGAGCGTCTTTTCTATGTCCCTCCTTGGGGACATCTCCATATATTACTTGCTCAGTGGCTGATATTACCCCCTTCGTTGTCGTGGTTATTGGTTTAAACAACTCTTTAGGTCCGCAGGAAAATAGGTCTGAAGACTCTGCCTAGCTTGTAGATTATTTCTGACAGAGTCGCGGATTGGTAAAAACTTTTTAGTTGACACTAATCTCTCACAAGCCAATCTAGTTGTTAGTGATTCATTGACCATTATTGAAATCGCAAAGAATTTTCCAATTTGAACTACAAAGTAATTTCAATTTAAATACAGTGATTTTGTCACCCAAACATGACAAGCAATGACTAAAATCAATAAAATAAAATATTTACTATGACAATTTCACTATAATTTCCTTATAGTAACACGTTCATTAATAAACTCCAGTATATACTTTCAACCGCTATTGTTGACTAAAACCACCTTTACAAATTTTGTTATAGTTGAGCGCACATACCTGTCTATGGAGTATTTATACATGTCTGTAGTAAGAATTGTACACACATAGCCAAATCGCAACTTATACAACGGGGGAATCCGCAAGGGGATTTTCATTTTGTTCAATGAACACCCTGATATTCCTGATTTTTTAATTAACCACCCGTTTAGTTTCATATTCCTGCCCCAGTTCTTTTCTTATTCTTTCCACGATAGTACATAACGGGACAAACACATTGACGTCGTCACAGAATGCAAGGGAATCACGAATAGATTTCTGAATTTTTTTTACAATCGCATACTTTTTTCGGTAAGATGTATTTGTTATTCATAACGCCGTATTCAATGTCCTGGAAGTCTGAAATAATTTGATCACAATTTAAATTATCTGTATTTTTTTAGATTTCAAATTTGAAATTTCAGTTATAACCTTATTGATATTTTCAGAATTCATATTATATGATATTTATATATCTCTAATATATTTTTTCAAAATAAACAGCAACCCATGATGAGCGATTATCATTCATTGGGTCCCTTATTTGGCCTTTGTGTCTTTCATATGGTTCTTTTTCTTTGAGAGTATATTTTTTCTTTTTTTTCATTGAGAGTATTTTTTTTATCTTTTTGTCTTTTTTTCTCTCTTCACTCTCTCTTTGACCATATGACCTTTTCTTTTGGCCTATAATTCATTCTGAATTATCCTGTGGGGCTACCCTAATGTGACGGAGAGCTTATTAGATCCATGGCTACTGTTTATTTTGAGGGCGTCTTTGTTGTTATACACCTCCCCATGAAAATTAGTTTCTCAGGGGTGCGAAATCACACCGTCAGGTATTTGACTTGACGGGAGGTGTACACAAGTATCTTTGGGCTGGCGCCCTCGATTATATAGAACAAACCATCCATCGGTATCGTCGACAATATGCCTTTTCCGGGATTCGAACATTTTGCCTCTCGGAAGCTCGGGACGACGAAATTCCAACGCGTAACGAATGCACTAACTGTTCTTATCTACGGGTATATGATTTTGAATCCAATATATATGTATTACGTACATGTAGGGCAAACAAAGAGGTGGTATTTGTACTTAAATGATTATTGACAACCGAATGCTTGAAAAACACAAAAAAGAATACAACCGTTTGTATATTCTTCATTGCCTCACCAAAAAACAGATAATTGATTATTCTGTTGAGAATTGTGATAATTATAACCAGCCAATGAAAACCATTGATATCAGATGACGTAGTGTTTCAAAAAATCTACTGAGATTACCTCTCTTTGCTAAGCCGACATAACCGTACGAGTTATTCCCCTTAATGATATATAGAATAGTACAAAATGAAATTTAAATATAAACGAATTTAATTTTGTTTTTAAAGCGCTTCGAAAAAGTAGATCAATAAACCCCTTCTGCTATATTTCGTACTGAGGGTTTACAAATATCGAATTACAGGCTTCATCTATTTATTTAAATATCATTTGCTCGTTATTTTCAGTATTACATGATCTTATTGGCCTGGCATTTTTCGAGTTTTATCCAGCCTTTCCTCGTTTTAAATTCTCACTTTGTGTAACATATTGTAGGTTTGATAAAGAATTATTCTTAGAATTGGAATCAATGTGATCGATAACAAAACCATCCTTGATCAATCCATTAAAGACCTCGTAGACGAATCGATGACAGTAATACATTTTTCCTCCAGCATTAAACTTCAAATATCCCATACCATTAATCCGCCCGACTGGATTCTTCAGTCTACGGTTTCTAATAATAAAATCACTGGAAGCTTCATATTTGCTGATCACAGGATGCGATTTAAATTCTTGGTTCATTTACGTACTAATACTATTTGTCTAATTTATTATTTGCTTGAAGTATTACTTTGGAATCTATCAATGTGTTGGAGGTCTTATGATTTTGTCGCCGACACAATTATTGATGGAGTTCCTAATGTAGTTTTTAACTCTATTATCATAATAACGCTACAACTCCCTATATCGCTTACCACCGCAACTGAGTCATAACTGCGATTTACCACGCACCCCTACCCCACATCGTAGGCAAGGGTCCGGGCCATGACCTCCACGTCGTACGCTTTGCATATGATACCCACATAATTCCTTTTTACATGATTTGATACACGGGGTTAATGATCCAATCATAAGCCATTTGCAATGATTCATTATTTATAAATTTCCTATTTAAATACATATTTTAATTATAATATAAAGGAGTTCTCGAGATTATCGACCATTAAGCCCTGGAAAAATGTTAAATTCAATCTCGATAGAGTCTCTGATACAACAAAGGGTCTAATAGGTGATAGAACCATAATAAGTAGAATCCGCGATTGTTTTAATGAATTCAAACACGATGGAGCATCTTACTGGGTTTCACATTTCGAATTGATGGCATTGTTTATGCTACCATGAACGACGAAAGAGCAGCCGCGATATTCTCACATAATGACAAGACAAAGTATTTTTTAGAGTGAAATTCATTACCAACTCGGAAACACGAGATTCGATTATCAGAGATAACTATGACCCCATCTTGAAAGATGAAACAACTGTCACTGTGAGTCGAGATTCCAAACCAGGTATTCTGACTGGAATTGACAAACCGTACTACGAGAGATCCTATCCCGAAACAGCAGTTGTTTATCTAATCTATCCGCTAAATGATAAACCAGCATTGATAAACTAAAACCAATGAAACTGTCAATGTTGAATTCGTGAAGAATGAATTGTGTAGCAGAACGAATAATAGAACACTTCACAAATGCGTTGCGCGGAAACAAATTGACTGATCTAAGACACAATAAAATAGATGAATGGGGACCAACAGTGAAGGAGAGCGGAGCAACAATTCAAAATGTGGCAGAGTTGGAACGAATACTATAATTCCCAATATCGATAACGACGATAACAGGAGAAGTATTATACGAACCGAAATATAAATCAAGGGGGGGGGGGGCTCCAATCAAAAGTATTGATCATAACGAACACGCGTGGACATCTGCAGTAACAATATTCCCACGGGATAGAACAATAAAATATCTACCCGCGGAGTCCTCCCTGGAATTCTTCCTGGAGTAGAAACTATTTGATTTCATTTACCAGTTGAGTAAAAACGATCCTGTGTCAGTGTGGTTACTTCAAAGGTTTGAAAATGAAGAGGGTAAATTCGGTCAAATTGTAAAACCAAACGGAGAATTATACCGTACTGAAGCCCTCCATGATACGATGAAAAAACTAGCTAGTATATTTTCAACAGAACACGACGAACATTTATTAACAAACTATTTTACAATTCCGTGGGTTGCAGCTCATTTTGCGAGAACGAAAAACACGTGGAATCCAACAAGAGCTGAATTTCTGTCAGATATCAAATCAAGCTGCATTGAGTATGGTCATGGCAGATTATGGAATACAAAATATACCTCTGAAACCCTTATTTCGGTTGATATGGTTTCGTGTTATCCCGGGAGTTTTCTCGGGTACGGAGAATGCGCTGAGTACTTCAAACGATTTGGACACCCCACACATGAAATGGCCCGTGTTGCGATTAATGGGCCACTACCCGATTTTGATCTAACCGGATTCGCTCGTGTGGTATCATTTGAATTGGCTACAGGACTTCATCCGTGCTGTTATGTTTGGATTGCTAGACACATCTCTGAAAAAACACTTGATGCCAATAGTGTTATTACGGTGTATGATTGATTCTAAAATGCTGATATCGTTGATAGTCAGTGAAGCAATTATATCATGTCGAGCGCCGACTGAAGTCTGGTTACCAGGACCTGATATTCTAGATAGTATAATCAGCGAAAAGAGAAAACAGTCTTTGAAGGTAGAAATAAAGACGCAAAAGAACTTGGTAGAAGAATAATCGGCAAATTCAGTCAGGGTGGAAAATACGAAAATAGAAGATATTCTTCACGGTTGATTATAGATAGCGTCGAATACGTTTTTATAGTCGCGGATGTAACATCTAAGGGTATATATGTCAATTGTAAAGACGCTTTCTTGTCCGATGGAACAAAATTGGGTACAATTCTTACTTACAACGAAGGATACAGCCTTCAGTATACACATTTGAGGGCGTCTATGCTGGCTTATGCCTCTATCAATTTATTTTCGATGATAAATAGATTTCCTGACACCAAAGTTAGAGCAGCCGCTGATTCATTTTATATAAACGCGAAACACAGCGAAGCAGTGGCTAAATTCACTTATTCAGACGAGAGTTGGGGATCATGCAGAATTAACCGGGAAATACTGCGTGATTATTCCAAATCAGCATATGTTACGATTAGAAACGATTAGTTGAAAAATAATCAGATATCAGAACTATCTAATGCACTAGCAGATATCTGATCCATTATGCATATATAAAACCGTTTACTTAAACGGCTGTGGTGGGTCAGGAAAGACGACTCGTGCGATTGAATTATTTCTTGGGAAATCAAACATGATTGTGCTAACACCGACACACAGAATTGCCAGAGAGATGAAACAGCGAGGAATTAATGCAACCACTTGTCACAGTTTCTTTCGATGGAAAGGCGACGAATGGACTCCTGATCGAATGGGTGAGAAATTTATTCCAGAAGTCATAATTTGGGATGAGATATGCGCGGTGTCGTTAGATGTATTACAAAGATTTCTCGATTGGTTATTGTTAGCGAATACAAAAGTAATAATGTGCGGCGATCATGTCCAACCGCGTCCATTGTGAAATAACACGTGACAAAATTTCGGAAACACGATTAAATGATTTTTGGGAAGCGTGGAGACCAAACGATTTGATAGTAGCAAGTAGAAAAATAGTCAGAGACACACTTCAGATGAAGTTATTTGAATTGCATCAATTGGATAAAAACAACTTTGCAACACTACCAACGCCGCTGTGTTATAGACCAAAGGATGCACGAAAACAGAATATCGAAGTTGATATTCCTGGGCAAAGTATTTATTAAATGATATTGAGCTTGTTGATATTAATGTCGTCGAAGATGCATTACGCGCTGATAAATCACCATGGACGCTAGGTTACGCAGTGACGATACATTCTTCACAGGGATTGAATGTATCCGATACAGTTGTTGGGATCATAGGTAATCACATCGAGTGGTAAAATTTAGTTTATCTTGCATTATCCAGAGTACAAAGAATGAATCAACTTCGAAGAGTTGTTCTAGACTATAACGACACTACAAAAAGTGATATTGTCAGGAATAAAATAATCAGAAAAAAACTCTGGTTATAAACAACAGGACAAAAAAAAATAATAGATAATTTTATATTGATGCTGAAGCAATAATCAATCTGAAACAACAACAGAATAATCACTCCGCGAGTTGCAATTGTATAATGAGTTGGCTTTTGGTCAGATAAAGATCCTCGCTAATTTACCGTAGGTCATACCAGAGATAGTGTGATGCTGACTTGTCTTGAGTGCAACAGACGAAGAGGTGCTAGTTAAAACCACGCGGCGGTAATTGAATATCCTCGGGTATCACTTGCAGTTGTTCACGAGTAAACCCTCGCTGAGGAGCAGTTGAATCCAATATATAGATATTTAATGCACAGTGACACTCCAAATAGGCACATTATCCCTTTTTTACCATCATCGAGCTCTCAACAGTGGCTTTACCGTGTATTGATTGTTTTGAAAACTCTTTTTGTGGTTGTACAGGTATATACTTCTTTGTAATCGCGTTATTAGGTTCCATGTTGATTGTTCGAGTAATCTCATTATTCAGCGCGGTAATCACAGCTGTTAATCTCTTGACCCATTCACGGAATCGATTATCCTGAATAATGTCCTTCGCGTATTGGTATTCAAATAACCGCTCATCAAGTGTGCGATTAAATCTTTCAACAATTACCTGATCGCGATGTAGTGCAGAATGTCCTCTCGTAACGCGGTATTATGATTCTTCATTATTGATAGAACCGCACCCTTAAATTCCTTGCCAGGATCAACTTGTAATAGTTCTGGCCAACGCAGAGGACCTCGTCGATAAATCCCATCAAATGCAGAAGCCACATCAGTTGATGATTTTGTTTTCAACGGCTATGCTTTGCAACATCAATTACGGTTAGTGTGTACTTGTAATCACCATCATGCGGCAGATATAATATATCAGCCTGATGAATTTCATTAGGGACGGTGACATCAAAATGCTAGTAGTTAATTCGTTTAGGAGGTGGTAGATAAATTTGTCATATCGCCTGTTCCGATAACCAATCTGCTGCTGTAGTATTTTTCACCTTTGCGGCGCTAGCGAGTTTACCGATTGCTGCTTTACCCCTCCATAATTCTTTTGGAGAATAATAAATAGATTCCATGATATTAGTAATTACCAGCACCCATCATTAATTTACCTTTCATCACTGATTTTACTAACCATGAAGTCATTTTTTCTTTGAAGGATTTATCAGTGATATAATTCAACGCATGAATTAATTTCACATCTGCGAAAGGTCTATGTTGCAGATTGTTGCTTTTATAAGCAACATCATGAGCATGACACGCCTTATCAATGGCGTTTATTGGATCTTGAACAAGTCGAGGTTGGTTTTGATCATCGAGTCTGATATCGAGTATGGTCCCGGGTCCACAAGAAATATATCCTGGAAAGTGTTTTTCTCCTGGATACTTCGCCCATGGTGTTCCAGGGAGTTTTAATAACTTGGCTGCAATATCACCTCCTCGTTTTTTTAAATCCTTATAAACAAATCTAAATTGTGTTGTACTACATTGTATGCATTTACCAGAGAGTGCTGATCTGTTATTTTTAGTTGTAATCTTAGTCGAGTCGTCTGTGCCAGTACACTTCTTACATTTCACGCAATATAGATCCATAATATATTTATAATAACATGAATGTAATTGGTTTTTCGGCGACAAAAAACAAGAGAATCATTTAAGCATCATGCAGCGCTGCCAAATTCTATTCGTATGATTATAACCAGACCATCTGGAAATGGTAAGACACAACTGCTACTTAATTTAATAACTAGATGGATGAAACGGGATAAGTTGTATTTGATAGCCCCGAGTGTAGATGATCAGCGATGCTACGAAGTGTTAAAGGATTAAAACGAAAAGGCAGCAGAAGTCACCAGCGAGGGTATTATTGAATTTATAACCAATATCGAGGAAGCACTGAACATTGATGATATTGATGGAGGTATTAACAACTTAGTCGTATATGATGATGTGATGTTAGACAATCAAAATAATCCTGCTAGGACATTTTCCAGAGGTAGACATAAAAAACTGACGTGATCTATATCACTCAACGGTATACTCACGTACCAAAAGTGATAATTGCAATATTCTTGCTGTATTTAGCGGAGTTGATACACATACGCTACGAAATATTCACCAGACTTGGTGCAGTGGAGATATGGATTATAATCTCTTTAGAAACTCTTTAGCTGCGTTCATTCAATCCCACATGGATTTGTAACGATTAATTTGCATGATCATAGATCAAGATATCGTGTCGGACTTGATCAAATATTCGGTTAGCGGTACCCGGGAATTTTTACGTTTTCATGTAAAAATATGTCACACAATTTCCCAACTAGCATGGAATGATATTTTTTTATTATTAGATAAAAATCATTAAAAAATTCCTTTGATTTGTAAATATTATATATCCGATCCCAATAATAAAAAAAAATCATAAATAGATTATTAAGTTTAGTAATCCATGATTTATATTTTGAATATGATTGGTATATTATAAAAAATATAACTGGGTTGATTTTATAGATTTGTATAAACCATATCGGAAACTGTCATGCACGTTCTTTGGAATTTTATACAGCGAAACTGGTTGATTATATCATATCGCTGATTGTTATTGATAAATAATGGGCAGCATTGTAGGAACCGTTGGAGATCCTTTTAGGAATCGAACGGAAGTCTGTTCAGTCCCTCAATCAGATGAAAAATTGTTAACCCATAGCAGGAGAGGGGGTGAGTGCCAACGATATTGGCATCATTTTTTTAATATTCTATTTTGCCTCTATAAGGCATTTACGAGGAAGCCTCGGTTTGCCGAATCGACGCCTATAAAAAGTTTGTCTATTCGCCCCCTCTGCTGCTAGTTCACATGATACCATACGAGCGAATCCGGTTGAATTAAAATCAGGCAGTGGTCTATTAATCGCAACACGGATTATCTCATGTGTGGGATGTCCAAATCTTTTGAATTAATCAGAGCACTCTCCGTACCCAGGAAAACGCCCTGGATAACACGCAATCATATCAACCGAAATAATACTTTTAGGGTCGTATTTTATATTCCATAATCCACCATGGTTACATTTCACGCAGCTCGATTCGATATCTGAGAGAAATTCTGCGTGTGTTGGTTTCCATAGATTTCTCTTTCTCGTGATATGAGCTGCAACTGACGGTATTGTGAAACAAGTTGTTAATAATTGTTCGTCGTAATCCGTTGAAAAACCATTAGCAAGTTCTTTCATCTCGTTGTGGAGGGCTTCGGTACGGTATAAATTGCCATTGGGTCTCACAAATTGATCGAATTTACCCTCTTCGTCTTCCAAAGTGTGATGTAACCACACTGATATAGGATCGTTTTTACTTAAATCGCAAATAAAATCAAATATATTTCCGTGTAATATGTTATGATTCTATCCCGCGGAATTATTGTTACTGCACGAGTCCACTCTTGTTCGTTATGGTCAATAATTTTGATTGGGGCTCCTTTTGAATTATATTTTGATTCGTGTAATACCTCTCATGTTATCGTCATTACGGTTATTGGGAATCTTAATGATGTTTCTAATTTGGTTATATCTTGAAGTGTTGCTCCGCTCTCCTTCACTATTAATCCTGATTCGTTTTTTTCTTTTGCGTCTTAGATCTGACAATTTGTTTCCACGCAACGCATTTGTGAAGGGTTCTATTATTCGTTCTGCTACACAATATATTCTCCTTGACAGTTTCATTGGTTATAGTTTTTTCAATACTCCGTTTATCATTTATCGGATAGATCACATAAACAACTTCTGTGACAGGATATGATCTCTCTTAATACGGTTTGTCAATCCCACTCAGAATTCTTGGTTTGGAATCCTGACTCACAGTGACAGTTCTCTTATTTGTCAGGATGGGTTCAAATGTGTCGCTTATAATCCAATTCCCCGTTACTGAGCGGATAATGAATTTTAATCTAAAAAATACTTTTTCTGGTCAAGATGTGAGATTATCACTGCTGCTCTTTCGTCGTTCATGGTAACATCATCACTACCATCAATTCGAAATGTCGACCAACAGTGAGATGCTCCATCGCGCTTGAATTCATTAAAACCATCACTGATTTTATCCAACATGCTTCTATCACTTATTACACTCTTTGGTACATCAGTGGAGACTCTATCGAGATTGAATTCAATATTTTTCGAAGGCGTAACTTTCGATAATCTCTCGAACTTCTCCATGCTATAATTAAAACATGTATTTAAATATAGAATTTATTATATAATGAATCATTGCAAATGGCTTATGATAGGATCAGTAACAGCTTGTAACAAATCATGCAGAAATGAATTATGTGGATATAAATTACATGTGGCGTAGGTGTGCGTGGTAAATCGCAGTTGTGTCTGACAAGCGGTGGTAAGCGCTACAGAGAGTTAAAGCATTATTATGATAAACGAATCAAAGATTCCGTTAAAAACTCCATCAAAGATTCCATCAATGACCCTCACTCTGTCCTCGACCAAATCATAAGAACATCTCAAGACTATATTGATAGATTCCCAAGTATATACTTAAACAAATTAATTAATTAGACAAAGAGTATTTAGTATATAAATGAACCAAGAATTTCAACCACATCCCGTAATTACCAATTATGAGGCATCTCGTGACGGTATTGTCAGAAATCGCGGACTGAAGAACCCAGTTGGTGTTGTGAATAATCATGGATATTTAAAGTTTGGCGCTGGAGGGAAAAATTATTATTGTCGTCGATTCATCTTCGAGGTTTGTAATGGATTGATCAAGGATAGTTTTGTTATTGATCACATTAATGGTATAAAACCGATAATTCTTTAGATAATTTAGGAGCTATCACACAATCAGATACCAAATGGGGAGGGAGTAGCAAACACTCAAAAAATTCGAAACCTATAAAATCATTTAATACAGAAAATGACGAGCAAAGAGTATTTCAATCAATGACTGAAGGCGGATAGTATTTTGATATTTGCGAACCCTCAGTACTAAGAGTAGCAGATTGGATATATCGATCGGCTTTTTCTAAAACAAATAAAAATATAAATCACTTTACATACGTCTGACGGAGAATAACTCGTGTAGGCTTGTGTGTGTAGTTTTGAAACAAATATAACTCTTTTGTTGTAGTCACGTATCTCAATGGGATATTGGCTTTTTTGTTTGGCTTAATGTTTCATCGGGTAGAAGTGTTCCGCATAAAGCATTCTCTTGTTGTCATCATTATATCAATTTGACCGCAACCAGATCGTACACATTTGACCCCCCCAAACTGATAATATGTAACAAAACGGCACTACCATACTTTCTCAATAACAAGGAAAGAAAACCCACAACGACAATAACGGATTTGTCAAAAATAACAAAGTGTATACAAAAAATGGAAATATGCCACGGCATGCAGAATAACTGTGATTGATACACATATATCGTATTCAAAAGCACATAATTGTCGATTTGAACATTTCGCGTTTTCTAGATGCGTTGGGATCTCGTCCTGGGACCCATCGTTTGAATCTCTAGGCAGGCATTATTGTCGACGGTACCGATTTCAAGGATTTCCTATATGATTGGGTGCTTTAAGCCATTCGAAACTCAAACTGAAACAACGTTATATCACACACGATCACACGCGGTGTGAATGTGTTTGTGGATTCAAACTGGGTTGATTGTGTGGGGTTTATGATTGGTTTCAATTTGAATGTAGCATCGTCCCCGTCATTGTCATCCTATGATCCATTGTTATATTTCATTTATCATTCATTGTGAATACCATAACCATGTCATGTTATATATATATATATATATATATATATATATATATATGTGTGTGTGTGTGTGTGTGTGTGTGTGTGTGTGTGTGCCTTACAAACTCGCCATAACACTCGAATTGGGAGTTGAAGAAAGGCTGTGCTGTCGTATATATCAAATATGTATATATGTATGTATGTAAATGTGACGTCCATTCACGAAATGTTCCTTCTTGGTGTTCTAACCCGTTATTTGACGAGCTGGATCCCCTCTTCGAGACTACCTCTTGGCCCGGTCAGATGTGAATAACACCTGAGGGGTTCCAATGGGGATGTGTTGTCTTATATATGTAACCTCTGGGTCCCTCCGATGTGAATAACACCTGAGGGGTTCCAGATATGGTTTTTCATATATATCTCTAGGCGCAATAAGATGTGAATAACACCTTATTGCGGACGGAGTTCATACAAAAACGAGTCAAAATTAACCCCCGTTTTTTGGATAAATTAAATTGTGATCAAATTCTTTCTGAAAATTCAAGATATTGATGATAGTGCTGGGATAAACAGGTATGTGTTATCAAAATCCTTTTCCCTTATAAAGAAAATTCAGCGCCCTATGTATGACCCCCTTGCATTCTGTAACGACATTAATAAGTTCGTCCCGTTATTCACTGTTACCGAACAAAATAAGAAAAGAATTGGGGCAGCAATATAAAAATCAAAAGCACAATTAATTCGAAGATCTAAACAATCAAAAAGATTATCCGCCAAAATGAAAACCCACTTGGTTGCCTCAACACAGTAAACACACCATACATACATGAATAATACAAGGTATGAAACAGACATGTATGTACTTAGTCACCTAAAACTGAATTATATAGACAGGTATGAGCGCTTACTCACATAGAACACAATTCTATAGACGATGTTTTTGCACCGTAACAGGTAGTGGTTTAGTTAGTTGTCCTAGTAATATTCTCGGGGATATATCACGGTTAGTAATTCTCGTAGGAGGGAAACGAGCTGTAAATTACACACCGGAAGTAATTAATGAGGCAGCTGATATCTCCAGACGACTATTTGAGGCTGGTATGATGGATATTGGTGTATACCGAGAGTTGATTGATTGGCTAGCTGAAAATCCAAGGGATTGTTACCGTTACCATAGTGACTATATGACTTCGTTGAAAATCCGTAGGATTGGAACTTACTAGCAATTTTACGATTAGATAAATAGCATTTAAAGAAGATGATCATACACTACAACCACAGAAAAGCAACTGTGGTATATGTAGTAAACTCACGATTGACTGTTTATAGAGCGTACTATCGAGTGGTCTCAGTAATACCTTTGCAGGGTTATTTGCAAGAATGGCTTCAAAAAAAAGCACCAATGGCAAAAGAATTGTCAATGATTGATGTTATTCGTAATAAGGGTATTAAAGCTGTTGGCGATGTTGCCGGGAAGGCATTTTCCGCGGCTAAAGAAAAACTAGTAGCGTTAGTTCGGTGCGAAGGGAATCACCGGCGATGAAATCACTGGCGGGGCCATTACCATCTACGGAAATTATGTCCGCGAGTATTAGCAAAATAATAAACAATGCGGTGGAGCAGAATATAGCATAACGGATAAATGATGGATATAACACTCAGGGAAATATTACTGCACATATGATAGCAGGAAGAGGTTTGAAATTGCGAGAGAGATCACGATTTAGATCAAGAAATATATAATAATATGTTCAAATCGGATCCTGACACAGCGTTTGATTTAGATGCCCCAATGCTCAAGAATTATTCTCTACTTAATTATCAGTATTTTCCTATCATGCAGCACAACCGAATCTTCGATAAAGAATTGAACTTCAAGTCTATGATAACAGCAAAGTCTGTGTACCCGCTGAAGTGTTTATCGAAATAGAAGAAGTCGTAACAAATGTTGGTGATACACCATATCCAGATGATGAAAATATCCGAGTTGGTTGTGTCAATAATGGTATCATGGAGCTATTTTAGAGTGCTAGATACATGATTGATGGAAGAGAAATCTAGTCTATAGAGCGTGAGGTTGATATTGCCACAACAATAGTGGGGTTAGCAAGATACTCTGATGATTTTACAAGATCCGCAGGTCCGTCTATGATGTTCGCTAAGGATCTCCCTGATCACCCTGAACACATCTCGTATACTAAATTTCTGACACCAGTAGCTACTGCAGTTAATCCACAAACACCTGGTTCTCTTGTACACGACGCAGAACCAGCTGCTCCCTGTGATATTATAAAAAGCGTTAATCCTATTACAACGTGGGGTTTGCAACACGCGTATCAGGGTTGCAACGACAGCGTAGACAATTTTCATGCGCGATTTCACTACATCATATTTTCGGATTTTGCAGAAATGTTAGAAAAGTTATATATGGAGCGAAGCATACAGTAGCACTCGTGAGAAAGGGTAGTGATAATGATGCAATCTGGCGTAGTGCTGGTGCTCCTGAGGGTAAAGTCATTATATCAAAACTGTCATTGTGGATGCCAGTAATGGTTCCATCAATCACCGTGGAAGAAACAATTACTATCATTTATGAGTACAGGCGGGAAATCATTGCTAAGTTGGCTAACAGTGACCACAGAACCATGGATTCTAATATTGATGGTACACTTACATGGCACCTGGCATCAAAACAAGGTGTTTCAGCTACGCATCATATATTTATTGCGTTAAAGGATAGGGATCGATTGGGTTCACAAACACGCAGGCATATGATATTTGATCAAATTAGGTGTAATGAAGTTTCGTTGAAGATAAACGGTCAACAAGAGCTATCCGAGGACATACAACTTGATTACGAAACCAACCAAATAGCACGCGTGTATCATCGTTTGTTGTCATTTATGGGACACGATAATAATGTGGATACTGGTCTGCAAATATCACAATTTGATTTTAAAAAATGATATCCCATCTATTACTTCTCGCTGTTACACCTTGACTTAACAAGTCAATCCGAAGTGGACATATACTTCAGAGCTCGTGTAACTCGTCCGACTAATGCAGTAGGTAATGTCACTATCCCGAATTACAGAGCAGTTGCTGCCATTCTCAGTGGTAAATCAATGTTACTCGAAGGTGTTGGTGGACGAATGAAATAAATTGATGCACCTTTGGAAAATATATAATATTTTCAAAAACATGTAATGTAGCAATTAGATCGATCTGTTATTAATAAAATGTCGTACAGTGTGGTTAGTGTTACTTAACTCCTAGTAAAACTAAACAATTCCAATCGGAATCAGCTAAAATATGTGGAAGCACAATATCGCTGATGCAGAACCAGATGTCTGGCGGTCAGAATAAACTATCATTGACTACACGTCAGATAAAACACTTCAATGACGCCATCGAAGATAAAACAGGTGTTCTGATCACTGTCTCTGCGGCTGCGATTAAAACATGATAACATCAGGTGGTTTATTCCCACTTCTCGCTGCGATTTCAGCATTAATTGCAGCTGATAAAACCGCCGCGCTAGGCGCTGCTGGAGCTCTTGGTGCAAAAGCAGTGCACAACATTGCGCAATCATCTGAACTAAAAAAGGGGCGGGAAGTCAAAACAGAGGATAGGGTCTAAGATTACCATATTCGTGGTACAGCGGAAACCACCTGAGACTAGGAACAGTTTACTAACAACACAAGTTCCCATGTCAAATTTTGATTTAATCGATGCTAACAAAAAACTAACGATAACAAACGTTAGCGGTGTCTATATAAAAGACCAATTACCACAACAACCAAACAGCGTTGAAACCGGTATTATTAATCTCGAAAACAGCACCGGACCAGGAAATCACTGGGTTGCAAACGCGATTGATCCGCGTGCAATTGTTTATTTTGATTCATATGGGTTAGCGCCGCCTAAAGAATTTACGCGTTATATAAACCACTTAAAGACTCCTATCTGGTATTCTACCTACTAACACAGAACATAAATGACCCAGCAATATTCGGCATAGAAGTATTGAGTGTCCTCAACGCATTTTCATTGAAAACAAGTAATGTTTCATTTGATGATATTTTAGTTAAACAACGCAACGCAGTAGAAGATACTATTTCGTTGTTTTCAGATCAAGGTAAACTCAGAACGGGTGAACTTGTTTCGACGCTTACAGATAATTATTCATCAGCGATATAATTATTTTTAAAAAACTACGTGATGAATACAACACTGACGTAAATGCGTTTACGGTGTTACTAAAAGCTATAAACATTTTCAGGTCCCCTTAAATGATTTATTTGGGGATCCACCGTTAACTACACCACAACGCACGAGAAAAAAACATCCATTGATAATTTGATAAAATTGCGATCAGACTATGATACACATGTACCTCAATTTACTACGTTACGTAAAAACTCTAACAGGATCGATGACTCTATTGATACATTTTTCCCCAAAAAAAATTCGAAACCCGATGATGTTAAAATAAATCTCACTTGTATTATCAAGAAACTCGATAAAATAACAACGATTAATCAGTGATTAGGGGTTATTCACGAAGAGAGATCATTTTCAGATGCAATCTTGGAAATAAGGAGGAGAATCACGGGTATTAAAATGATCAACGATGCCATCAAGTATGATCTACCGAGAATGATAGAAAAACTTGAAAAAATAAAAATCCATCATGAACAAAAAAATATCATAAATAACGTGTACGCGATTCAATACGGATCATTTACGTGGACACCACAAAATAACATATTAAATATCAAGGGTATTTATCTATTAACACTAATGACACCGACTCAATTTAATATTTCATCAACGAGTTCATTTGGGGTCAACAATATGATATCAACGATCATCGACAAGGGAACAATTGAACAATTCACGATATTATCCACTGATAATAATTTGGCTAGGTTTTCAGTAACATGGTATATGTAATTCGTTGCGGACTTAAGTAAACAACTAAATTTAATTATGTTGTAATAAATAACATGTCAACACAGCAGTATCGCTATGATCAGGTCAGAGAATTTCAAACTAAACTCAAAACACTCACTGAAGGAGTATCAAGTAAAAATAAAAAAATAACGACGAAGAATCACTGCAGTTGACGTTACTGTGTACTCGGTATCAGGTATAATCACCGGACCTGGTATAATACTCTCCTCGGTGACAATGGTTGCTCCGATAGCTGTTCCAATTTGCATATCATTATTATTTCGATTATAACAAAAACATAATGTCGTGTAGCCAGCGTAAACTGCAAGATTACGTATTTAAATTTCATTTTGTGTTAACCGCGTACTCACAATTATCCTCGATGATAACGTCGTCACTCGATGATAGATTAATATACGATAGTGAGTTCTCAGCGATGGTACGTGGTTATGATTCCGCGATGTCAAAATTAGAAAAACAACACGAATATAATGACAATGGAAACATCGCAAGAACTACTTCAACGAATAGCGGAAAATACCACACCGGTGAAAACCAGCATGATATCAATAACCTCAACCAATTCTGAATTCAGTGTGAATTTTCCTACTGCAATTCCCGTGAAGGATATAGCGTTAGCAAAATTACGAGTATACCATAGTTGGCCAAATATTAGATCTGCACCTTTCGGTGGTCAACATCCGAATAATTCCTTGGTGTTTGCGAGCAAAAATAAACCCGATGGTACTTCAGACTGGAACGTCGTTTCGCTACCATCTGGGTCCTTCCAAATTGAACAAATTAATAATGAATTACAACGCAGAATAAAAGAATCGAAAATCGCTATAACAGTTCATGAGCCGACGTTATCATCCGCGATTGAGATAAACTCGCTCGGATATGCCGTTGACATATATCAGAGATTTATAAGGACAATACTGGGTTGGACTGAAATAACGCAACTACATGAACCACAAAAATCCGACTATACTTCCACGAAGGAGAGTTATCACAGTTATGATCCATCTATTAAATTACCTTTCCTTTTATCCCTACTGCGTACTAGATTAGCATATGATTTACAGCTAGATACTCTTTTTAATAATTTAAGAAAATCAGCAGAAGCTGCAACAGGATATAATACACTAAACGGATCACCAATTACCAATCAATTTACAGCAATGAATAATGATTTTAATAGAATTATAAATGATCTCCTCACTTAAATTAGTAAGATTTCTCCAAACAAAGATGAAGTCATCAGGTACACAGAAATATGTAATACAATTATCACAGATATGGAAGAGTATAATTTACGAATGTTTCAACATATATTAGGTGATGACCACCCTCAAACTAGAATAGAATTCGCAAAGAAATATTATATACGCGTTGAGGATAGTCCCACATTTAAATTTCCAGGATATAATGCACCAGAACTAAAAAATCTCTCAATGATGCCATCGATGATGGTTTCAAAAGGATTCACGACGCATGGAAATAAATAACACAAAAAACAACCGTCCTCAAATATCATAATGACCCAGATGGTTATGGTCGACATATTGCGTCTCAAAACATATATATATATATATATATATCCTCAGTGATAGCATTGAATTTAGTATGTGATGTTATCGAAGGAAGTTATCAAATAAATCTCGAAAGATCAAATCAAGCCCAGCACGGATATATTTTATATTCATTTGCACCAACAGCTCTTCCAGGAGTTTTAATCACTGAGGATCCAACTAATACAGTCTATATGCGATATCAGAATGGATTCGTTTACGAGAATTAATTTTAAACTCACTGACGAGTATAATAATCTGATTGATTTACGAGGTGAAGTTTTACAAATTAGTCAGTTTGTGAAATCGTAAAGAGTTTTAACCACATAGGAGCAGGGAGAGTGCAACAACGACTTTGCGTCCCCAAAGGAAAATTTGTATTTAACGATTTTGGAGGAAGCCTTGGTTTGCCAAATAGATGCTTCTTTAAAAGGTTGTCCGATTCGCCCTTCCTGCGGCTATTTGTGTTCTTCCCATTATTGTAGAATACATTGTAGTTTTACTAACCAATTTTCTGATTTAAGTTATAAGTATGTATGTTCACTTTTCTATTTAAAGTGCATCCATATGTGATAATGTCATTGCTTCCGAGTATATGTTTTAAAACATGCAAATACAGCTGTAATGAATTTCAATTGAGATTTGTTGTCAAACTTTGTCATACATTTTTTCGTCATGGCTAGTGTGGGTATCTTCTTTATTCGTGTGTGTCGCTATATGTATGCCCATGTGTTTAAGTGCCCTCGTATGTTCATAAACTGGTACCATTCACTTAATTTGATGGTGTATTCCAATCGTATTTCGTTGAGTCGCTTTTGTTAGAGGTATTCCCATTTTCCACTGATCAAAACTCACATCATTGTAAATTATAATTTAATATAAGGAGCAAACAGTAATTTATTGTACTGAATAACAATGTAAATCAGAATATAACATACCGCTCTATGCAAAGAGTGTATGAATATTCATGCGGCGCTATTCTTGTTGTTTCATTCATTAGATATGGTAAGTACCAACATTAATGTTACATGTATAATCGTATGAGTTCCTTCATTTTATACAATGAGTGCGTACTTTGATGATACAACACTAATTGTAAGCTTTCGTTCATTTCAGATGGTAAGTGTCTACGTTCATTATGAATATTCATTCTGACATTATGTAAGTAAATAATATCCCTGATCATCTCGTATATTCTGCAAGAGTTGGAAAATAGCAGGTGAGTAAATAAAACAGATCATCTCAGGAATTATGCTAGCTTCAGAGCTAAAAATGTTGAACATATTGTATGTTAATAAGCATATCAGTTTGGTATAAAAATTCGAGAAGGAAACCGAAACTTTGCAATCATTTGGCTGTTACGTAACACATAGTACGTAATAAAACGTTACGATGTGATGTGCGGTACCTATGCACTTAAAATTATACTTTCAGCTTAACTATATCAGTTGTATTGTCATGATAACATAAAAAAATCGAAGGGACTGGTGTGCTCTGCAATCCATTGTGATAAGCCATAACCGACTTACAATATTGAAATCTATAATATTGCATGTACAACAACAAATTAATGTTCAGGACCTGATTGACGTCATATTGAACTGGTGAGCTTTTTGTAATATGTTTAATGACAATAGCTGGCAAACAGAGAGGTGGTGTATTTAGCTGAATATATTAAACTATACGTGAACAATAGAGATAAGCTTAAGTATTGTACTATGGATAAATACGATCGGGAATCAAATACATCTGGAAATTATATGTTTTGATACAATTGCAATATAATAGATTTAATAAATGCACACGTCGATGCTCCTGAGAATCTGCAATGAATAATGCGTTTTCAACAAAGGCGCGACACGTTATGTGTCTAGGTGTATGTGTGTGATATAAAAAG